>JAOWBL010000001.1:14697615-14749251 GCA_028564865.1 Zenarchopterus dispar
CTCTTCCTGGAGAAGAGGCGGAATCAGGCTGGGATGGGGGTCGTCTGGCTGGAGGGATTTGAGTAGGAGGTCTGGGGACCTGAGGCGGAGGTAGTGGAGGAGACGAGTCCAGGTCCAGATCCACTTGCAATGCAGTCGAAGCCTGTAGGGCTGGAGCCTAAGGAGAAAGGAGTGAAACACGACTAGTGTGATAGGGAGGTGGAGCTGAGGGTTGACTAGATTTCTTTGTCCGGGACGCATTGTCTGTTCGTCCCACTGCATCTCCACTGAGGTCTCGTCCACCTCCCAGGTTTCCTAAACATACTTTTCATTCCCTGCTTTCTGCTTCTTTCTCAAATAGACACTTTCTCTGTTTTTCTATTGTTCGTGCATCTTCAGGCCTAATTTTCTTCTTCTGAATTAGGTCATTCCATCTTTTCTCAACTTGCTCTCCATCCATTCATCCATTTTCTATAACTGTTGAATCCAATTACTGGGTCATGGGGGTCTGCTGGAGCCAGTCCCAGCCCATTGCAGGCGAGAGGCATGGGTACAGCCTGGACAGGTCGCCAGTCCATCACAGGGTCACGCATACAGACAAACAACCACGTACACTCACACCTAAGAGCAATTTAGAGTTGTCAATCAACCTTATACACATGTTTTTGGACTGTGGGAGGACCGGGGTCCGTTTTCAGAGAAGTCAACACCAGATTGTTCTGGCAATTCTAGCAATTGCACAGAGAAGTTCTTTACCAAAAACACAATCACAGTGAGTTTCAAACTTTAGTACTTTGTTTTAGTGGCAACAAGAATCAAGTTGCAGTTGAGACTGAGAGACACAGAAACTCATGAGCTTTTCATCACCTGAGAGAGGAATGGGGAGTAGGAGAATAAGACAAAGAAGAAGGCTCATCACATGAGCTTTCCATCACCTGGAAGGGTGAGCAGGAGAGTCAGAGCAAGGCTCATCACGAGTGTTTTTAACACCTGAAAGAGGAAGGGGAAGTAGGAAAAGCCAGATTAAGAAGAATGCTCATCATGTGCTTTGAGCTCATCACAAACCATCCTTTCTGCTCCTTTACTGCGCACAGTAGATGTTTACAGGTTAAAGTTCTGTTCCTCCATTGTGTGATCACAGTTTAGAACAGAAACCGTTTACTCTAACAATTTTCCACTACAGTATTAAAGCCGCAGCCTCATGCTTCATTAGTGCCAGATCGTCACCTTTCCAGCCTGCTTGCATCCAGCCTTTTGATTAACTTGTTTCCTCGCTTCTCATGTATAGACCCTTTTGTTTCCTGACTAACCATTTCTGCCAACTCTTTTGATACTTCTAAACAGATTTTTCACTGCTCTTCTGATTATCAGTCTCGGACTGGCTTGTGATGATTGAGTATTGGATTTACCCGAGTTTCCTGATGACAGTTCTGCTGATCCCCGCTGGACATTTCTACTTCAAACAGCTCTTCTGGTTAATGGACTTGGACTGGTTTGCATGGACTGAGTATTTTGGATTACCCCTGTATTTCCTGATGCTGTTTCTGTCTACCCTTCTGGATTCTCACCAGGACACCTCTATAATTTACTTCAGCCTCAATAAAAGATCCCTTTATCTAAGGACTGGTGTGATGCAGTGATGAGGACTCTGCATCGGTTTGTCATGGTAAAGAAAGAGCTGAGCTGAAAGGCAAAATTCTTGATTGACCAGTTAGTCTATGTTCCTACCCTCACCCATAGTCATGAACTGGATAGTGACAGAAAAAAAGAGATCGTGGATACAAGCACCGGACATGAATTTCCTCTGCATGATGCCCGGGCTTTCCCTTAGGGACAGGTTGAGAAGAATAGTCATCTGGGAGGGGCTCAGAGTAGAGCTGCTGCTCCTCCGCATCAAGAGGAGCCAGATGAGATGGCTCAGGCATCTGGTGAGGATGCCTCCTAGATGCCCCCAAGGTGAGATTTTCCAGGTGTGTCCCACTAAGAGGAAACCCCGGGGAAGACCCAGGACATAATGGAGGGACTATGTGTCTCAGCTGGCCTGGGAGCGGCTTGGAATCTCCACAGCTGAGCTGGAAGAAGTGGCCTGGGAGAGGGAAGTCTGGGCTTTCCTGCTGAGGCTACTGCCTCTTGACCTGACATCAGATAAATGAAGGAAAATGGATGGATGGATGGATGAATGTCATTCACAGGAGGCTGAATTAATCTGATACAAAAATTTTCAGACATCAGGCTCTTTGACTTAAAATGTACTTTTTCTTTTTCTTTTTTTTCAGCACAGATTTTTTATGACTACTTGTAAGTCAAAAATGTAAAAAACTATTCACAAACGACCATACAAGTGAGAAATAAAACCTTTTTTTTTTTTAACCAGTATTATAACTCTGGAAGTACTCTCTTACCTCTTATTAATTGGGCATGATTTGTTATTCAGTTAGCTGAATTCAATGCAGACCACGAATGAGGGGGAATTACACTGGACAGTGAAGTCACATTATTTCTTTTGTAAATTGTTATAATTCTATGTTCTGCGACAGTAATCTATGCCCTTATTGATGTTGACCTTGTATCAGAGTAACCAGGTGCCTGTCCTGTCTGCAATCCTTAGGTTGGACACCACTTTGTGACTACCCCCTTCCTCCACAGTGTGACACTGGGAAAAAAAGTTATCAAGTAATATTTGTTCAGTTGGTTTAAATTAAAGCCAAATTCAGTTCCAAATCTTAATGTGGGAAAGTCTTTACACATTGTAAATCATGATTTACAATACCAATGATGAACTTGGAATACATTAAATGAGAAATTAAATAAATAAATTAAATAAATGAAAGGAGTCAATCTGACATTTTATGATTATTTCAGCACTTTATAATTCTGCATACAAGTAACTTTTTTTGAAAAAGTTTTACACAGATGACAGATGGGGCCTAGTATTTGATCAGGTGCACTCCTCTCTCACAACCCTCCTGCCCCCTTTTTTCTCACTTTCCTCCCTTCCGTACTTTATTTGTCTATTTATTTTATTTATTCATTTACTTATACTCATGTTGTTGCCTATGTGTTCTGTTACTGTTTTATATCTGCCATACATTGTCAATTGTTTATTTTAAATGTGTTTACATACAATTTTTTTGTCTTTCTTAGCTAAAGTCAGCTGTGTCTGTTGACACTGGGTAACTGGGTGGGATAGGACGTGTCAAGGGTAGATGTTGTTCAAAACCTGAAGAATTATTTCTTTTTATTGATTCTGTAATATCTTTCTCGTCATTGATAAAAATGCCTTTGAAAGAATAAAATGTTTCATAGGATTTTCAGTTCACTTAAACTTGACATGACCATGCAACTTTTGCTCTTCCACCCCATCCTGGCCCCTCTCTCTTTACCTTTTCTTCACCCGCAATGTCTTTCTCTCACCACCAGGGTGCAGACGCGTCCTTTTAAATAAAGTAAGAGAAAAAACCAATCAAATTTAGAAAAAGAAAACTACCTATGTCAATTACATTTTTCTGCTACTTTTTAAAGGATATATTTGAAGCAAGAGCTTCCGGTGTTAATTACATTTTCTGTTACTTTTTCAATGATATATTTGAAGCAAGAAATCAGATGCTGAGGAGTTTTGAACATGAAGTTTCAAATATAGCCCACTTGACTATACATAGGTTCTCTTTTTATAAAGTCTTACTTGTTACAGCTGATTAAGTCCTCAGGGAGCTACATTATCTTTCAGTACATTGTTGGTGTATTTAGAGATAATTTCTAAATAAAAGGAGTGCAGTGTTAAAGTGTTTATTTCGATCTTTGGGACGTCCCACTACCTCCTTTCCTATCCCAACCCCTCCCTAAGTTTTCCTATAAAAATCCGAGGAATCCCAGTTTTGTAGCAATCCGTAGTGTGCGACCAACCCCTGAGTGTCCAGGATGACAGGAATTAATCTGATCCTTTTGTTTCTGGTGTTTCCTCTCTACATCACAGAGGAGCGTGTTGTTAATGGTGAGTACAGTTGTGTTATTGAAACAAGTAGGATTTGTGATATATTTTCCTAACCCTCCTCACCCCCCTTTTATTTTAAGGCAGCCTATATTAATGACATTAAATAGAGCTTTCGTGATATTTTCCATTGTGAAGGCTTATCATGTACTGCTGAATAGGGAAGTGTTTTTGGCTTTTAATTTTGTTATTTGTCATTGAAAAAATCATTTCTTTTTCTGCAGAAATAAAACATGCCAAAATATTTATATATATTTTAACGAAACGCACATAGTAATTTTTTTTAATCATTTGTCAAGGGAAATGTTATGGGATTTTAAAATATTTTTTGAATATATATTCACATATATATAATTTAGCATATCAATTTAACTTGTTTTCTCTTTAAACTGGTCAAATACAGGCGCTCTTTCAAGTTGACAAGTAGCCATGGCAACGCCGAAATTATTCCCGAAGATTTCAACAATTAAATGCCTTTTAACGTGGATTTAAACCCTGATATTTTCCTATATAAGTTACTAAGTATTTGTATTATCTAACATTGCCCATTTTAATTCATAAAGAAGTAATCGACTATTTGCTTGACGGAAGTCAAAATGAAGACGACTGAAAATCAGCAGTCCTCAGGTCGCATATTTCCGACCTCTTTTTTTGCGATATGCTTACACTTAGCATATTTTAAAACTCATTTTAAAACTTTTTAATTGCAAATGAGTGCATGCAATGACGTATCCTGTTGGTGCTGCAACTTCCACACTGAAAGGTGATGTGAAAGCAGGTGTGTCTAATGTAGGATGGTGTCTCATGAAGATGTGCTAGGCTACTACATCAGAACATGTGACTGAGGAGCAACTCTCTGTTTTCCACCCAGAGCTGTACACTCTTGTGGAGAAAGGTCAGGGCGGCTTCGTGGATCCTGTTCCGAGCAACCACAGCAGGACGGTGCTTAAGGAGCCCGCCCTTCCCATCAACGAGCTCTTGGAGAAAAGCAGCAAGGCCGGTGAGTCCAAATACAACCTCCACCCTCTACCCTCTGCTGTGTGGCCAAAGCACAGCGACCTGGCCCCCGCCCCACGCCATCACGGCTCCCACAACAAGAGCAAAAAGGGCCCCAAGAGCGACCGTTTGGTGGAGCACAACAGCGAGAAGATCAGAGCAGATGTCATGGGTTTGCTCCCCAAAACGCAGCTGACAGGAGCAACAGGTGGTGCCACCAACCACACAGTTCAGAAAAACAACCAGGACACCCAGGCCCATGCCAGCCCGCCTCAGCAGAGTGAGGCCGAGGGACACCCCAACTCCAGACCCAGGGCTCCGGCCCACGCACACCCTCATTCTCAGCCGCAGCAGACGCCCGCTTCCCCGCGCAGGGACCCCGTCAACCGAAAGCAGGACCCAGAGGAGAACAGGCCGGGGAAGTCCAGCCTCTATCAGTCTGGGATCGGTGCGGCGACCTGGAACAACAGCCGCCCGCCGCTGCTCCTCAACCGGCGCTCCTCCAGCCTGCTGTACCAGTTTGACATCCTGAGACGAGGTACGGCAGCGCTGTGTCCCCATCCTGAAATCCTCCCTCTGCATCATTACCGAGTCCTCCACACATCTTATGACAAGATTATTAAAGTCAAATCAGACTTCAGCCAACTAGAAACTCCTGTTGTTGATGTTTAGCATCATAGTATTTTATAAGAGTAGTAAATTATGGTGTCTAACTTTTAAGTAGCTAATAGGGTATAATAACAATCACATATTAGCTGTCCATCTACAATATTTTTGCACAATTTTCAGAATGAAAAAAGATGTTTCTATTTCATTGTTTGAAAATATATCATTTGCACACTGCACAAAAAGAGACAAACTAATATATTAATAGTATTATTATTATTTTATCCCCACATTGATAATCGACGTCCACAGCCAGTGACTATAAAGTCTGAGTCTTTCCTTCTTCATGTGCTGCTCTTGTGGTCTTCTCTGCAGAGTCTGACTTCACACATGACGCCTTCTGCATGAGCGAGTGCAGGAAGGAGAAGGATGAGAGGGAATACTACTGCTACAGTGAGTTTGGTATGTAACACAAAGGCAGACTTTGTCAGAGGTACAGATACAGATGAAACACGGGAGAAACTGCAAACGTCTTTTACCAGGGAACACAGAGCTGACTTTTATTCAGTTTTACTGTTTTACAATGACTGTTGCTTTGTATATCAAACATGACACCAGCACGTCATCTTAGCTTTTCAGAAATAAATGTAAATGGAGCGATTTTATTTAATTGGAACTCTTGGAAAAAAACAAAACAATATTTAAAAAGGGTTTCATTTAAAAAAAAAAAGACATACAACACACATTGCACTTACCGTAATTATTTGCATTCTCTTGACAGATTTGTTTCTCCAAGAAAACAAGCAAAAGAAACACCTAAGAAACACCTGTTCTTAGTTTTGAAGGGTCATAGTGACTCATGTAACCAGTACATCACATAAAAAGGGCGATAATTAACCCACATGAGTACAGCGAGAACATGCAGACTCGAGCTGGGATTCAGACCAGGAACCTCCTAGTTGTAAGGAGACAGTGCTAACCACCAACCCGCTCTGCTGCTCTAGACGTGTCAAAGGTATGAAATTGACAATCCAGGAAATTAAGAAAAAGATTAATAAGAGAAGTCTGTGAAGGTTGGTGTGGATTGTGAAAAAATCCACAGCCGACTACAGAGCTGTGGTCTGGTGCTGAGCGGTCTGGAGAAGCTGTTCAAACTCCTACATCACAACAGACACTTAAAAATAGTAGAGCACTTTGGGAAAATTACCAAAACTAACAAAAAAACTTGCAATTAAAAAGAAAAGTTGATAAGTTTTAAAAACAAAAAAAACATAATTTTTCTTGTCAGTGATGATGCTGTACGAAGGAGGAAAGTAAAGTGGAGCCCCTTGGACATGTAACGCATCAGTTTATTTACAGGCAGAAAAGTAAAGGACATAAATTGGTTAAAAAAAGTGTTTAGTTAGTTTTCTGGTGCAGGAGGCACCGAGTGTATCAAAGGAACACGAAATGACGAAATCAAAAGATTTCAGACCATTCCCTCAAACCCAGATGTCTGGGGTCTCAGGTCTTTTATTGGAACAAGCATCCAAAGAAAAGATGACCGATTAAATTGAGCAGCAATGACTCCTGACCTGAAGCTTTTGGTTTGAACAAACAAGAGTGGAGGATGTTTAAAAACTACCAGTGGCTGAAACTTCTCGATGAGAACTGGTGATCCCCTTTAACTAGAGAACGACTGTATTCTCTAAAATTTAAATCATTTTAATAATATTGTTACAATATTGTTGACCTTTGTTTTGTCTCCTTCTGAACCAGCTGTTAATGGGATCGTCCATGACATTGACGTTCTGCCTAAAGGAATTCGGCTCATTACGCTGATGGTCAGCAGTGACGGTTTCTACAAAATGAGTCGTCTGTACGTGACGCCAGACAGCTTCTTCTTCAAAGTTCGTCTCCTGGTCCTGGATACGTACAAGTGCAGCAAGCCTTGCCCTGACATCAAACTTGGTTAGTGTCTTAGTGTTGCTCCAGAACTTGGTAAAACCCAGGGGATCTTCTCTCAAACTGGCTGAGAGATGATTTTGGTTGGTCGAGTGTTAAAAACAAAACAAAGCAGATTCAAAATTAAAGAGTTAAATTAGCAGAAGGTCTAGAGTTTTTAATTTTGTTTCATATGCTGGTAAGTGCACATATGCATCAACAGAGAAATGTACGGCACGTTCACATTCAGTGTTGTGGAATGTGGGAATTCCACTTTTCTGACATCAGCATGTTGAGTGTAAACATAAAAAATGTTCAGGACTGCACTTTTCCCCCAGTAGCTTCAACATATTCTCTGTTTGTCTCTAAGGAACCAGATACATCATCATGGGTCAGATCTACCACCGGAGGCGGCACCTTCCCAGCGACCTCCTGAACCTGCTGGGTGGAAAACTAAAACCTGGAGACGGCCTCCTGCGAAGCAACAACTACATCAAGAGATTCAACAAACGGAGACACCAGAAAGCTTTGGAGGCCACCCGCTCAAAGTGCAGGTGAACCAAAGACTGTCGGCCCCTGCTGCAGGGGAAGAGACGTTACAACCAGCATCGTCCGATCTTAATTAACCTCTCAGCGTTGCCGCAGGAACAGAGGATGTGCTGGAGATGACGTGGGCATTCTCTCAAGTGGACTGCTGTCACGTATCACGATACTGGCTCCCCTTTTATCTGTTTCCAAAATAAGTGAACTGGAGCCTCTTTGATACAAGCAGCTTCAACTGAATGACGTTTTAATGATGAATTTGCAACATTTTTTGGGCTTCCATTAAGGGTTTATCGTCCAAACACATCAGCTTCTCATTCATTCATGGCTGGTTCATGAAGTCCCTACGTTTCACTTCCTAAGGCTCACATCTTTCCATTAAACCTAATGTTAGTTGACAGGTTAAGAGTATTTAATCCACTTTCTTTTTATTTGTTAGACTTAGTGTCTTGATTATGAAAATGATCTCATACCGATCTTGCATTTACCTTTATTTCTCTAATGGGACAAATATTGAGAGCATGTTGTAGTCACCTGAATATCAGATCATAATGGACACAAGATAACAAAAAGATTCAATGCAAAAAGGATCCAAAATTGCATTCTGTTTTAGTTTTTGGTACTTAAGACCTTTTCTGGAATAGTTTCTGGGGAATTTCATACACTGCTCATCAGAGTCAAGTGATATTTCAAAAACAACATAAACTTAAAACATTGCAGCATATTGCACTGAAGTTTGGTGCAAGACATCACTGCGGTTGATTTTAGTTAGCAGGAAATGCACTATTAATGGAGGGAGCTGAGGGACAGCTACAAATCAAAGGGAGATAGCAGAAGCAAGGGGACTTTGCTGGTCTTGAGACTTTCTTATTTTAATCATGTGTCCATGATGAAATGGGTGCCTGACATCTAAAATGGGGGGCTCTTTCTGAATGAGGAGGAGGTGTGGTTTTGTTGGGACTAAGCCATGAATCTAATCGCAGGAATCTGATCCGCTACACACCTGGAAATGCCTCCGTCACAGGTCCATTTTGGGGACGGCTCTCGGTGGTTTCTTGCTCACACACAAACTCTGTGAAGAAGCCAAAACTCACAAGAGATATTTGAAATATGTAGGCAGGTTAGGGAGAAAAAAAGAGGTGGGGGCAAAGTGGAGGATGAATAGAGAAGGTTATGTAAAATAATGGAGAGAACTGAAGCAGTGGAGGGGGCTGTTTTTTTTCTGCAGGAATAGTTTCATGTAAAAGCTTGATTGTTGTTCCACCCTGAGCTCATGCTTCTTATGAGATGGAAAAGATTTGCACTGAACTCTTGCATTGCTTTACTATGCACGATCTCAATAAAAATGTGTCTGTTTTGTACTCAACTTATGAGAGATGTATTCATCTTTAAACCAAAGCTTCACTCATGCAGTCACGTGCATCCGCCCCCTGACTGATCCTTGCTATCGTTCCCAGCGGTCTGCAGGAGACATCTTCAGAGCTAAACACTGCAGTTGGACTTTAACTACTAAATTTTCAGCCTGGCCTCCAGGCACGCTATGCCGAATCTCTTCTCCCCCCTCCTTCACTCCCTCCCACTGCACGTCTGTCAGCTCTGGTCAGTTCCCAGGCTCGATGAAGCCTCTATCTGGGATCAGCGCTGGAGGGAACAGATGCATGCGGGCAGGAAACAGGAGACCGCTCCACATTGCGGCTACTATCGCAGCAGGAGGACATTCCTCATCACAGAGGTGGTAATATCTTGGAGTTGCTTCCTGTGTGAAAGCTACTGAGCGGCTGAGGGCTTGTGGTCATCTGTGGCGCTCTCAGCGTCAGTGTCAATCTCTGGATCCATTTAGTGGTTTGAGTGGCGAGTTAAAGAAGTGGAGGATGGGGAGACGGGACGGAAACGTCAAGGCTGGAGGTGGCTGGGTCCGTCATTTTGGTTATTTGATCAGAGTTGTGGACGTGTAAGGGTCATGACCTCGTCTCTCAGCGCTCACCTCATCACCTTTACCCACAGATAAGTTAGGATGAAGGTTCAAATTGTGTCAGATCAGATAAATTCAGTCAAGGGCTGCAGAAGAGCAATTAGTCAGGGCCTTTAGTTTGCTCTTTTCTGCTCTGCAACTGTAGCTTAATAAACCATCTTCTGCAGCTTGACTCAGCATTAATACCAGTTACACAATGCATATACTTTTATCATATTAGAGGGGTCTTAAAGACCTCTGGAATATCATGCCCCCTAATGTCAGTGTTGCTCATGACGAGGTTCGTTGTGTTTATCTATAATCATCACGAATTAGTAACCAAGAGCCTTATGCTTTCATTTAGTAAAGGTAAAATCCTCAACTTCTTCTTTTTATTTCCCTCTGAGCAGCAATGACAGACTCTGTCCTGACAAGCCGTAACTAATTCATCCACCGCTTTCACTAAATATTCTTAAACTATTTAGAAGTGATCCAAAGTGCCGCTCCAAACGTTTGACCAGATCATCCATCGGATTTCATGCAACACTTTCTTTGGGGATTTTCTTTCAAGCCCGGAAGGAAATATATGTTTTAATATCTTGCACAGCTGCTGATGGTCAAAATCGAATGCAACCCTGTTTTAGGCCTTATGAAGGGAGGCATCGCATATTAGATTTAATATCTGTGGATAGTGGAGCATCTTTTGAAAGCATCTCAGCCAGATTTATGCCTGGACTTATTGGCAGCATATTTTCATTTGTTAAATAAATCTTTTGCGCTTTGGAAGTGTACTTTTGCCGTTCCTGCTGAAAGCTCCGAAACTTTCTCAAGACTTGCATTTCTTATAGTAATTACTGTATTTTACTCTAAATGCCTTCATAATTTTCTTATTTAATTATACTGTTGAAATATTTGATTCAGCAGCAAAGCAGCCTCGAGTTTTATTGTAGGCTGCTTCTGCTTTTTTTGTGTGTGTGGCTTGCAGACTGTCACTGCTTTATTTATATATATATAATATATACATAAACACACACCTCTCCCAGGTTGAATTTCATGGCTATAAGAGAGAAAATGATAGCAGGATTTTCAAAACATTACTTTATTTTCTAGGATGAAATGTCCTATCAAGTACAAAAGAGAATCTCTTCAGAGTGGCCACAATCTGTGAAAAACATAGAATACTTTTCATCTGCAGTTACGTTCCCTCAACATTACTGAAAAGAAAAACTGAGAACTTTTCATCTTTATGAATAAATAATACAAGAAATGCACTGTCAATATAGAAGTTATGCTGAACTGCTTGGTTTCTTACAAAAAAGAAAATCTCTGTACAAGTTACCGTGTCACTCTACCCCGTTCGAAACTTTTATGCTCACAATTTGTAGCACTTTATATATAAAGGGCAATTTTACCTAAATGTAGAGTTCACGTCAATTAAAGACAAAAAATACAGTTGAAATATACAGGAGGGCTTTGTTGCTGGTTCCAATAGTGAAAAATAAAAGTTTCTACTGCTCTAAAAATCTTCCATTTCTACATATTTGGACAGAACTAATATACAATAGAGATTACAAACAGTGGATAAAGCACATTGTCATTGATTACAAAGTGATGGGCATTCAAGTGAAAAAGAAAAACCGAGAAGAAGACAGAGGCTACATTATCTCTCAACTCTTAATACACAAAACTTTAAAAACTTGGGAGCAAAACAGAAATGTCTACTTAATTTTTTAAAAATTTTAATCAATTTAAAGACAATTGTTTTATAACTGCTCCGCTCTTACAAAAACGATAAATTACAAAAATGTTCCCAGATATACTAAAAAAATGCAGCTATAAAATTTTCATACAAACCCCACGGTACAAAGACTCCCCCATTCTCCACTCACTTTTCCTCACAGTCGCTCTCCCACAGACCACAACATAACTGAGATGATGCTGAGTGGAAAAGTCCATTATCCAATTACTTAACCATGCTCTGAGTGAGAGACGCATGTGAGCCAACCTATCAACTTCGATGGAAGAAGGCGGCGAAACATAAGGGGAGAAAAACGGGCAGAAGCAGACACACAGCTTTGATGAGACACTTCATGGAGGGAGCAACTGTACTTTAAGTATCCACAGCCCGTTTCACCTTCTCTGAAGGTCTTGCAATGCCCCCCTTTTTTCCTTCAAAAAGCTAAGCCATTTTTTTTTTTTTTTCACTTGCATGTCAGAGCACTACATGGAAAAAGGTCAAGAGGGGCCGGATGCGGTGGGTGGGATGGCCTGTCCGGGGTGTTTCCCTCTGGAAATAACATGAAAGCATCTTTGTCTTCAAACAAAACGAGCAACTCTTAGTCACTCACCCCAGCATCGGAGTTACTTTGATAGGGAATGTACTGACATGTACCGCTGACAGATGCAGTGTTGTTTGCCATCAACTGCATTTTATGCAGCTGGTTCATAGTTCATGCAAGGCTACAACAAAACCTTGTTAAAGTAACCTGGTCCATCGGAGTTGTGTGTGAAACATTGAAGGTGATACGTGCACCCAAAAAAAAAAAAAAAGCTGAATGAAGTAGGCTTGTGGTTGTTTTTCCTTCCAATATCAAATAATGAGCAACCTTTTATTTTTGCAGCAGGGATAAGCGCTGCTTTCAGGCATGCACTGGTTAAATATGAGAGCTTCACCGTACTGTGAAAGCTGCACATTTCCATTTAATGGGGGGAGAGAGAAACTTGAATCTGACGTGAAAGGGTGAAATGAAAGCATCTTTCTCGGGAAGAACAAGACGTTTGCCGTAGCAGACAGATGAAAATGAATCCTACAGAATGACAGCTACAG
This sequence comes from Zenarchopterus dispar, assembly GCA_028564865.1. NCBI lineage: Eukaryota > Metazoa > Chordata > Actinopteri > Beloniformes > Zenarchopteridae > Zenarchopterus > Zenarchopterus dispar. The sequence goes on from JAOWBL010000001.1 coordinate 14,710,429, forward strand.
AAGAAACTTAAAGAGTCTGCTGCTGCTGTGAAGGTTGGACTGCCACTGAGTACCCAACCTCGTGAACCTCATCTGTAGTCCTGTTCCTCCACCTTCTTCTTGATGGAGGGGCTACACTGGTGTGAACATGTGAGGCTGGACAGAGCCTGCAGCAGCCCTCCCCCTGGTCTGAAGAAGGAAAAGGGGCTTTTCAAATCACTTCTTTCCCCTCAGCACTGCAGCGGAGGTGGTGGAGGGAAGGGTACACCAGTGTTGGAGTGGAGAAGGCCCGCTCTTCTCCAGGATGAACTCGGGTTCCGCTGCGACCCGACTTGGACCACAGGTCCTAATCACTCAGAAGTGTGTCTTTTTGATACCCGGTTTTTAGGAGCGAACTAAGATGCTGCTGACTGTAGCTTGTTGTTATGGGACCTAGAGAGATGAGCAAAGAGAGGAGGAAGAAATCTTGTGGAGAATCTTCGTGCTGTTTTTCTTTCTTTTTTTTTTTTTATTAAAAGCTTTTTACAATATATGACAAAAATAGGAACAGGGCAAATACAAAACACAAAACATGTATTGGATGCCAGTGGGTCAGACACTTTGACGCAGACCAAGCAGCCATGTTGGTTAAATGTCACTGAAACACGTGATGTGATGCCAGCCCAGTAATATACTGTATATACACCTGTTTTTGATTTTCCTAACCTGGACAGCTCCAAGCTGATCATATTTAAAACAGAAAAGCTAAGCTAAACTTTTCTCATATCTATCTTTACACCTTCTACCATTATTTCCTTTAGAACCTGAAAACAGGTATTCACAAAATGTAAAATAACATGACATATGGATAAAACCAATAAAAATATGATAAATGGTGCATGCTTTTTTTTTCCTTTTCTTTTTTTAAATTCTTGACTAAGAAATGAGGTAAAAAAAATGTTCTGCTGCAGCTTGTTATGAACAAGAAAAAAAAGGTTTCATCAAATGAAAGAATAAGTTATGTGTGTTTTTGTGGAGTCTGAGTTTACAACAAAAACCAAAAGCTTCATGTGTGTGAGATTTTTTAAAATTAAATCTCATGACAGCTTCAGCAAAACTTTTATATTTTGCCTCAAATCCAACTCGCAAAGTAAAAATGTCATCGGTTATCAGAGTAAGAAAATACATTTTCCCTTGAATGTTTTGTGCGACCAACATGGCTGCAGTTATTAGATAGTAGATTTTTTTTCTTTTCTTTTAAAATAAAAAGATCGTCACACCTACGTGTGATTTATCTGCACTTTCTTACAAAGTTTTTAACGCTGTTTTAAACATGTAAAAACAGCAACATCCAGGATTGAGAATTATGTTTTGTTTAAGAGTGACCCCGGCACCCAGGAGTTTGACATCACAATCTGCAAGAGAAAGAAAGAATGGATGGAGTCAATACAAGCAGGTGGAGCGGGTCACCGCCTCTGGCACAAAAAAAACAAACAAAAAAAAAAACTGGATGCAAACCACAAGACAAGCTGAACCAAAGCAAACTTTCACGCCTAAATGCTCACAGTCCAGACTTTGAGATGCTGTGTTGGGTTCTTGTTTTTCAGTCTGTGTGTGAGTGAGTGTGTGTGAGTGTGATGAGTGTAAGGGTAAACTCTGCAGTGGGTCTTTTTAAGCATTTAGACTTGATGCAGCATCTCCACAGCTGCTTCAGGACAAGGTTTGAGCAGTGCAGAAAATTTAAAAGACTTTAAGTTTACATCAGGGATTACTATGAGAAGCTGTAGTCCAGTTAGCTTATTCAAATGTATATATATACATAAATAATCATTTTGCTCAAACTTAAGGTGTGAATCCATCCAAAGAAATCAAAATGACACAGTGATGGCAGTGGAGTGAGTTAAATTTAGTTGCACAACCACCAAGCAGCGTTTCCAATAAAACCTAAAAAGAAATACATTTGAATTCAATTAGCAATATCTTTCTTCTTTAACAGCTGATATTAAAATAAAATCCATTTCTTAATGCTGAATAATAGCAGAAAATGCACCATCATTGCGTGGTGGAAGCTCAAGTTAGTTTAGTGTTGCTGAATTCAGCTAAAAAACTAGATGAAGACTGAATGTATGAGAATGCAGACGCCGGTAAAAATGGCAGCTGGTTGTGAGTAAAAACTTATACTGCACAGAGGAAAACGGATGCATCTGCAAACACACGATGAGTTACTTCAAAACAAACTAAACATGTAACTCCAGAAGGTTTGATGATGTTTACTGCTTTAACGAACTGCTCCAGCGGCAGAGCAAAGGCTGTGGTTAACATAAACTCAAGAAATTAAAAGGTTGACACATGAAAAGTTTAGAAGAAGCACAAAAAGCAAACAGAAAGTCCTTGAGAAGAAGAACTTAATTAAGTGGTATCGCTCAGTAGAAAATACATTTCTATTTGCTCTCCCAAGAGTTTGTGTGTACCGATCCCGCCTGCGGGAGGGCAAGAGTTGGTTAAACACCACAACAGCTACCAACTGTGTCTTTCATTCATCGGGCTTGAGTCGAGGGATTCAAAAAAAAAAAAGTCTCTACTTTTGATTTTCCTCATCTGCTCAGTGTTGAACACCACCCTCACCACCATCTTACCTGCTGGCTTTGAAGCCTTTGAGTTTCTGGACAAAGAAGTTCTCCAGAACCTCGGCACACTGGTAGAAGGGCGAGTCGCTGGGGTTATAATATCGGCAGTTGTCAAAGATTTTGGTCATGTCTGCTACAAACTCTGTCAGCTTGACATACTCTCGTTTCTGTAACCTCTCCTCCATGGTGGACAGGTCTGGAAAAAGAGGGTTTGAACAAATATTTGGTTACGGGCTGAATGCAGCGTGCAAAATGTGAGCACAAAAAAAAAAAAAAAAAAGACCTTGCAAACGTAAGCGACCTCCTGCCAGAGAAAAACCCCAACTGGGAAGCAGCAGATAAATACTCTGGGTTTCTAATAGACTTTGTTCCGCAAATCAGGGAGCCATTTTCACAATAATTACAGCTTATATGGTATGTGCTTGACAGACGGAGCACAGCATCATATCATGTGTGACAGCAAAAAAAATCCTAAATATCTGCTGACGTTGACCTCGACCTACTCAGGCCTCCGCGTCAGTGAAGGAGATGTTACCCGTTAGTCAGAAAGCATCAAGAGAAGCCTTTTACACAAAAGGGAAGGAATGTTTGGAAATACTATGAATATCTGGTTCCACTTCAAGATTTCCCTTTAAAAGTAGCTTTTAGTGTCAGTAAACTTGTAAAATCAAGCCGGGGGTGGGGAGGGAAGGCTGAATTAGCGAGGAAACTAACTGGCAGCAGCCGAGGCTTCATAATCTGCTGCTGCCGGTTGGTTGCTCTGCACTGCATCCCCAGGGGTGCGTTTCAAACAAACATATCCGACTCTTAGCCCCTCTAATCCCCACCCAACTGGCCCACGGGCTAACAAACTTCATGGTCAATATCAAAGGCCTCATTCTTCTCAGTCATCAGATTTCATCTCAAAACCCTTCATAAACTACCAAAAGGGTGCAGCCACACCAGCCAAATAGTCTTTTTTTTTTTTTTAATTTTTGTAAACCAACAAGGTCTTTTTCTTGCGTTGGAAGTGAGTGGGGGGGGGGGGACTAGAGTTTCCACAACCAGGCCAACAGGAGCTAAGTGTGGGGCTGCTCGCTTTCCACAGGGAGTCCAGCAGACCCAGAGCAGCTCATTAACGGTTTGTTTGTATGGAAGTTCAAAAAGCCCCTGTTGACGCAAGTCCCCATTTACATGGCCGGTTTGATCTGAGTTGGAGGGCTTCCTCCCACTTGGCCTACTGGCGGCTGAATTTTAATGTTGAAGGTAGAGCATAGGTGTTACTTCCAAAGCTTAAATCCATTATAAAATAAGAACAATACTGAGACTTAAAAAAAATTTAAAAAAAAAAATCTCCCCAACAGGAGTTCCTCCTAATCCCAGTCTGATTAATGAAATATTGGTCATCTCCTGGTTTTCAACATGACAACAATACAACACTAAAAGTATACAGACATAAAAAAAAAAGCTGCATGTTAACTGCATCTAATCAAGAGCATATCAATCAGTCTATTAAAAGTAGAACAAAGAGTAAAAAAAGGGATAAAATATGAATAAAACTTGTTTTCTATAAACAGTGGAACAACATCCAAAGCAGCTGAGTAATCATAAAGAAGATCTTTAAATTGATGAATGAGTGAGGAAAAAAAAACAAAACTTAATTTGTCCAAAAGTATACATTTATGGTATGAGGAAGACACACAGACCAGAGAGGCTCAGATTCAGGCCAAATATGACCACAGGCAAGTTAATAAGTACTGCAGGAAAACACCAATGCTGGGAATCTCTTAAACCTTGACGTAACTTTCACTTAAACACGTTTCCTTCACTCACCCATTGGTTCCTTTATAACTCTGTAGTAGTCCGGCGCATCGTGCGTATCCACCGGTTCCAGGAATGGCCACGCCATTTTATGTGCCTACGGAGGAGGAAGGGACAGAAAAAAAAAAGAGAGAGAGAGATAGAGACACTTGAGAAAGCTGAAACCACTGAAGAAAAACAAACATCACAGTGAAAATTACACTGAAAACAGGTGGGTCAACACAGATGTTCTCTCTTGCTGCCCACTTCTTTTCTTTCTCTTTCACATAAATAAGGAGAAAAAAAAAGGCAGGGAAGTTGGGAAAGATGAAACATATAAATTAAAAAAATAAAAACCACACTGAGGGCGGGGAGATGTCCGAGCAGAGGAGCCCAACCCCTCAGATAGGACGGCCACAGAGGACTTTTGTTTGCTGATGTTCGGCTGCAGCGGAGCTACCAGGACCCGAGTATTTGTTCAAGCACTGATAATAGAAGTACTACAACACTGCTGCTGATTTATTCAGAGTCGGCTGAAGTGACGTAGTGGAGCAAAAATCTTCACTTAATGCACTTTGCACCTTCAGGACTGACTTTACTTTTGTCACATCGTGGTGATGGACCAAGTTTAACTGGTGTCGGCCTCATTATGGTCAACAATTTCTTGCCAACAAGAGTTTGCAGTTTTAGACTGCAATAATGCAAGTTTGTGAGAGTTCCTCTGAGCCCCCTGTTTACCTGTAAGGAACGCAGGATCCTTCGCAGGCCTTCGTAGTCCTTTTCAGTGAGCGGCGTGAACACGGTCATGGCGTCCTCAGTGGACTGACACTGTGGACACACGTATTCATCGATGTGATTGGCCTCGCTTTGGAGGATTCCCACGCAGCGACCGTGGTACCAGTTCTGACAACGGTCACAACCGATGTAAAACCTGTGAAGATTACAAAAAAAAAGAAAAAAAATCTTAAAAGTGTGCAGCTTCTTATTAAGGGGATCATTAAATTGTTCTGAAAAGATTCAAGGTTCATTTCTGTCGGACGTGAGTCCTCCATAGTCTTACTTCACTAAAGTAATATCCAACACCAAGATCATTGTGTTTTGAGCACCAGTATGGCCTGTAAAAATCACTGAATACTCTTTTAAATCCCTTTTTCTTAAGTTCCACCCCAAAACAACAAAACAGACGAGTTTTCAGCTCCTTACTGGGACTCGTCATATGGTGTCTGACAGATGCAGTACAGCTCCTCCGTGCTGCTCTCCTGGCCCTGTTTACACTCCACACAAATGTAGTCGTCCATTTTCTTGGCTTCCTTCTCTGTGATGCCCACGCAGTCTCCATGATACCAGTTGGTGCAAAGGTCGCAGCCGATGTAGAACCTTTTCAGAGAGCAAAGATGACGTTGGTTCAAACCCTCTAAACCATAAATGCTAAAAGAACAGTTACTATAACTGGCTTAGAGGACTGACATGTTTTCTGACATTTTATATTTTTTTCACCACCTGGATTTAAAGTAACACTGTCCATGTTTTTCAGCCTAAAATTATATTTTCAATATCCTGTTAATAACCTATTAATTGGAGCCAGGTAAATTGGAGCTGGGAAACATCTAAAACGAGCAGGATAGTGGGTCTGAGGACCAGGATTGGGAAACACTGCCCTAACCAGTGCAGTGGCCAGCTTCTTATTAACCAAACAACGATGGTAGAAGAGAAGTCCTGTGGATTGATGCGTTTTACACAATGACGTGATGTCAAAGCCCCTGTAGCAAATGCATTTTTCTTCTCTCTCTTTTTTCTTTTTTAAAAAGACACCTTTTAAGAGTTAAGTGGGTAGCGCAATTGAGAATTAAATTACCCTCAGATTACTAAGGACCTTTATCTGTGACAATGCCGTAATTGCAGCAGTGTTTTAATGTCGCCTTCGGTCATTTAGAGCATTGTCTTACTTGGTCTCGTCGTAGGGCGTCTTGCAGATGCAGTACAGTTTTGTGTCCTTCTTGCTCTCTTTTGTATTTGTTGTGGAGATCATTTTCTTCTTCTTGGACTTGGCTGTTGTTGCCGCCTCTCTCTCCTCTTCCCGTTTTCTCTTGTGTGTGGAGGTGACAGTGGTGGTGAGGTGGTGTTGAGAGGAGACACCGTGCTTGCTTGACAGAGTTTGCTGGTGCTGGTTGTGTGCAGCGGCGGCGGCGGCGGCCTGAGCAGCCTGGTGGGCTGCAGCCTGAGCCCGCTCCTTCTCCCTCTGCATGCGTAACAAGTCCCTCTTTAGCTCCTCCTGAGGAATTCAACGCCAGGATAAGGAGCATTTAAGCCTCAGTTTGTCATATTTATCTTATGTTTCAAACAAATATATGCTTTTCAAATTAAATTTGCCTCCAAGAACCTTCACAATTAACTATGTGCAACATTTCCTTGATACCTGAGCTTGGAGCTGCAGCTCCTTGTCAAGAAGCGCTCGCTTCTTCAAAATCTCCATCTTGAGGCTCTCTTTGTGTCGGTAAAGGAGTGAGGAGAGCTTGCTAGCGTTGGCCAGCCTCCTCTTTGCCTCCATCACCTCTTCCTTCTTTCTCCTCTTTGCTGCCTGTCTTTCATCTTTGTCTATGCGGTCAAGGATATACTTCATCACCTGGTTGCAAACAATCATCCTGAACAAAGGTGGAAACAGAAGAGTGAAAAAATAATCAGCTGCAGTGATACATCCTCAACCTCTTACAAATAAAAGTAGATGCACACACTGTATTTTACAAATACACACTGTATTTTACAAATACACACTGTATTTTACAAATACAGTGTGGTAAACTGGTTCTGAAGAGCTAGATGAGTATAGAAAGATTAATAATATCTGATAAAGGTTTATGACATATCTAATGCTGGAATTAAGAAAGTCAATAAAGTTTAAAATCACAGAAGTTTCCATCTGACACAAATGGTCACAGTCAAGTATTAGTCCAAATGTCTCAACAGTTCATAAAGTACGACCTGCGTCAGTATTGGACAACTTTTCAATATGTCTTAGATACAAACAACTATCTCCACCTAAAACATGGATGTAGAAAGTTAAAGCAGTCTGTAATTACACTGCTCTCGTTCACTGACATGAAGTCTTGGTTTGACCTTGAAGATTGTCTCGATCTTACTCTGAATCGTTCTTCTCACAACCATCGGCAACTAATCAAAAAAAAAAAAAAAGAGCAAATAAAAACAAAAACAATCTACCTCCCCAACAGCTAAATTTTACTACTTTTTCCAACAGCTTACGATGATAACACAGTTAAAGTTTTAAACTCCTAAACCCATTATGGAAATTGTGACATCTGTAACTGAACCACAGAGGTTCCAGATGTCAACCATGTCCAGTGTTTATTTGTATGAAACTACTTCAGCAGCCAGGGAGCATGGCGGTGAGGTGGAAGAATGAGACATGGGACAGACGGAGTGAATGGGAATAAAAAATAAAAAATAAACCATGTTCAGAAATGCATATTCAGCTGAACCATTTTAGATAGGATGTAATGTTCGTGCATTTCTTCATTTAAAGCCTGATATCATAGGATAAGTAATGTTTAGGAAATTTAAGTTTCAATAGTTGGTTCTCCACCAGTTATTAAGTCTTGGGATGCTTTTTACAGGATGTGTTGGTCTTCATGGGTTAAAATGCATGGGAATAGGGAGTTCTGTGTAGGGTCCTTAAGTGTGTGGTGATTTATACTCCTGCAAATTAAAACAGGCCTTTTATCTGCAGAAAATAAATGAAAATGCACAGATAAAAATCTACTCTGTGAATATTTCCTTAAGAGCAAATGTCAGCCCATGACAGTAAATTCACAAAATTTATGGCTCTCCGTTCCCAGTATGTTCACTTGTGTTTGCTAATATTCACAGCTAAGATCTAAAGTTGGTGCCTCGCTCGGTGTGCGTTAGTGTGAATAACACACAAACACGTACATGACTGCAGAGGTCAAACACTGGCCAGGGTTCTTACAGCGCACCGAGGTAAACTCGAAAATTACAGCGTCAACGTGGAGCTGACTGGGAGGGAAAAAAAATAAATACAGAAAAAGGACTCGATGTCCAAGTTCTGCGTTACTGCAAAGAAATTCATGCTTAGAAAGAAAAGAGGTGAACATGAAGAAATGGGTGAAAGCAGAGCAGCTGCAGCGATGCCGTCGCAGTCTGGGTTCGGGATTTCAAGTCCATGTGAACGAGTACAGTGTTGACATGTCTGTCGACATAAACATATGGCTGTCAGGGTCAACTCCTGGTCAGACTACCATATCCACCTGTAGTGTACACTGAAGAGGGAAGCAAAAACTCTTTAAATGTTTTATAGATGCTATAGCTGTAATAGTCTTAACTTAGCCTCCAAGACAAAATGAGATCTTTTTAAACTACATCAACAGAACATCCGTATGGGTCACAAATGAGCCTGAATCCTCAAGTTGAAAGACAAACACATGCCCACAAACTTTTAAGAGTGACACATGTAAAACATGAACACAAATGTTACACCGTCCCACACCACATGGTGAAAGTGAGTGAAAACGTTGCTGTAAAATGCTGAGATATATCCACGACTTTACTGTGACGTTAGATTAGAAAACTCATTTACAAAACTTCCTTTTGGTTTGTTTTTTTTAAGTTTTCCACTATCAAAGGAACAACACGTCTGGAAATCAGTGAACAGGCTTAAAATGTTGTGTGTGTGTTAGAATTTTTCTTTTGCATGACTCCTGTCATTTATAAATGAATTTATTCTTATGTTCCTGCTTGCCGGGTCACAATGAGGACACAAACACACCCAAAGCCTCCCGATCCATTTAGTACCTCCCAGTGTGGTGCTAGACTAGCCAAGGAAAGAGAGCGCCGTTTATGGACTGTCAGCATCCTACAAGATTTCAAGAAAAACTTGCCTTTCTAAATGACCAAATATCATTTCTACATCTTCACACCTACAGAGGAAATTCTCGACACCAACCTCTGATTTTCTTCCCTTTCTGCAGGCGTCATGGTCTTCTTTTGCTTAAGATGCTCGATCACAGCGTTTTGTTTCATGACCACCTGAAACAAAGGAATGTGTCAGCAGAGACTGCGTAATTCACAGAAAAAAAACTTTTTAAAGTGTAAGAAGAAATGGTTGAACTGAAGTGTCCTCGGGTGATTTATATTGTCAAATGGCCAATGTGTAAATAATACTGACTTGAATTTAACAACCATTCATGACTTTGTATCAGAAGACATGCATTCTTGTTAAGTATTACCATTCTATAAAGAAGGTAAAATTATATAGAAAGAAAAAAACTGCATAAATACATGAGTACTGAGAGCTTTAAGCGTAATTAAAAAAAAAAAAAAAAAAAAGAGGCAGAAGCAAAACTGGAAAATAAACCCAGTTTCAGAGACTGACTGGAATCGAGATAATGGTTTAACTGTTTTAAAACTAACTTCTCCAAAACTTTAGCCAAACATGGTAAAATGAAAACGGGCCGATAACATTTAGGATCAGAGACAGACCCTTCTTTAAAAAGAGGAAAGACCATCGCTCATTTCCAATCAGAAGGCAGGGTAGAAACCCTGCAAAGAAAGATTAAATATTCTGGTGATAGGAGGAGTGAGAATACGAGCTGCTGCTTTCAGGAAGAAGGGACCAGGCCCATCGAAGCCAGCAGATATATTAGAGTCCAACCTAGAAAGTTCAGCCTGGACCTCAGAAATGGAGAACAACTTAACGACTTAAAAGATGATGACCTGGCTTTGATGGCTGCCTGCACATCCATCTGCACGCACACACACACACCTGTTTCTGAATGATGTCACTTTGGTTGGCTGCGTTGAGGGTCAGCTCTCTCTTTGCTTCTGCCGCTTGTCTCTTCTTCTGCTGCTGCTGCTCTCTGAGCTGCTGGATCCTCTGCAGTTGCTCTTGGACAGATGCTGCCTGGATGGTAACTACATTTCCAACCTGGGAAGAGAACATAAACTTGTGCTTTGAACCAAATTGGATTGTGTAATTTCAGTTCAATTTGTTTTTGACTAACATGACTCTGTGGATGAAACACAGTTTGAGTAACAACTGATTTGGTATTTTATGCCTAAATTGTTGGCTAGATGACCCATTTAGTAACTTGAAAAAGTGTACATGGGATCTGCTATGGTGGTCTTGAGAATTTGTATATTTTCTTTTTTTTTTCTTTACACAAGAATCAAAGCTCCTCTGTAAGGTCTCAAAGTTAGGATACATTCAGCTCCAGTAAAGCCTGCTGAACCCAGTACCTGTCCGCTCTGAGCTGAGGTGGTCCCAGTCTGTTGTATTTGGATAGGAAGCTGCAGCTTGATGTGCTGTGGTAAAGAGCTTCCACCCTGCTGGGCCTGCAGCTGGGCTAGTACCTGACCAGAACACAAACCATTCACAAAGTAAATAACAATTGTGCAGCCAAAAAGGATAAAAACATCTTTTTGTTTACGCTTAAAGTGGCCTCCTGAAATACAGAGCATCTTAGAGAGGGGATGAATTAGTCAAAGTGAGGTTAAAAACGTACCTGTACCTGCTGCTGCAGCCCAGACATGCTGATGAGCTGAGGTGTCTGTTGCAGCTGTAGCTGTGCGGTTCCTCCCTGAGTTTTGACCTGCAGTGAAGTGGGAGACTGGACAGGCATATGGGCCTGTGTCTGAGGGGGTAACTGGCCCTGAGGGGTCGCTGATGAGGGGGTGCTGGTATTGGCCATGGGGGCTGCACCTGCCTGGATTGGGGCAGCAGCCTGCTGTGCAGGCTGGGCTGGAGTTTTGTTAGAGGTGGAGTTCAGTTGGCTGGTAACTGTAGTGGCTTTAAGAAGAAGTAACAGAGGGTAAAGGTCAAAGACTATGAAGCAAAATGCATCAATAAAAAATGAGCGACATGACAGAAAATGCAAGCTAACTAAGATTCTATGACTGGTTCCACCAAAACAAATTCAGATTTGATCTTCAGACTTTGTTCTCCTGTCACTACAAAGCCAGTTGACATTTGGTTGAGACAGGCTGTTGAGTGACCCATGATCTGGTCATGCCATACCTGTGCTTGATGTGGGCGTGGCAGCCGAAGCCAAGGGCGTGAAGAGGAAGCGCTGCACCTGGCCGTTGGGTAGTGCCGCCTGCATGAGTTGCTGGCCAGGTCCTGGAATGACGGTGACGCCGTGGGGTATGACCTGCAGCTGGCCAGTGGTCTGACCCTGGCCCTGAACCATCACCGTCACAGCCTGCTGAGCACCTCCAATACCCGTCTGCCGGTCCACACTGGACCCAGCTTGTTGCTTCTGTTGTAAACAGAGCAGACAGGGAAGACTCGTGAATCCCACAAGACACCAGTCTGACCCAAAAATCAAATGTTTATTTTATATTTTCATCAACCTCTTTTTGTCCCCACTTTTATTTTTCCACTTCTTTAAAAACTAATAGAATTTGTCCTGCAGGTGGAACATGAATCAAGTCACAATAAACACTTTCCAGATTTATTTGAGCCCCAAAAAGCCCAATCTGAGTTGTTTTGGACTAGCGAAGGTTTGAAGACAGTCTTCAGTTCATCTAAACTTTTAATGAACTGAAATGACTTTACATCAAGCATACCGATTAGTTTATGAAAACCTTTGTCTCTTGTTGAGTGCTGAGCAACAGAACGGCATTAAGATCAAGTCAGAACAAGTCAAACTTAATTAGAAAACAAATACAACCCAAAAATGTGTCATATGTGAGTTAAGGGCATTAATGTCATCTGTGCTAAAAACAAAGGAGATAAACATACATTTGTATTGGGCAGGAACTACCCCAATGTTAAGGTGCACACAACAATGAAGTATTGTTCATGTTTTAAAGGTGACATTTTCCTGCTGGTAATTCTTTTTTAATCTTTACAAGCTTCTTTTTTAGTTTTGAGGTTCATAACCTATGAAAGAAATATATCTTTTACTGAGATGTACAATTATATTTTACTTGCAAGTAGTAATGAAACAATAGAAAACACATTTATACAAGAAGTTCATCAAAATGTAAAACTTTTGGTTTTTTTTGGGGGGGGGGTTTGTTTGAACTTTTTCTTTAACCTCCTGGTACCTGATGAAACATGTTTTCTTTTACCTTTAAAACCACACAAACTATTAAGTATATTAAAGGCAATAAGTCTGACCTCTTAAATGGTTCTCATTTAAAAAAGGTTCTAGGTAATAAGAGGCAGGGAAATAAAAGGTTTTAGTGGACAGCTCCAGGCTTTAAGAAAAACCTTTTTCTTTTTTGTTTTAAATGAGATTTTTTTGTAAGTCATAAGCAAACAAGAAATTATATTTTCTGTCCTCACTGAGAAACCAAAATTATGTAGAAAATGTAAGATAATGATGACCCTGAAGATAATCTGTTTTGTACGTGTGTCTGTTACTCAAGCCCATCTGCAACAGTTTTTCCATGTGAAGGGGTTCATTTCTGTCAAAAGTTAACACGGAGCACCCAGGACTTTTTCTTCTCAAACCTGTGTGAGTTGCGTGAGCTGGGCCATGGTGAGTTTGACCTGGCCTTGGCTCTGTGCCCGCGGGGTGCCGGGTGGTGTTTGGCCTGCGTTAGGGCTGGACACTCCCTGACCAGTTACCGTGGTGACAGGGCTGGCAGCAGATATGGCTGTGGAAACTGCCTGGCCACGGATGATCTGTGTCACTACTTGCTGCCCACCCTGCCCTGGAGAAGAAAGATTTGACAAATTTAGGCACCAGGCAGTACCCATAAACACATAGATCACTTTTCCACTCACACAGTAGTTGAGTGAGAGGTGGGACACCGTCCACACAGACACACTGTGTCTCAGAGTAAAGCGATGAAACAGATTTACTTATATTCTTGTTTATTTTTGGGAAGGACCTCGAAGAGTATCCAAAAACACTTAAGAGTATATTGTACCTTGTTGAACCACAATGGGGGTGCGAATTATCGTCTTTCCCATTGGTCCCGTCTGCTGGATTGGAGTGCGGATCATCGTCATTCCCGGACGGATCTGACCACCACCTGCCAGGACCTGAAAGCATTTTCATAAATAAAATAGAAATAAATATTTCTATGGAGACTGCTATTTTGCTAGACTGTCACAGTATTTAAAGTAGGTTAGATTCAGCAGAAGAATATTTATAGATTGATTAAAAAATATGTCCCTTGAAATAACCTTGAATTTAAAAACATCCCCAATTTTGCCTTTAACAGTTTCCAAATAATACTTTTTTGTATCATTATAAATACAATGGGTAATTTTATTTGATCATTTTTATTTGTTTCGTTGTTTTTTTATTGTATAAAACTTTTTAAAGTTAAAAAGTAGAAAATGTAATTTGAACGAACAATAGGCAAGATACTTAGCCAGACAGACAACTATCCAGCTTGCTACATGGACAGATCAATAAATGAATAGATCAATAAATAGCTAGATCAATGGACAGATTCCAGACAGAAAGCTCTACCTGCTGCTGGGATCCCGGGGTACTGGGCTTGATGCTCAGCGTGGTCGTGCGTGGCTGGAATGTGGTGTAGGTTTGGGCATTGCCCGCTGTACTCGATGGGATGATCCCCAACACCTTCTGCTGAACTACACCTGTGGAGAGATGAGGAAAATATAAAGAGTTGGAGGAGGTGGAGAAAGGCCTTATTGCGTCAATAAATACAAAAAATGTGCAAATAATACTACACAGAGAAATTTTAAAATCATGTAGTTTAACTTGTTGGCATATATTTTAAGAGGTTTATTGTTAAGTCCCAAAGTAGAAAAATACTGATTAAAAAAAATCTACAGTGAGTATCTACTTTGACTTTATTTCTTAGCAAAGTATGAACTTCAGTGATTTCATTTTGTTCCCCCTTCATCAGGAATCTGGAGGAATATCAGTGTGTAAAGGGTAAAAGAAGGTTATCCTGTTTGCCTGTGATCACTGATACCTGAGAGAGTGCTCCATCAAAAAAACAGCATCCTTCATTTGTAGCTCATGTAACTACATGGACAACAGATTACTTTAGGAAACTTTTGTCAAGAACCACAATATGTAGCTGCATTCACAAACGTCACCTCAAGAATTACTTTGGAAAAAAAGACTTAAGTCTTATGTTAATATTGTCAGGCGGCAGAATCAGAGTCAAGACTGAATGGCTGATACTGGACCGTTGTGACCGCAGGCCCGTCAGTAACTGAGAACACGAGAAAAAGACTTTGAAATGAAATATGTGACAACAATGACTCTGTGCTGCTGTACAACATAAGATGTGTTTTAGAGGATCAAAAAGATAAAACGCCTCATCTCTTTGTACTCTCAAAGCCAAAAGGCCTTTGAGAAGGATCGGTGACATTAAAAACTAGTAAAAAGTTTACTTTTCCAGTGTTTTTAGAGTGTGTTGGTGACTTGTAAGGTCAAAAACACATGTAAACCAACAAATAAAGAGTTTATAAGGGGAAACCGGAAATACCTTGGATTGGACTGTATTTTTTAAAAGGATTTTTTATATTACTTTTTTTTTTTTTTAAACTAGCTTTTTTGGATTTTGGGTAGCATTTACTCATCGAACACCTGCCTTTTGCCACAACAAACATTCCTATCAAAAACATCTTATCTACTCCTCACACATAAAATACTCCCCAATACGATCACCAAGTGAGGAGCTGGACTAAAGTCCTGCAATAACACAACTCACACTATTATTTGAGGGCGTCTCTCTTTGCTAGCAGGCCGGCTTTTGATCATAGCATCTATAAATATTAGCTGAGCAGGTAAACAAAATCTTCAAAGGCTTAATGGGTTGGGTTTCCCTCAACATACTTGAAGTTCCTCATAAATTATGCATGAATTGACATCCTACTTCTCAACTTTAATCTCACAAAGGGGGTGTTCATATTTGCCCTCTGCTTTCATGAGCTCACGTGACATTGATGGAGTAACTGCAGACCAAGAGTGTGGCTCTTGTGCAGACTTCTTTCTACAACCACAACCAAGCAGGTAAACCTATACATCAAGGGTTTCCCTCTTCAAATAGAGACATTAAGCTCACTCGTAAGGCTGGGGAGCTGATGCTGCTGCTCTGGTCACACACATCAAACACAATTTTCTATGGACTGGCTGTCTGAATAGATGGAGGGGTTAGGGCTCCAGTGAGCAGAGAGGTACAATTTCATTGAAGAAGACAGAGAGAAAAAAAGGAACATGGAATCCTACTATAGAGGGCTACCTGTCTGGGAAGCCAACCTCAGAGCAAACTTGTTTTTCAGCCGAACTTCCTCCAGTCAATCCAAAGCAAACAGGGCACCCAGCAGTCATGCTGGATAAATACACATGTCCATTAGATGATTACACTCCACCTGAACTTAGATTCTCCTTCATGGTGACTTTAAAAGTAAGAAAATAACTTTCTTTGTATCCTCGTTGAATATCTTTTCATATCTTCATTGTAATGTTTTATTTCAGCAGGGCTTATATTTGAAGTTTTACAACCACTGCATCATATTTCAGAAATGAGACGTTTTTTTGGTACGTTCTAAATATTTTCTGTTAAAAATTAAAGATGATTTAAGAAAGACTGTTTTCTTCAATAACTTATTGTACTTCCTATTTTTCCATCGAAGTAAGCCGTCAGCTTTGAATGCTGCTTTAATTTCAACCGTACACCAAGTATGACGTCCGGTCACGTAACGGCTCTTATGAACACTGAAGATGACCAGCTTCAATGAAGCATGTTCACATGACAGACCATGACAAATGAGTTTTGAGCAACGATCCTCGGTCAGTCATTTGTCTGCTAGTTGCTCAAAACTCCGGTCTCATCCCAACATTAAGAGTCCAAAAGGTAGAAAAGCACCTAATGTGAGGTAAAATAAAACTCTTAGCCTGCTGTCCAGGTTTCAAACTTCAGACTACACAAGTCTACCGTCCCAAAACCCACCAAACCAAAATAACACGCTCATATTAGGTTACCATGCCAACGGGACACATCCAGACATGGTGTGACACACCGAGCTGAGCAGCTGAGTCACAGGGTTGGCACACACTGGGAACTACGATGGGCTCATTGCTGACCAAACTGCTTCGGTAGCACAAAACACCTTCAGCACCACCATCTGCTTCCCAAACTGTGGCATCTTTTCAATAAGACCAATTGGGACTAAAATCGCAGAGAAAAGTTTCTTTTTTTTTTTAAACTACCCACAATATATTTTCAAAATACAAAGTTGTGCTTCATACGCAAAAAAATCCCTTAAAGTTGGCTCCCAAATTGTTTTTAAACCACTAGGATTAGTAGATAAAGAATGAGACAGAAATATCATCAGTGTCTAATTTATGCCAAATTGTTTGAGTTGAAAACATTTGGGTCCGTGGTAACTAACAACATCAACATTTCAACCAAATTAAGTCATGCTCAGTTTCTCTAAAACTCCGCCTGTGGGCTTTTCAAACTAAATTGCTTACAACTGCATGCAGTTAATGAGGCAGATCTAATGTGACTTCTCTGACACATCTTAAATGTCTCAGGTAGAAACAACAAAAACAAACATACACGCTCTCTGAAATACTTGTGGAAGGAAAGAAATTTCCACATTGACCTAACGTAATTTGTACTCCTGGTCTTCCTCTGAGGTATGTCTCATTAAAACCAGCCTTACCTCCTTGTGAAGCTGGCACGTTGACTGTGACGATCTTACTGTTGGCAGGTAGCGGCAGCTTGGTGGTCACAACCTTTCCACTGACTGAGGTTCCCGTAATGTGGAAAGTGTGTCCACTAGATGTGGCCACGGTGGTCTCTGGACCTGTTCCAAATAATGCAAGCAAACAAAATGGTCACAATAAATACTGTAACTCCTGCAAATCCAATAATATAAATCCTCTGAACAGATGTCAGCTTCCACAGCTGGAGACAATCATTTGCATAAAATAGAAAAACAACATGAGCGCACACACACACACAACGAGAGTGAACCCCTCTTATGTTAACACATTTATTAGGATTTGTGGTTTATTTACGCGACTCTTCTTTGATGTACCTTGTGTGCTTTGACCCTGCTTGACCCAGGTGGCAAATGACTGCTGGAAGTTCTTGTTCTGCTGGAATGTGACGGGGGTTCCCATCTTGGTGGACAGCACCACCTTGGCGCTGGGGGTGCCCTGGCCTGAAATTGAGCCGACGATGACTTTGGGCGTGGCAGCAGATGGTGTAGGAGTCCCTGCTGGAGTAGATGTGGCCGACCCCGGTTTCGGCTCGAGACGCTTCTGAAATGATGAATATTATGGTGAACACACAAATACAGGAATAAAAAACAGTTCATGCTCTCAAATAAAAAGGAAACACTTGAATTATTCAATCATGAGTTACTGTAAATCCAAAGGTAAGTATGATCTATCTTTGTTTTCTCTCTTTTAAAACATTTCATATTTAACTCTTCCCAGAATTTTGCTTGAATTAAATAAATCCTCCTGATAGAAATGAACATGTCTGTTGAGTTGAGCCACACTCACTTTGGCTAGCTCTGCTGCCTGAGCTTTCTCCTTCTCCACCCTGGAAAGTGAACAAAGAAGCTTTCACATTTGCAACACATCAGATTACTTTTTTAGGTTGAATAGTGGAGAAAAAAAAGAAGTTACATCCCAGAGGTCTAAAATACCAAACTGCTTTCAGTATAAGGAACAATAAGAGTTGGGGTGAACACAGGTAAATATCACACGTTAAAAATACCCAGAGAAATATTCGAGCAGTACTTTTATTCCCAAACGAGTTTGACATAAAAAGGTGATTTACATCTAGCAGAGCCAGCGGATTACCTCCCTGAATATTTCACTTTTCAGTTTGATAATTATGTTATAATTTACAAACAGGTCAGAGATTTCATTGTGGATGCTACGGAGCAGGTGTCAGCATGAAATGGGTGTTCAACAAGATCCTCTGACCTTTCTGAGAAGGCTCTTATCTCCCAGAGGTCCAGCTCCTCTTCAGGCACCCAGGTCTCGATCACCACTGGTCCCGTCTGCTTGGCGGGCTCTGGCTTCTTAGGCCGTAAGGCACTGGAGCGCAGACCTTTCCTCTGAGGTGTGTGCGTTTCTGCGATATTGAATAGGTGAATGCAAAGAAGAAAAAAAAGAAGAAAAGCAAAAGGTGATGTTTGTCTTTCACAAAGACAGCAACAAGATCTTCCAAAAATTCTTTGACTTTTTATTTCTTGTTATTTCCAGTAGGGGCAGAGATTTTTAACTCGACTGCAAAATGAGCACTTTACCTTTTGGGGTCTCAGGCACACCCAGGGGGCAGATGATTTTACGGATGCAGTACTCTGAGCGAATGCCATAAGGTCCCACATCACGCCGTTTTATAATCTCAGTGGTGGTGATTTCAGTGTCTGATGTCTCTGTAGTGAGTGGGGACAAGGTTGAGCTGGTAAGGTAAGGAGGAGGAACGCCGAAAGGGGAACAACAAAAAATAAAACAAAACAAAACAAAAAACCACTCCAATACTCAGGAATAGCCAGACTAAGGGAAACTGTTTTGCTCAGGATTTATTTTTGAGGTACCTAAAAAAGTACAATCTTCATTTATTAATTTATGAATTTTACCATAAGGGTGGAGAAACAGCAACTCCACCAACTTTCATCATTATCTGTATGAAAATAAATTTAAAAGAAAAAGCAAATATGAGTGACATTTTAAAAAAAAAAAAGATATGGGGATGAGCATTTGATAGTCGTATGGAGAAAAAGAAATCAAAAATGCTACGTCCCTCTCCAGGGTGAGGGCACCACCCTGGAGCCAGGGCTGGGGCAGACACTCTTTTGGCACGGACCTGGTGACCAGGTCTTTATGCATGAGGTCTGGCTTGGCTCAGCCTGACCGAGCTACATGGGTTTCACCCTGGTGGAACAGGATATTAACAGGCAGATCGGTGTTGCATCTGCGATGGCGTGGACTCTGTAGCAGTCTGTTGGGTGAAGGGAGAGTTAAGTAAAAAGCCAAAACCCTCTTTTTAAAGGTTGAGATTTGTTCCAACCTTCTGCTGTGGTTGAAATGAGGTCCCTCTGTAGGGAGCCTGGTCTCTCCCTTAGAGATAAAGTGAGTCCGAGTCATAGCATAGAGTCGATGCTGGTCCACATTTGAGGGAGAGTGAAATTTAGGGAATTTAGGCATTGGGTTAGGATGTCTCCTGATCGACTTTCAGTCATGCCCAACCAGGAGAGGGTCTAGGCAGACCTAGGACCACCATAATGTCCTTAAAGAGGAGCTTGAGATGGTAAGTGGGGAGAGGGGAATCTGGGCTTCTCTGCTTAGGTTACGGTCTGCACAACTCAAACCCAGATGAGTGGAGATTAATGAATGGAAAAATAAAAAATAAATAAATAAACACCAACCACTGACAAAAACAAAAATACACATATGTCCAGAAGAAAGAACTGATTTGATTGGAGTTTCCAAAGTGTTCCCTTTTCTTCCTGGATGAATAATAATGTCTACAAGGGTAGATGGTGTACCTGTACGTGTGGTACCGACAGCTGCAGATGGCTTGACAGCCATGTCATCCCATCTCAGACAAGCCCACAAGAGCCTCAGCATGAGACTCACTCCCGCCAGAGACTTCACTGTCTGCAGTCGGTACCTGGAGGTTGAATACAACAGGTTTTTAACCTAAATAAAACAAGTATTTCCAGAGCTCCAGTCTTCATTGTGTGCATTTTGTTGCAAGTTATATTTTCTCTGTCAGCTACCAGTTCATGTAAAGTTCCTGCAATTCAGCAGCATCATACTTACCCATAGTAACTGTATCTACATTCTGCAGAAACAGATTTCAGTACAACCGTGGAGCAAAAACAGACCGAGGAAGTTACCACCGCAGAATTCCCTTCACGACCATTTCCATTAAACCAACAGAACAACTGACTTCCATTTTTCATAAATCATTTTATGCACTAACGTAGATGTGGGACCAGTATCATAGCTCGCTAAAGTACACATCAAACAGCAACTTTAATTCACACAGCTGAGCATATTTCATTTGGTCCTTTTTAATTTATATTGCCACAATGTTAAATTTCCCAAAGGAAGTGATACGTCTTACTTGCATCGTTACGACAGAAAATGCTCTTCTGACAAAGAATGCGAGCATTAAGACCTGGTTATTTAAAACATCTTGAACATCTACAAAAACATGGTCACCCCAAGGCTGTGAGTGTGTGTGGGGTTTGGTAGATTTTCCCTTTCTGGTGTGTAACCACAGGCGGACAAATATGCATGGGTCGCAGGGCTTGGTCAGTACACGAAGTGAACATCATGACACCTCTCCAACCACCGGATGATTCACGTCTGCTTCGGAACTCTGAGGTCTGGTCGAAATAACTAAACGTCCCTGTGTGACACCAGACTGAGAGCTATGGCGTCCTCCTAAGCCAAAGCCACAAATGGCAGACGGGGAGTGAGAAGACATGATCGGCAATAAATCAACACAGGACACGGCACCGTGACAAAACCATTAGAGGATTTAAATGTGAATGACAAACAAAATAATAGTGCCCTTAACACTAAAATACTGCTAATGTCTTTTTAAACTCTAGCTGTTAAAGAACTGTGTATCTATTTTTTTTAATTAACTGTTATAAAGTGCAGTTAAGTGACTAAATACTGCAACATGAGGAGAAGGAGCAACAAGAAGAAGTCTGTCCAGAAGTTGCTGGGAAACTGAAATACCTCTCTTAAATGTATGTTTAACCCTTTACCAGTGAATTTAGCATCTCAAAGGAAATAATAACAATAAAAAACTTTATTAATTCCAAAAGGAAATTAACCGTTGCAGTCGTCACGATTTAAGTCTCTTTAAAGAGCCACTGTGGAGGTTCGCTGGTGTGAGCAGGAAGCGGCTCCTGTAGCGGTCTGTGTTGCAGCTGCTCTGAAGAAACCTGAGACTGAAGACACTGCTGAATCACTGTGTTGTGAAGATGATGCTGAATGAGCATCAAACAGTGATTGTTGAAAAACTAGACCTTGTTCTTCTTTAAAACAGCATAACAATTCATTCAAGTGTGTCCCATTTAGAGTAAAATATATGATAAAACAGCGAATCTCTGAATGCATCGCTGTCCTGCAACTGTCAAGTCTCCATCACTGGACGGTTTGGTTTCTGCAGTTGTGTCAGATCCACCACTCACAGTGTCAACAAAACAAAATAAATAAACAAAAACAAAGGAATTATTTATATTTCTCTTCCCCACTGAAGCCTTCAGTTTCCAGTGCTGTGTGGTGATGCTTTAGATCCACTATCATAAAAACAAAAAGGGTCCATTGTTTTTGATCTTATTCTGTCTTCAGAGTGTTTTAACTTTAACTACATACATTTGGGATGCCACAAAAAACTACCCAGCTCCCACTCCTCAGATGAAGCAGTAAGGAAAGGGTGGTCAATATTGAGAAGACTGTCTGTAAATAATATATATCAAAAGATGGTTGTAAATATTGCTGCAATTAAAGAGGATTGCCACACCATAAACGACAAACAATATTGCTGAAATCAGTTTTGGAGCGATCTGATGAATGCTGAAGGAACTGAGAAGAATGATTTCTCTCTCCTCTGGGGTGTTTGGAAGATGGAGAGCTGCAAGGCTGTGATCCACCCTGTTTTTTATTATCCATATTCTTTGCAGGATGTACAGACAAATATTAAATAATGTAATGGATATTAGTTTGTGGCATTTGCCATTTCTAACTACCTCTTATATGTAAACTACTTGATGTGACTCAACTGGTGGGTCGGGACCCAAACATGGGTCACCTGTTTTCAGTTGGGGGGGGGGGGGGGGGGGGGGGGGGGTGGGGTGGGGGGGGGGGGGGGCTTTGGCCCAGGTAAAGGTAAAGTTACATATTTTTGAGTCTTTTTAGAACTACCTCTCAGTTGTTGCACTTTTTTAATTTCATGTATTCTGCAGGAAAGCATCAGCCGAGTCTGTTAAACATATCCTTTGCTGAAATGTTTTGCTATGCCTAAAGCTTGGTTAAATGACTGAATAGTTCTACAAGTAAAGTGCTTGTTACACTTTATTTCACATTTGTGCATGAAAGGCCTGTTAGTTTTGTACACTCTGAGGTTTGAACTGCACCATACTGTCATTAAATAAATATAAGAACTTCATTTTCAATGACTTGGGCTGCAGCCTGTCTTTTAGGGGTGATGGTAGGTCCTGAAGCCGGACCAGTTGAGAACCAGTGGTGTAGGAAACACATTTCTTTCAGAACCACCCAACCTTTGCTTTAGGTTAGGATTTATTTAAAAAAAAAAAAAAGCTGATTATTAAAGAATTGCCTGAAACCTGTTCATAGGAAAAAAAAAAAAGTGTCACCTTACTTACAACACACTGCAAAAATCTGAAAAGACAGATCTTTTAACTGAGTGGTAGATTCTGCCGACTCTCATTGCCAAAATCCAATTCGGCGCCTGGATGCAGCCTGAGTGTGCAGTGTGTGCTTGGTGACACTCGTTATTTTGTATGAACAGCCCTTAAAAACTACCTAAGAAAGATGAAACAAGACCATAAACCTACCTCCAAGTGATGCCAAACGTGGGCCTAGGTGAAGGATATGGCCAGATATCCAGCGCTGGCTTGGCGTTATAACTAAATATGGGAACCTCGCGGAATCCGCCTCGCCTCGCCAGCACCTTCAAATCATCATGGGGTAGTACAAAAATACTCCTCCGGTTGCTCTTGGTGACAAACTTGCGGTAAGACGGAAGCGCTGTGTCAGAACGCATCTTCTTGGTGCGGGAGAATTTGAGAAGACGCACTCGGCCCCTTGTCGATGAAGAGTTTTCTTGGCTCACAGTGATGGATGACACTGAGGTTTTACCACTGGTGTCAGTTGCCACCTCAGTCTTAGAGGCTGAGAGTGTTGTTTTCTGTTCTTGTGTCACTATTTCACTCTGACCGTCTCCTGACTGACCATCAAACCCAGAGGAACAGAGTTTGGTCACTGTAGTTTTGGTCATGGTAGAAAGGGTCGACACTGCGCTGCTCTCCGTCGTCACCAAGGGCTTTGTTGACTCTCCAGACGCATTCAGCGGCACATTGGCTATCCTCATCTCAGTCGAGACTACTGTGGTGGTGGTGGTGGAAGTAGTGGTTACAGTGGTGATGATGGTCTTGACCGGTTCCGTAGGCTCGCTGTTGTTATTCTCCTCTGTGAAGTCGTCGCTCAGACTGGACTCCTCTGCAGAGGGAACAGGAGAAGGGGCCATCCTTATGATCTTGACCGGAGGACTGTGTTTGGTCTCCACACAATGAAAAGCTGAAGTGCTGTTGTGCTGCGGCGTGCTCCGAGTATTAGCTCCAATTGCATCTATGTTGTTTTCCAGCCTTGACATCTTCAGAGGAGGTTTGTAATCCTGATCCGATATCATTTTCTTACCCTCCACCTTTGAATCCAGACTTGGGGCTTGTCCCTTGATCTCGTCACTATCATTTAGCGGGGCCAAATCTCCGTTCACTAAAGGCTTTTGCTCCGTATCGTCTTTCAACGAAACAACCAGCCTTTGGTCCTCACCTTTACCAGTGCTGTTTGACTTGGGCTGAAGTCTGTCGGTGAGCACACCATTATTTGAGCTCATTACAGAGTTGCCCAAAATACTTTCACTTTCCAAACCATCATTACCATTTACCTGAGGTGGAGGAGGAAGGGGCTTAGAAATGCCATCACTAATAATTTTATCACGCTCAAAGTCTTGCATGTTTTCCTGGTTTTCTTCTAGCCCTAAACCATTCTTCTCCAGGACCAAGCCCACAGAGCTCATAGTTCCTGGATTTTGTTCAACAGGTTTAAAGGCTGGTGTGTTTTGACTGTTTTTTTGGTTAACTTCACTTGAAAGTGTCCTTACAGAGTCAGACCCTGCGTTTTTACCATGTTCAGCCTGGGTTACATCTGATGCAGTGCAGACTGTTTGCTGCTCCAACGAGCCATCAACTCCCCCTGCAGCCGTCTTTTGCGAGCCAGGTAGTTCAACACCATCTTGCCCTGAACAGTCTGAACTCATTTCTTTTTGCCCCATAGTCCTTTCCACCACGTCTTCCTCCATATTTTGAGGCATTGAAGAAATTTGATTCTCTGATGAATCATAATCTTCATCTGTACCTGTACTGCAGCTGTTTTTGGCTGTTGAGTTTGAAACAACGGTAGGAGGAGTGCTAGAGAGTTCAGTCCGGCTCTCTCCATCGTCTTGTCCTTCAACTTCTCCTGCCTTTGGAGTTTGAGTCAGGGAAGATTTATCCTCCACTTTCACAGCATCAGAAAGCGGAGACTGTGCCTGTGCAAGAACATGAGACTTGAGGGGTGACTGCAGCTGAACCGAAGTGCTCAGAGCAGGAATTGAACATGATGAAACTGGTGTAACACCCAGGGGTTTGGACGCAGACACCTGCTGTCTTTGTCTCTCTTCAATCACGTGCTGTTTGACTCTGCGTTCCAGCAGGCTGTCCAGCTTGGAGGCCTTTGCCTTCTTCTTGTAGGCGATGCGGGTGAGGAAGCCCTTACTGACGTCCACAACATCGTAGTTGAAGGGCCGCTGAGGACTTTCTGCTGGCTCCTCTTTTAGGGATGCATCCTCCTCCTGAACATCAGACCCTGGAGACACATTTAATTCAAGCTTTAATTACTATAAACGTTAAAATAAATCAGTTCACTGCATTCTCTTTACAGTCTCTGATAAAACAATTTGAGGTTGGTTACTCAGGTTTGTTATGCGTGAAACCTGGGGAGTGGCTTTATTTCAAGCAAATATGTTTCAAAATATTTGACTTCGACAATTCTGAAGTGAAGGACCGCTCATATTCTACATGCATCTGAAAATAACAACATACTCTGCTCTTCTCTTGACGTGGAGTCTGTAGGATCCGTTTCAGTCTTTGCAGGCGATACATCTGCCGACAAAATCTCCATCTTGTCTTTTTCATCCTGCCCTTCTTTCTTCTCCTCCTCTGTTTTCTCATCAGACCCCATGTTTTCAGCAGGTGGTTTGGACAGACATGCAGGGTCTTCATCTTTTGCTTTGCTGCTTGAAGCAGCAGCAGCAGCAACCCCAGCTTCTGGTGCGACCAGGCCATGCCTCCGGCTCAAGTCCAGCAGGGTACATTTCTTGCCAAGTTTAGCATCTTCGGAAAAACAGATGAGAGGGACATTTTAGTTTCCTGACTGTTTGAATAAAGAGATTTTGTAACCATACCCATCATTTACTGAACTACAAAACATTTGAAATAATTAAAAGCAATTAAAAAGGATGACAAACCATTAGTGGGGAAAATCAAGAATCTGGTCTCTTAATTGGCTTTTTGATTAATAAACTCAAAACCTTCAAAGTTTAACCAAGTAAATCTAACCACTCTTCAAAAATACACCACCATAAGATCCAAAGAAATCAATAACATAAGTACTGTCCACAAACCAGCATTGTTACATCACTACCATAAATGAGATATATAGTGTTTTATCAAATCAAAGAAACTCTAATTTGAATGGCTTTAAAGTTTTGGATCTTCAAGTCTATTGATCCAGACCTTCCAGTTCTTTGCGGTAGTTGACGTTGGTGTTGCCGGGAAGCCTGGGGACAAACCGTGGCACATAAGTCTTACTGATCCAGCTCCAGCCACCATAACCTGTAACGCGATACTCTTCTCCTTTCTGCTTCCACACCTGAATACCAGACGAGAAAAGCAAAAAAAGAAGAAGAAAAAAAAAAACAATACATGAGGAGAAATATAATTCAGATCACACAAACATTTACTGAGGAAGAGAAGGAGTGACCATATGAAGAGCGTGAAGGCCTGGAGGTCATTCACACACTGGTGGCTAATTGCTGAGGGAAATGACTCACAGGAGTGCTCAACTTGCTGTATCAAAGAGCTCTTGATGGTCACTCATGCTCAACAGACACATTACTGTTAACCACTGCAGTGACTCATTTTTCCACTCATTTAGGTTTTACTGTGGAGATAAATTACACTTAATTATCACAACCCTGACCTTCCTATCAGTTTCTGTTTTACATTGTATTAGATCAGATGACAGATTGGGAAAGTTAGATGGTGATATTATAAGTTAACATTTGCTCATTTCACTTTATTTCATGACATTAAAAGGAGCCTTAAAACTGTATTAATTCTTAAGCCATCAGAACTGGAACATCACTCACCTGGTGCTTAATGGGAAAGGTGTACTTGACCCAGGTTGCTTGTTGCATTGTCTCTTCGTCCTCCAGCTTCTTTTCCCTCTTCTTCACTTTCTCTTTCTCCTCACGCTCCATAGATGTCATGCGGTTTAACCTGGAAATTAGACCACAAGTTACTTTTAGACAGCCACAAATTGAAATTCATCACAATCTGCTGAACAGAAAACACTGTCAGTGTCGCTAGCCGATAACAATAACTGATAACAAATACTCCTTATATCAATAAATATTTTTCACTAACTTACAGACTTACCAAATAGTTTTTGAAATGCAGGTTTTTCGCTCATTTGCTTCGATGCTTATAGTTGAGATATACAAACACACTGGTCTTAACCTTGTGAAATCTTGGACAATCCCCTCTTTAAGGAGGCCTTCTGGTGCTAACGCAGCAGCAGAGGCAGAGGTGGGTGTTGCTGGTGTCAGACCTGCAGTCCAAATATTATGCCACAGCTGGGGCGAACCTTTTGATCTGATCTGGTTATGATCAGAGCTACTGAATTCTTGCTCAAGTTTAAACAATTTTACATTTAAGCTTCGTCAGTGAAATGACATCACTATCTAAAAATTCAGAATGTACACAGACATATACACAGGTAATGCGGGGTATTCATCTACCTGGTGTGGCCCAGTGAGTCTTTCCAGACGGGCAGCATGGCCACAGGTTTGATGGCACACTCCAGGATGGCCAGAGCCAGCGCAAACTCCCTGGCCTTACTGCACATCTGAACTGCTTTGATCCAGTTGGTCCTTTAAAAAAAATATCAAGTTAAGTAATAACATTAATAAAAAAAGAAAGCTTCCTTATTAAGATTTTACTTACTTAATTTCAAGTTTTCAGTTGGAACATAATTTATTCTAGTTTTACAGTTGTAAGTGCCAGAGTTTTGACTGCACTTTCATTTGTTCATAAAAGGTAATCTATTAACTAAATTGCGTGTTTTTGTTTGTTTTGCATGCTGAAGAACTGAAACTAAAAGTCATTGAGAATTTTGTATGGTCACCAAAAAAAAAAACCAAACAAAAAAAACAAGAAGTGACAAAAGCTACAAATGGCTTTAAAACCTAACTTTGATTCTTCTTTTCTCCAAGCTTTTCTATACCTGTGTGAGGTCCAGTTAGGGTGCATAAATGGTGCTGGGACGTTGTTCTCAAGCTGGATGATGGTGAGTCTTAATGTGGAGATGGTCAGAACCTTGGAGCCGTGAATAGACCCATTCCATTTGAACTCTCCCGCAGGAGTCATGCAGAACTTATGAGAGAGATGTCGCCTCTTGTCATGGTCCTAATAACAAAAAAAAACAAAAAAAAAAACCATGTAGGTTTCAGACAGTAATTCTGCTTAAGCTTGCAAAAGTCTGTTTATCATTAAAAAACAGGCTGAAACTGCTACACATAGGATTTTCTCTGTCATACACACGACTAAGGAGATATTTTCTTACTAAGGTATTTTCCTTATCTAGCCACACATTCACAGGTGTATATATCCAATTTATTTACTTGGTAATAACAAAAAAAAAAAAGTCTTAAAATTAAAGGCTTGAAAATGACAAACTCAGCAAGGTCTCCCACCCACTGAGCCATCCTTAAGGGTGCATTTAACCCCAGACAAATCAGTGACAATCATGAGCACCGACTGATTATGCCACTTGCCTCTCTGTGCTGGTGTTTGTTAAGGGCCAGGGCATTGGAGCTGTACTGGTTATGGTAGACGCGGTACTTGCCCTCCTGACCAAGCTTGAAGTATTGGATGACAGTCCCCTTCATCACCACCTCCTTGTTACTGCGTGTGCTTACACGGGTGATGTCGCCTTGTGCATTTACGACCAGAACCTAAAAAAACAAATTAAAAAAAAAACCCCAATCCCAATTCAGATCAGTGTGCTAACTAATCACATCAACCTTCAGAAAGGCTACAATTACTACTTCACGGTTACGTGTATAAATGTATAAAAGTTAGGAAGTTTCACTTGTTTAACATTAACAGTATTATCTGTGGACTAACATTTTAAAAACCATCCCCCACCTCTTTGCCTTCCTTGAAGCCCTTGTTGGCTTCGTGAACAGCAGCTGCAACCTGTTGATTTTTCAGCTGGCTCAGCTTGCTGTCTGGGTTCCTCAGTCGGGTCACCATGCGAGTTGCTGAAGATTTCTTACTGCTGAGACCTGTCATCTCATTGTTGGCCGAGTCTTTGCTGTCCCCTGGAAGAGTAATTACTAGTTCAGTCAAAGACAAAGAAGTAGATATCGCTGCAGAAGTGAAAACGTACATGAACAGCAACATTTTTTAAAAAGACAAATTAGCAAAAGTGTGATTGCACATTTTATATCCGTGTTGGTTTCTAATACAAAACAAAACACAACAATGTGAAATGTACATGTAGTTTCTTTTAAAAGTAATGTGCATTTTACCACATTATATAAGTTTGTAATTTTATCATTATAATAAGTGCCATACTTCTAAAAAAGACAGTTATGATTTTATAACACAAGGACCTGTATCGTCAAAGCTTGCCAGGGACGACTGGGAAGACCTGTCAGCCAAGTCTGGGGGTTCAGGACCCACAGGTGGGACGCCGATTCCTATGCTGCTGTTACTGTTCTCACAGGGCTGGCTTAGGCTGGGGACGCCATCTCCACAGGCAGGGGCGGACTCTGGTGGTGGGTTTTCTGCTACAGAATATCATTATTATTACCATCATTATGAGGTAAACAAGGCTTGTATGTTTAAGCAGTGCAGTTCTTCCTGTGAGATGTGATCATTCAGATATATTTTAATAATCACTTTAATCAGCAAGATGTCTTAGTCAATACTGATTAGAAATGCAATCGCAAATAACCAAAGCCAAGCAATAAAGAAGTGTTTGTATATCAGCAAAAAAATAGGTGTTGGTGGAAAATGTAAACTTTCTTGCCCCCTGAAAAATAAGTCTGTGGCTCCCTCTGCTGAGAAATCATGGATAGTACATGCAGCAAGTAACCAGGAAGAATGAGTTGTTTGACAACAAGCAGCCAAAAAAAATAGCAAGAACAAAGTCTTGTGCACATGTTTTAAAAAAAAAAAAAAAAAGCCTCCTAGAAAGAGGTTTAGGACCAACTTCATTTAGTCATGCAGTTGGTACAAGACAATGCCAAGTGAAAGCAAATCCATCAAATTAAGTCAACTTTGCAGCCCTTTAGAGAAAAAAGAAAGCGACAACTGAGAGCTGAAGCACAGAGTGGCTGGAAGGGCTCCATGTCTGAAGCCAAAGTTCAAGAAACATCGATTCAACACTTGAATTCAAACGCCAGCAGGTGGAATGGGAGCTACATGCAAAGAAGCAGTCTGAGAAATGATCGCGAGAAGCACCAAAGCACTGAGAGAATAAGGCGGAAAAAAAAAAAAATCCACTCAAGTTGCAGACACTGGCAATACAGAAGATTCCCAAGAAAACATGGGCAATTCCACTCTTAAGTGTTTCTGTATACCTTCAGTGCTGTTAGACACCTCCACATGGGAGCTTCCCTCTGTACTAGCTTCTAGAGAGGAAGCTGGGAGCTTTGGAGACACAGTGGGCAGACTTGAGCTCAGAGAGGAGCTCTGCACTGGAGAAGAGGTCCCTTGGAGTGTGGGTTCATCTGAGACGCCACTGTGGCCTTCTTGGCCTGTGGGTGGGGCTTCAGCAGCTACAGATCAACAGCAGCAAAAATGTGAATATTAATATTAAAGTAGATGAGTTGGAGACACTAAAGGGGTGGAACAATGTTTGTGCTAAAATATGTGGTCAAAATCGGGACTTCTCATCAGGTCTCGTTTTAGTACCAGACCTGATGTTTGACTCTAATCTATTTAGTTTTTTTTTTTTTTAAACATACATTTTTACTATGAAATGATTTACAAAAGACTTCACTATTGGAATAAGTGTAATCTTTATTTTAATAATTAATGTATTCTAAAATAAACAACAAGGAAGATGCATCTCTCTGGGGTTGACTGTATTCAGCATGTGGATGAAATGTGCCTTTCTGACTCTAACTGGGGACTTTATTTTCTATATTTTTTGCCACGCGAAACGTCACTGCATCTGCTACCAGCTCATTTTCTTTTTGTGTGGGACTCCGGTGCCAAACGATGCCACTACTGTTGCCTGGGTGTTCTGATGGTTTAACAGTCTTGGACTGCTCACTGTCAGTGTGAGACACTTCATATATTTGTTTAAGATGCTGACATTTTGTTAGTCGTGCTGCTAGCTTTAGGTGTCCGGGACTCAACGCAAACTTTACCACTGAGTGGTTCACACGACGTCGCACAAACACAAACCACGTCCAGACAAGTGAAGAGCCTGTTTTGGGAACACTTTATATCAAAAAGATCTACTTTTAAAAAGCACATGCTGCAGGGTTTATATCTGAGGCGCCGTTACACAACTACAGCAACTTGTTGGAGTTGTAGTGGTGACATTACAAATATGGAAATTAAAGAGGGAATCCATTTTTATTTTTAAACACAGCCTTTAAATATAAATTTGAAAAAATAAAACAGATTTATTGCCCATCCCTAACATCACAGTATCACTTAATAAAGATAAAATGTTTAATCTAATTTAATAAAATGTTGGAAGAACAACACACGTTATCTTTAAGTGGATCTTTGCTTGTGTGGTTATTTAAAATTCACCCCTATGTCTTAACTTATGTTAAAAAGTTCAAAGATTTTCATGTTGCAGATTAAAACGATTTACTTATGGTGATTTATATCCATCTCTGGCTCAGTATGTAATTTATAGTGTTAAAAAAATAGCACATACAGATGTTATTGTGAGAGCCACATTTTCATTTGACTTTAAAAACTGAAGATAATTTCCAACTGGTCCAGGAATCAAGGGATAAATCATTTTATTGATATACTTTTTTTTCCCCTCAGTGCTCACAAGAAAAATAAGGTGAACGAACTGAAAATAATGACCACATGTTTTATTCTTGTAACTTTGGGATACCTATTTGGTAATATTACCCTGTTTTTTGTGAAATATTAACACATGTACCTCCAGTATTCGCACCATCCTCCGTTTCCTGAGCAGCCTCCTCTTTCGTCTTCTGTTCTTCCGTCACCAGATCTTTTATCTTGTCCTCCTGCACGCCGTTGTTCTTCAGCCTGGTCTCATCATTTTCTTTCTCCACGTCTACCTCCTGCTTCTCTTCGTTTTCCAGCCGTGCTTTCTGGGCCTCCAAAGCAGCCCGTCGTTTCACCTCTTCCAGCTCCTCCTCCTTCTTAGCCCGTAATCGCTCCAAGATCTCCTCTGGACGAAGGGAAGCAGAATAAACACAACAGCTGTAAGAACTTAAAGAAATTTAAGGGTCAAGCCTTTAAATAAATGCTCCTACAGGCATGGACAAATGTGTTGGTATCCTTCTATTAAAGAAAAAAAAAACACAATAGTCCCTGAAACAACTTGAAACTGACAAAAGTAATAACTGATCATTTACTTAACTTTGACTAATGAAAATCAGACATTACTCTTGAATCATTTTGTAAACAAACCAATGAAACTGGCCCGGATAAATTAGTTGGTGCCCCTAAAAAAAGACTGAAAATAATTTGACTACAGTGATATGCAAAACTGACATATGTCCTGTTACCAGGATCACAGGTTTCTTTGATCTCGCAGTCAAAACTATCAAGGCATCCAGGAGTGAAATGTGAGAATTTGTCCACATGTGTAAAACATGAAAGGCTGCTGCTGGAATTACAGTGAGTACCAGTGATGCCACTTGGTACCAAATGCTCCAACCAGAGAAATCATGCACCTCTCAAAAGGACAACTAGACAGTCTTTAAGTACATTTTGAACCTATGAAAGTCAGGAAAAGCATAATGAGACATAAAAATTTTATTTAAATAAAAAATAGCAAGAGAACTACAACGGCCCGATATTTATGACCTTTTTCAGCTTCATAGGTTGTAGCTATTTGAATTTGATTTGCATGAAATAATTTGCATATACTGTACATTGTCAACATATATGCTGACTGAAAGCGTTCAGAAATGTTAATGCACCCGTTATAACTAAAAAACATCAGTCTCTGGTTTTTGGTCAGCTTCTGATTTTGGTCACGCTCGTGCAGAAAATATACCGACAGTGATACGACAATTTCATCATATTCTGTCATCAACAAGGATTTAATCAAAGCAATAGCACATAAATTCAGGGAAAAATATCACTTAAAAAATAGTTTTGTAGAAATATATGGCAAGTTCAAGTCCTACGTGCAGACAATAAACTACTGAGGGTTGGAGGAAACACCAAAAATGTAAATGACATAAATCTGCCTTTTACTGAGCCAGAATAAATGTGTGTGTCTGTGTGGTACAAGACCTTCTTTGGAAGATTTTGTGGTTGAGTAGTTTTATTTTAGTACATTGTTGGTTTCTATGAATCTGTTTGTTTTGGACATTATAATCAGTGTCATGTGTGTTCATCCTGCTTTCCACCCTAAATAGGATATCTTGACTCTCACAGAACCAATAGCAGATACATGTTATTTATTTATACAAGAATTACCAGTTTGTTCTTTAAAACCTGGCCTTTTCAACTTTTTTCTTTTAGTACCCCAAATTAATATTTTGTCTGTCAAAACAACACTGGTTTGCAAAGGCAAAGGCAGATTTGCTGATACATGTCCACAATATCCTAACCAGGGATTACATGTATGAACAACAGTCACATATGAGGATATTACAATCTATGACATCACAAAGAGTAAGTACTTATCTTATATTGCACAGCCATAATAACAAAATATAAAGCACATTTAATTTTAACTGAATATAAAAGCCTGTGTTATTTATGACAATTTTGTTTTAGCAGCATTTTGGGATTTTAATACAGTTGTTGGCTGAGTAAACAGCTGAAAACATACAAATCAGAGCAGGAAAAAGCAGGATTCCTTTTCATAAAATGAAGTTTTTTTTAGGTTTATAACAATTCATATATCTGAATTTTGGTGTCAGACAGTAATTAAGTTACTAATAACATGTTGAACAAATTTTTCTAGTAACAAGTACTGTAATGAATTTCTAAAGGAGTTTCAGAGATAATATTACTTCTACAAAATGAAACAAACTGTTACTTTTAATGAATTTTGTCTGAAGTTTGTAAATCGAGTCGTGACAGGCAGACAGAGCTGAGGGGACCGAGACAGACGCTCTCTCATCCACTGATTGGACCATGTTTAGGTTTTTGATCCTTGTTTTGATTCTTGTCAGATTTAAAGATGACAGAAATGTTATTGTCAAATGTAAATTGTAAATATATGCACCGTGGGTCTTTCAGAAAGAGTGTTTTGTGAAAACTCTTAATATGTTAAACTGAAGATGAAGGAAACTCCAGACAGTGAAGCAACTTAAATCCAAGAAAGAGGGTTAACTCAGGAGTGTTTTCAGAAAAAATATATTTCTCTCCATTCTTGATAAAGCTGAAATGAATTTAATTTCTTTAGGGAATTGATCTCATAATACAAATTTTGCAGCTGTATGTGAACAAACATGTCCTTTCACTGATAATAAGCTCATCATGAAGAAGCTCCACTGGTTAGAAAGGAGCGGTATTTGTGTTGGGAAATGATCGTAAGACATCAAACAGATTATTTGGCAGACTCAGATGATTTTTTTTATCTTTTATATTCCATTAGACTGTTGCCGTTTTTATGTACAGTCAATTGCTTATAGTCTAAACATGATTTTATCCGTTTCTACTCTGTACATGCCAAACCCTCTTTGGCCACGCCCATACTTCATGCCAAATACTTCTTGTCTTTTTATTTTCCTAATGGGAGTTTATGTTAAAAAGCGAGACGACAAGCTGTGAGAGTAGCGGCTGGCTTCTAAGACCTATTTTCCACTAGCAATGCTGCACATGAAAAGTGGACCTTAGGTTCAATACGCCTCAGTGCCAACACTTGTCAGTCACTATTTTTATAGGCAGTTTCGAGAAGCTTTGCTGTAGATCAGCTATATGATGTAATTCGGCTTTTGTTTGTTCTCTGCCTTTCACCTGTAATCCAGCAGACCCCCGGGACTCCACACAGCATTGAGTGAGTATCGAACTGATGACCAAAGCGTGAGACACTCGTTCATGAAAGGTTTACGTTAGTGCCCACTTTTAGTTTGTTGGCATTGGGCTTTTCCAGTTGACTTTTTGTGCTACACAAACAGACAAGTCTTTGGCCATGGTGGCTAAAGATTGTTTTTAACCAGAACCTTGTTTAAACTGATGGGGGCAAACAGGAAAAATGAAGATCCGGGAATCAGTTAGACTTACAGCTCTGTAAATTTGGTACGTGCTGTATGCTAACATCTAAGGTGGGGAGTATAGAGTAAACTGCAGGGCACGTAGGCTATTTCCAGACCCACTGAACATCCACATGCAAGGACTAGCGCGACTTCAACTCCATCTGAATTACCTGACTGTTTTAGTCCAATTATGAGAAGTTTTGTACAGTTCAATTTCAGTCACACTAAGATGTTTACATGCACTTTTTAAAATGTGATTTCAGTGGCCCTAATTTTAAGAAAAAAAAATACAAGATTTCCTTTGTTCAGTTGATGTTGCCATGGTGAATCACTGTATTGGATCTCCGTTTGTGAAGAGCACACACTTCACTCACAATGAACAGATTCAGAGTTGATTGAACCAACTCTAAAAACCTGATTTGAAACTGAGATAGAAATTGATTTTCTCTCTCAGGCTTTTCCAACTCTGAGTCAACATTTTAACAGAGTTTCAGAAACTCTTCTTTCTGAAATAGCCCCCAAACTCTTTTCAGCATTATGTTCCTACAATACAAGATATCTGTATTGTTCACCATAAAAAGCTGTTACGAGATGACACTAATATCCAAAACTGGCTTAAAACATGGCTGTACTTGCTTCCTTCCAGTGGGCTACAGTAAGATCACATAATAGCAGTTTGCTTTTATGGCCTGGATATCTATGATTGGTTTGCATACACAAGTACTGGCAATAAACTAGCAAAAGGAAATGTGCAAATGAGGTGAAAGATTCAAAGGGGGAAAGAAAACCAAAAAAACCAAACAAACAAACCAAGCAGTAATCCCAACTCTTCACCCTAATTAAACTTCATGGCATCTCATCTCAGATTTACACAGTCTATGTTGTAAAAAAAAAAAAGAGAATGTAAAGCTCTTTACCATTTACAGCGGTGAGGAAACACTTGTTGCTGCCACGAGCCTTGTTTGTTAGATCCTCAGTGATGTCCATGTGAGAGTGCACCTCATCCCTGATCTCCTCGATGGCTGCATACAGATCAGCCTCCCAATACTCCTTATCCAAGCGATCTATCAGCTCAGCTAGCTGGACCTGTTAAGGATAGGATTTATGATTAATTTAATAAATACAATATATTACTGTCAATTTCTCAAGCTTATGACTACTTCACAGCAAAACCAGGAAATACTGAGATTTACAGCTCCATATTTGAAAAGCTCTAAATGTATGACAAAAATCCAAATTGTTCAAATAGTAATGCACAAGAGTTTATAAGATGTTTCATGTTTTTTTTAAATCATGTAATCATGGATGCATATGTTAATATATGTATATGTACACAACATCTCAGGTTTTCAACACATTCTACCCAAAGAATATAATATAATATAATTAATAAATAAATAAATAAATAAATTAAATAAATTAAATCAGTACAAAAAGACAAGACAAAAAGGTGAGTCATATTTACCTTGGTGCTGTAGTACCAGATGACTTTTTCCTCCTGCTCACCATCTTCCTCTCTAGAAGCAAGACATGAAACAGGTAAAAGATAAGAAAAAAAAAGATAAGACCAACATAAAAATATGACAATAAAACTGCCAGATGTGAGCTTTATATATATGCCTGTTCCTCATAGCTCACGCGTTTCCTAGGTCTATTTTTGTGATCCTCTTGTTACGACCCCTGTGGTACATACTACCACCCTAACAAGCTGGGATGCAACACTCTTCTCAAGTTATGCATTATTTCACCACTTCTCCCCTGCTGTGCCAGAGAAAGAGTTACCGGTGTTACCATCCAGTATTATCTATGTTACAGTAGGCCTCCGTTCACTGCGTCCAGAGTGCAAGTAAATACATCCCTGATTGAGCAGCTCAGGCGCATGTCTCTGGCATTGCATTTCAGCACATAATCACAGGAGTTAGACATGAGTGGCAAATTAAAGGGAAAACTAATTGAACATGTACAGACAAGAGACGTAGACACGTCTACACAACACCACTGACTGGTCATGTTCTGTGATGTGCATGAAGCTGCTAAACCAGACCATTGGACTCTCATTTTGAAAGAGGGTTCATCGTGAGGACACTCATCGAAGCAGCTTTAGTGGAAAAAAAGATGTTCCCTTTGCAAGTGTTTCAACAGGAAGATCTGATCTCAAATGAGAAAGATAATTTTGTTGACCATGCATAACATTTTACTTATACACACATGGACAAATTTATTGATATTCCTTCATTAAAAAAAAAAAAACAAAAAAAAAACCTACAATGCTCCCTGAAAACACTGGCCAAACTAATGATAAAAGTAACTTACTGAAAATTGATAAATAAAAAATCGGGCACTTTTAAATTGTGATTAAACAGAATCATTAAAAAAAAAAAAACTAAAGAAACTCATCATGAAAACAATGAAAATAATTGGTGAAATGCAACTAGTATCAGAACTGTCTTCAGTCTTGTAATCAGTCTGATTATTCAAAGAGTGGAAAGTCACTCAGCTGTTTGGTATCAGTGTTCATGACACTGAACATGGACTCAATAAAGCAAAGGAGAGCGATGTCTGAGGAGATCAGGAAGAAAATTATAGCGAAAGCATGTTAAAAGGTAAAGGCTGGAAGACCATCTCTAAGCAGCTTGATGCTCCTGTGACTACTATTACACATTTTATTCAGAAGGTTTGGGGTCCACAGGACTAACCGACCTCGCTGGATGTGGCTACAAGGAAAAAAAATGGTGACAAATTGGAGAAACAGATAATATGAAGAGTAACCAAAGAGCCCAGAACAACTTCCAAAGAGACTCAAGGTGAACTTCAACGTCAGACTCTCATCATCCATCACTGTTAAAACTAAAGTGAAAGATCGAAGAGAACTCTGTTAAAAGCAAATCATAAAAAAGCCACAGTGGGATTTATTAAAATGTATATTGACAAGTCACAAAGCTTCTGGCAGAACGTTCTTTGGATAGATGAGGAAAAAATGGGAGCTTTTTGGAAGCAAATCACATCAGCTCTATTTTCACAGATGCAAAAATTAAACGAAAAAAAAAAATAAAAAAGACTGCTGTGAAACTGAGGGGTGGCTCGGTTTTGCTCTGGACCTGCTTTGCCGAGTCTGGAACAGGGTGACTTGAATCTGTGTAAAATATAATAAGATGTCAAGACATTTTGGAGACAAATGCCCAGTGTCAAAAAGCTTAGTCTCAGTCACAGGTCCTCCAGCAGGATAATGACCCAAAACACACAAGTAAAAACATTCAAGAATGACTCAGAGCAAAACACTGGGCTGAAGTAAGCCCTGATCTAAATCCTGAAAGATGCTGAGAAAAAAAAAAAAACCTGTGAAACCTGAGACAGCTCATGAAGACTTGGCTAAAATACCTGTCTGCAGGTGCTGAAGTCACAGTGAGTTACACAAATCACTTAACTGCAGCAATTGCTTCAAAATATTGTGCAATAAAATATTAGGTTAAGTGCACCAACCAATTTGTCCAAGTCAGTTTCATTTTTAAAGGGATTTTGTTGAATCAGAATTTAAAAACTTTGTCTGATTTTGATTAGTCAATTTTTAGTAAATTATTATTTTATCAATATTTTTGCCAGATTTGAATGATTTCAGTGATCAGTGTGGGTTTTTCTTTAATGGAAGGGCTCCAACAAACTTATTGGTATCTAATATGTCTGTATGCATTAAAGCACTGAAAATCAGATATCTAAAGAAAAAAAAACCTTACTGAAATGCTGTTCATGAAAACAGGTGCACCTGTACTTCACCAAAGAGACACTGTAGTTTCATAGCTACAGAGTGGACAGCTTTTTGCCCAGCATAGGCATGTCAGACACTGAAGCCTGCAGCCATGTAACAGAAATGTCTATTCAGCGGCTTTCCTTGGGCCACGTGCGACCCGACACACAAAAATGCCCTCATAGCAAATACACACATGCCACCCCACAGACTTTTTTTATACACACTACTTGCCCA
>JAOWBL010000001.1:14749351-14769876 GCA_028564865.1 Zenarchopterus dispar
CCGACACACAAAAATGCCCTCATAGCAAATACACACATGCCACCCCACAGACTTTTTTTATACACACTACTTGCCCAAGAGAACACGGCCTCTGAGGGGACTATGAAGACTGGGAACCTAGCACCTGCTTTGGGCCAACTTAGTGAGCAACACAAAGTTAAAAAAAAAAAAAAAAAAAAGTAAGAAGAAGACAGAAAGAAAGAAATTAAAAACCTCAAGGTAACCGTATATATAAATGTAATATGGTTTGGATGATCCATAATCCTTTTATGGTTTA
Source organism: Zenarchopterus dispar (assembly GCA_028564865.1). Taxonomy (NCBI): domain Eukaryota; kingdom Metazoa; phylum Chordata; class Actinopteri; order Beloniformes; family Zenarchopteridae; genus Zenarchopterus; species Zenarchopterus dispar. The sequence goes on from JAOWBL010000001.1 coordinate 14,749,629, forward strand.
TAAATCAGATCGTCTTCTGCAGCTGAGCCAGCACACACACCATCTGTGACTGCTCGGTCCAATATAACAGTAAGACAGATACTTATACTGCTTTTGACCAGGCTAGGACAAAAACTATGAACGATGACTTTGGTTTTCTGGCACACACGTCCCAGTCAAACGTTATCCACAGATATCTAAGAAATTGAGCTAATGACATTCTTTGTGCTCTCTACTTTTTCACTTTGGACTCAGACCTGTGGGCGGGGGAAAAATGTGCTACACCATCCTATGTCTTCTTCTTAGAAAAATTACTCAACTCACTCTACATAGCCTCTTATTTGGCATCTTAATCTCCAAAACAAGCAACAGTTCTCATGAGAACTTGGCTATGACGGAGGCCAGCTCTGTTTGACATTAAAGATTAAAAGCAAACACTGTTTTGTTTTTTCTATAACACATTGAACAATTACTACCCACTCTCCAATCAGGAGGTTGTGCCCTCCTGCGTATCAAGACGTGTCCCATCTTGGTTGTGGCCTTTATGGAGCGTTTAAATGTGGTATTTTGGCGCACCTTCTTGTGACATGAGAAGTCACCGCAGGAGGCCTTTCATCGCTGCTAATTATTCAACACGGTTTGGCGTATAAGAGCCCTTAGATGCAAGCTTTTTTTTCTTTAAAAAAACAAAACAAAACAAAGATGTATGTTTTCCTGAATCAGTCCAGACCTGGCTTCATGGTACAACAGCAGTATGTACAGTTTATCGTATCGCAAGAAAAAACCCGACATAATTTCTAATCTGTAGATAAATGAATGAAGGTCAGTCCTCCAACGACTACACGGGAATGATTATTGACATTCAACATCATTTACAAGTTATGTACAACTTCAGAGACTGCAATAAAACACACTTCTCTCTTTCATCCAATCTTTGACAACCTAAAAAAAATAAAATTCACAAAATTATTCACTGTTTAAAAAGTATATATAACTTGTTACCAATGTGCATCACTGCAAAGATTAAGTCTAATCTCATGCTGTCATTTTTGAAATGTGAACTTACATGACAATTCGGCGGTTCAGGAACCAGTACTTGCGGTGGTGTCGGTCGTAGCCCACCGGTAGCTGACGAAGAAAGGGTTTGCTCTTCTGCACCTCAGGGATGCAGTCCGCCACGCCAGGTATCTTGTGTGCCACACAGACCTCGCATTGCCACTCATCCTCTGGCACTTCCTGCAACGGCGGCTTCACACACTCCAGATGGTAAACGGCTGAACATGTCTCGCAACACAGCAGGTCACCAAGACGATGGCAGACTCTGCAGTGGTCATCATAGGCAACCACCCCTTCTGACATCAGCTCTTCCCGGGCAATGTTGGTGGCCAAAAACTGGTCCACCAAAAACTGAAGCACTTTAATTTTGTTCTCCAGTGGTTCATACGGATAATCCTCGCTCTCCTGAAAAGGCAAAATGTGCCGGTATTCTGGGTCACTCTCACAGTATGCCCGCACCACCTCCGGCCAGGTCATACCATCCACAAAATATAGTGTGGAATTAACCGAGTCCTTCACGTCCGCAGGCCCAAATGTGGTGTTGGAAGTGTCCTCCTCTCTGAGAATAGCTTTGAGTAAAGAGATATGAGTCTCTGCCAGCAACGTACACTGCTCCTGACTGGCCAGCGCTGCACAGAAATCCTCAAAGCGGAATTGGGAGAGCCGCAAGACGGTGCCAAAGTTGCGTAGGACCTCATAGATAGCCGACACATTGAGGAGCTGTGAGGTAGACACCAGGAGGTCCTCAGAAGACTTGGGAAGCTCCAACGGAGGAATGTCCTTCGCCTCAAGAATAGGAGAGCGCGGTCGCAGGGACCGACTTCTTTTCCGGCCTGTAATTAGTAAAAGAAAAAAAAAAAAATAGTCAGAAGAGAAATGTGTGAAATATATGAAACATAAAAAGTGAAGATTCGGTGTATTCTTTAAAATCAATGCTACGTTAATCAATAACAACTGAACTTTTAAAGTGAAAATTATGTTCAAAGAACATTCCACCACAGTCTTTAAACTAAGCTAAATTATCTCATCACAGAGATCACATGGCGAACAAACTAGAAGGAGCTGCTTCATTACTACAAAAATTATATTCCGAGTAATTAAATATCAATAATTTTAAGATCACTTTACAAAATTACTCATCAAATCTGATTATTGGTGTTGATTACTCATCAACACCAGGGATTTAAATGGGGGGGGGGACTAAATGAACTTCTTCGTGTCTGGGTAAAACATGTTTCAAAATTGGCTAGCTGGCTATAACAGTTTAATTTTTTTTTTCTTGGCTTAAGCTGAATGAAGACCACAGCACAACAGCGAGTCACTTCTTTCTTTTTTTAAAAGAAATCTGAAACTGGGTTAAAAAACAAAACAAAACAAAAAAAAACAGTTGCATAATAAGGGTATTATAGTTATATGCAATGAATCACAATTATTTTATCCTGGTTATTGTGTTTGATAACTTTTACAATCCAAAATGTCAATTGAACATAAAATTTATTTGGACACATGGAAAAAAAATTTTCAGTGATTAAAGAATATACCACAGTGTATTTCAGCCCGTAGTACCACACAAATACACTAAGTGAACGATCTAATTTTGCAGTAACCAAGTGAGAATTAATATGAACTATTTATCTGTAATAATGTGGCATTATTTGTTGTAACACAGACAAATACAGTCTTACCTCAGAACAATAAACTAAATACTATATGTTCAACAAATTTTTGTTTTTACTTGTGAAATCTGAGTAAATTCATGTCCACCGTAGTTGTGTCTTTCCTTTGGATTCAGCACAGTTGTGTACATTGTCCTTAACCTGTCAATTTCTGATGACAGCCATGTTCAGTAATGAGAAGTAAGTTCATATTTGTGGCTAGATTTGAACAGATCAGTGCGAGTCCTTTCAGCTGACCCCGTAACCTCCACAGCTGAAGGATAAACTGTAGGATTTTTTTTTATTGTTTAGAGGACATATTTATAAAGGGTCTAAGTGGTTTAACAATAATGTCTAAACATCGATCAGCAGTTGGACAACAGTAGCAAAGCCAGGTCATTTACAAATAATAATAAAAAAAAGGTGCATGGGTCAAACAAGTGTTAACTATAGGTTTAGTATCAAGTACAGGCATTTTGTGTCAAAGTGGTGGCTGTGCATGAGAAATGTGTCTGAAAATGTCATATAAATGTCAGACAATAACAGTAAAAGCATTGTCTGTCTCAACTCTAATTTTAACTGGAAAAAAACAACCAAAGACAACAACTCACTTTTGTCTGTGCAATGCCACATGGTCACTATTTATTTTTTATTTTAAAAGCTTGGAGGAATGTGTGCAATCCCTGAAGTTCTTAAATTATATTTAAAACTAACCAGAGTGTAGATATGGAGCAAGCTTAACATATCATGAAATAAAACCTAAATTTAAATGCGATTAAATCTATCCAACTAAACTTTCAGCGGAAGTAAAACTTATCTTACTATAAGGCAGAGGCTTGACTTCACAAAAAACAGGATTTCATCAATAGAAGTAGGTATTATTTTAGTCTTGAGAGGAATTGCTTGCAGTAGTTGACAAACTGCTTAAAGTGGATTTCATTAGATTAAATTGATATAAAATAACATTCCTGCTAATTCCTTGACACGAATATAAATGGGCCAAATTGTAAACTCAACAGGTTTGATTTCCGTTTCTAATAAACCCAGACTGGTTGCTATGGTAACGGTGAACTAGGTTTTTTTTTTTTTTTTTTTTGCAACAAGTGAGAAAGAGCGCTTCTCTTCAAAACACGCCTGTCAAGCTCATTTAGCAACATTGGGCAGAGAAAAAAAACATGCTGGACGGGACATGTGCATCCGATGACTGGAAATAAATATCTGCCGTAGTTAACAGCGTGTTTAAGAGCTGCAGTTTAAAGAAATAGCCTGCAGTGTACCGTTTACAACTGGAACCAATGTCCGCAAAATACGGGGTTTTGATGCGGTGCAATGAGCAGCTGAAACTGCACCTTCTGTGCAAAAAAAAAAAAAAAAAAAAAAGCAGTGAAGTTGAATGAATGAAAGAAAGAAGCAAAAACATGCAAAGACATACATCCGGTCTTTGCACGTTTAAGTAAACAAATTAAAAACAGTGCGCGAGTAAACGTAAGGTTAAAAAAAAAACCGCAAAAAACTATTTCCGATTTCCATCATGTCAACAGAAATGTGCTGATCCGACAAAAGTCAAACACATTAAGAGCCGGTTAAAGCGTGGAGCAGACCTGCAAGGAAGCGCACAGCAGAGCGCACGGTAAACAAAGGCCTGTTTCTGAGTGCAAGCTCCATTTTGAACAATACGGCTTGGTTTCTGTTCAGGGGCTAAAAATAAAAATCACACTTGAAGCAACGTAACCCGGCTTTTCCTAACTGCGTGCACCTGCAAACGACCGTACCTGGAGTGCTTCCAAGCGTGCTGTGACTTCTAAAACTACTCTCGGTACAGTAGCTGGCATCCTCATCATCTGGTAGGTCCTCCAGATAGTCGGAGTCGTTTCCCAAGGCCTCCTCATCTTCGAGATCTGAAGACGGGTTGTCGTTCAGCTCGTCTTCGTCTGACCGATAGCTTAAATTATCATCCTCCTCGTCGCTGTTGTCGTCGTAGACCACCTTGGTCTGCGGCCGCTTCACTCCGCCTCTGCCTCCGCCGCCGCCGCCGCCGCCGCGGCCGCCTCTCGAACCCCTGCCTCTCCCTCTGCTCCCTCTTCCCCGCGATGCCGCTGCAGCTGCAGTGGTGGAGGCACCAACTTTCCTGCGGCCCCGTGACGAATGAAAGTTTTCTCGACCCGAAATTTCTGTATCAACCTCCACAGAAGCGATACTGCAAACACCGCCGCTTACTCCTCGCCCCCGCCCCCGTCCCCTGCCCCTTCCCCGTCCACGCATCCCTCTAGTCCTGCCGCCCCGAGAGCCCCGGACTGGCCCTGGTGATCCTTCCCGCATCACGGTAGCTTGTTTGGGCGGCCTTCCTCTTCTCCCCCTCATTGTAGGAGAGAGGCTCTTATGTTCCGCTTCAATCTCGGTGCTCGAGTGAGCCACGCACACCGGAGAAAAACGGGAAGGAAAGACAGGACGGGTCTGGCGACGGTTCTCACTTGGTCCCCACCAAGCCCCGGACTCAATTTCAGGGCGCAAAGCTCAAAGTGAATGGCCGGCGTCCCGCTCTGGGTCGTCTGCAGACGCCATTTTTCTTCTCGACTCTCCCTCCGTTGAAAACACCAGCAGGCCTCAGAGCCGCGTGAAGCTACTGTCAACATGCTGCGACTACACCGGAAGACGAGCGTTCTTTCTGTCAAAATAAAAGCAATTAAAATTTTAAAAATAACATTTTGAAAACACGTATTCTGATAGATAACATACTTGTATATACGAAGATATCATTTATTTTCAAATTAATGATTTTAGTGATTTATCAAGAAAATTCACAATATTTTGGCTTAAATTACTTAATTTAAACACACCCGGAAAAGTGGTGTTCATGTCTCTAAATAACTCCAACTTTGAAACTTGAACGTATATGGTCACGTGACCCTGTTTTACAATAGACGCAGTGGTCGTAGTTCATGAAAATTAGTTTTTCATTCAAACGCCAAGTACTGTTTAATTAGCGTTTGCTGCTAATGGAGGTGTCTTGTAATCACAGGTAGATCAAGAGTATTTAGTGAAGCTTAATCGTTCTTTTCGGTTTTATCGCTGATGTCGTCACAAACAGCGCAGCGAGGAGATAATACTGCATCCGACATTGAGCTTTACACATAAATATGTCGTGAATAAAGTTTATGACACTTCAGTTTTCGCGTACAAAAAGTTTATTATGGGTAGTGAATGGAAACTTGATTTTTTAAAATCGAAATTCTTTCTAATTATCAATCCAAGGCAGATGGCTCACTTTTCAGGTAAATGGACAATAAAATAATGTAGAGAAAAACAATAGCGCTTATATAGATTGAAATATGTTATTCCAGTAGTTAAAATATAGCCAGTAATAAGACATTCAAAGTATTTTAATTTGTGAAGACTTTATTACCGACATAAACTTTTATTTTTTCGAACAATGCTTTTCAGGGTTACTTTTTTGCGGTGACTTCTGTGAAGTACCAATCTTATATCGCAACATATTGATACCATCTCTGCGTCATCATATAGTCGGTATCTGCCTATGACTATATTCTTACTGCTAGCAGAATTCATCAACTGTTGTCGTGGCCGAGTGGTTAAGGCGATGGACTAGAAATCCATTGGGGTCTCCCCGCGCAGGTTCGAATCCTGCCGACAACGTGTAATTATTGTTTTAGTCGTTCGTGTTATCTAATTTCATTTTGACTCCTTACCCACGGTTTAGCTCTGTATTCATTGCCAAAATTGTTGCTTTAAATGGCGTGGTTTTTTTTGTTTTAACAAAGATGTAATAAAGAAATGGAGTCACTGGGTATCTGACAATGGCGTTTTGAAAAAAGGCACACATGGATGACCATTTTTCACATTTTATATATTTATATCCAACATAAACAACATTCATCTGGGAAAAAAAATACAGTAGAAAGGCATGACTGAGTTTAACAAACAGCAGCCCACCCCATTAATATTAGTATAAAACAACAATAATATCACAACATGACCTCAACATGCATTTTACTAATTCATAATTAAGTATTATAGCAGGAGTGGCCATGGAATTGAACATGCAAACTATGTGATCTGACTGATCCAAATTCTACCAACTTAAAAAAATAATCTACAAAATGTTTTATCTGCAGCTAAATTAATATCCAAGTTACAACCTGCCCATTCCCATCCAGAGAATCTGTGCCAGACAACACTGGGAAAATATACACTCTTTACACAACTTCATCTGAAAAGTTGGAAGTTCAAATTTATTCAAACAATTCTGTATACTTTCTAAAACAGCTCAATGACTTCAATAGAGTATTGTCCAACATCTTTGCTCACGTTCATCTTATTGAGCTCTTGAAGACTGCCCTCAATCTTCCCAAGCTCGTAAAGCAGCTTCACCTGAGGACAAAAGAGGCAATCTTTACATCCCAAAATCTTGACACATGCAAATTGGAGTACTTTGCATTATGTTGTAATATAAAAATAGAAAAAAAAAACATTACCTGAGACCTAACAAAACTGTGGAGGCTCACCAGCAAGTCCTTAGCCTCTGGGGTCATCACCAGCACTGTAAAATGGGCATCCAGAAGCATGCACACCCAGTCCACAATCTGCATTTAAACACAAAGGAGTATGAAGTCGATAATGCAATTCTTCTTAAAGGGGGTCACATAACTCCATTTTAACATTTGTGTACAGTCATTCTGAGGTAAAGATTTAACATAGGTAATGTACTACAATGTCTCTACTCAAGCACGACCACTTTAATTACCAAATCAAATGTGCTACAAACCTGATTCAGACTTGGTGATCTCAACTCGTGCATCTGTGGAAAAGCATCTTGGGAATATTGTAGGTAAAGAAACTGCAGGTACTGCAGGAAAAGCTGATCAGATGAGAGGGAGAAATGGGAAACCATTACTTTAGAACACAAATTCAGTACTGCTTGGATCAATCTAAAGACAGGGAAAACTGGTTAGCCATCACTCACAACAACATGTTGGGAGGAAAGATCCTTTAGATGTGGGAGGAGGAAAGTGTCGCTGTAGGCCGTCTGCAGGACCTCATTTCTATGCAAATTCAGTTAAGATCTCATTCTTTCACATTTCAAAACCAAATCATTATACACCAGTCTACAATTCAACATGATCATCGATGCTTGTAACTGAAAAGCTGAACTGTCACTGGATCACTGTGACTGGGAGGATACAGCAGAGCGGCCTTGTGTAATCCCACTGGACAAATCTGCTCCACTGATGATGTGGGAATCGTCTTGTCTTCTTGCGTATGCTGGGCACCGATGGCATCCGAGCCGTCCTCCTCAAAAGAAGTGGGGCTACAGCCATTCTGTAAGCCAACCTGGGCGTGGTGTTTTGAGACTAAGTTTTCCATGAAAGAGACGCCGTCAGGCTCCAAGATCAACTTCTCTGCATCAACATCCGACAAACTGTCAGAAAAGTGAGAGGGAAAAAAGTCTTTGTTTACTGAACTATTTAATGCTCTGTCATAAATTATTCTCGGTAGATCAAAATATTAAATGAGTGCCATCAAGTTAATGTAACAATAGTTTCAAGCCACGCAACAATCAACTTTACCTGATGAATGCCTTTAAGCAGGCACAGGTGATGGCCTCAGGGATGTCAGGGAAGAACTGCAGGCAAATCTGACACAAGAAGTAATCCTTCCTCTCAAGGGCAAAGGACACGAGATCGGGACACACACTGTTGGATGTAATGATGGCGGATAGTTACATCGAGCAGATGATTAAAGAACATTTTGTAAACTCGAGACCAGTGACTCTCTTTCAAGACTAATGTTTTCATCTTGATTCTTTAAAATAAATCCTCCTCCCACCCCCACTGTCATGACTCTACTGACCTGTGGCACAGACACTGAGAGCGCACCAGCTGTGCCAAGCTGCTGGGTGAGTAGAAGGTTGGATCAGCCAGACTTCGGGACACCAGGGTTAATGCCAGCTGTCCCAAGGAGGGCTGCAGGTCCTGGAGGTCTTGCCTGGACAAAAGTCCCTCGACCTCTTTCTGGACCTCCTCACCTGGTGCCGTCTACAAGAGGAAAACACATTCTTCTGTAATCTTAAGATTGTTTTCCTGTCAACTCTGTTAAGGGGTAAAATGCAAACTGCTAAAGGTGTTTTACCTTGACGACTTCTAGCACTTGCTCAGGGGTTAATGTAACAGTTGACTGTGTCTTGCGATTTGATCTCTGGATGAAAAGATAAAAATGAAATTCAGGATTGTCATGACAACACTGATGACAGAAATAATAACTGAACCATTACTGTTCACTGTGCCATGTCATCTTATCATCTTATCAATGAGTCATGGAATTCAGTGATTTCAGTTCAGGTGCAGAAGTACAACTCATTCATACAGAGTTTAAGTTTCTTTCTTACACCGTTAATCTGGTTAGAGTTGTAATGTGCTACAGATTCAGTCATTTAAAACAGTTACCCAACATACCGTCTTCCTGGTCTCCACAGCTTTAGGAGGCTGAGCTTTCTCTCCATGCAGAATGTTACTCCAAGATGGAACCAAAACTGGAGGCCTGGACTCTGTGGACGTTGAAGAAACATTATGTAATGAGTAAAGATAAACATTTCTCAAGCAGAATGTACTCTAAATGATGACAACAATAAACTGTATACATAGGTGCAGATCATTTCAATATCAACTAAAGCATCAAAAGTTTTCTTCTGATGTGTGACATCATCTTCAAGTCACATTTACACATTTCAAATTGATTATGTACATATGCCTCGTGCAGGTGTGGAGGTAGAACAGCTTTGAAAACACTGACCTATAGACTGGACTAGTACCACCTGGGGACCCACAATGTTAAAAAAAAACAAAAAACTGACACCCCGATGTCTGTGTTTCATGCAGTGCATTCACATGGGGCGAGTGAGGTCTGTGTTTCGTTATAATCTGCAGAGATTAATCACCAGGTGTGTTGTCAAGGCCTTGCATTTCGAAGAATGATTACAATTTAATTAATGCAAACTTTGAACCATGATTTAAATCTGCAGCTTGAGGACAACCGTGTAGGATTTGGAGTATGTACTCCACTAGTCTATGTTCACTGTGTTTCTAGAGATCTATCATCAGCTGAATTTACTTATCAAACACTACTTAGGTATTTTGTTGGCACTGTTTATTGAGTCATCAATGTCGCACAGATAAAAACACTGTCTGCATATTTATAATTACTGCATATTCCTTTTGCAGCCTGTAATATTATTACTGTAAAGACTTAATATCTTCTCAGTCACAATAAAATCACACTTATGTCTGTGTTATATGATGCTGTACTTTCGCTCCACAGCTTATAAATTTATCAAGTGCCACCAATTTAAAAAACATCACCATCAAAAGTGTATCAGATATTATTTACTCTTTGCAGAAAAGTAATTGTCCAATTTTGCTAAAATGTTTTTGACTATATGGCGATCATTCAAATGATTTTGATAACAAGACAAATTACGACCACAGATTATGGCTCACATGACTGGCTTACAACCTTGAAGATAAATAATTACATTTGTGTTTTTTTTGTTTTTTTTTAAACAAAGAGAAACCAGACTCATTTATTTCCCCTAAAGTATTATGATAAACCACTAGACTGCTGTCAGACTACACCACCTCCTGGGGAATCTTTGTAATCACACATCTAGTTAACGATCACTAACGTTCAGTTGTGTGTGTGATCCTGTGGTCAGACAGCTGTTCTGATACACATTTCATTTGACGACACTAGTGTGTGTAACAAACCTTAAGGATTTAAAAGAATAAAATGAACTTCAACGTTTAATCAAAAGTTAAACCAATACCCATTTACATTCACAAATTATTTATCGCTGATCCCCATCCATCCTTTAATCCCCATCTCCTCTTGAGCGCATTGCTTGATGGTACGGCTTGCTTGACTAGGGATGTTGGCTGTCCACTACTGATCATGATGCATTGTGGGATATACTGAATATGCCCTATAGTGATTACCACCCTAAAAAGGCGACAGTTGGATGTAATGAACTATATAATATTTGGGGAGTTGTTTCAAACACGGCCAGTGAGTCACATTTTGACTTGTGATTGACACTTGAAAATGACGTGTTTACGTTCCTATGGTAACCGTGAAAACAACAGTAAAGGGAGACTGTTAGGCTCTGTGCTGACCAGCGTTTGAGCTTGATGAAAGTTTTGAAATCGTGTGCTGCTTCACATGTTATTCATCTCATGGCTCTGGGCTGCTTGCTTTTTATGGCTGTGAATGTGAGGATTAATGCAGACTTATGTCCTATTCACACTGGACTAAAATTAACTCTGGACCTGCAGTAATTCTAAAATTACACTCTTGTGTCTGGGTTTCTTTCAGCTTACTTGCACTGGATAATCAAATAATTTAGATACTGAATCCCATAAGTGACACTGAGGTCTTGTATTTTATTTTAAAAAATTGACTATTTATTTATCTTTGAATAATGGGTTGAAAGTGTCTGATTTGACACAATAGTTAGATTTCAGTCTACAGAAGCATTTTTAGCTCATTTAGCTCTGTGTAAAATTGAAGTTGCAGAGCTTTCACACCACAAACAGACCAGAGTTTAATGCTAGCTGTACCGAGACCTCCCTGAAGAGGTGATCTCAGTACAGCCGGTTGTTTGGGTGCTCCCTCTGTTCTTACTGATCCAAGTGAACTGCACTCATGCCCAGAGCCCCTTTGAACCGACCTAAACAGTGTCACTGTGAAAGCGCTATAAGTTGCCTCATTGTCGATGTCTAATAGTATCATAAAACAATACCCAGCTGTTATGAAAGTTACTGTCAAAAGTTACTTTGTGTGGTTTTGCTGACAGTGGGGAAGACGAGAGGAAGACAGTATTTCCAATCACAATCAAATAATCCTTCAAATGAAACTGAAACTGGTCCTTTAACATGGAAAAAAAAACAAAAACCCCAACTCCTTTGAGCTGCTTTAACTGGAGCCCAGTTAACTGTTTTTACTCACCTTCAGTCTTGGCTTTTCTGAGTTTTCCCAGAGCAGAGGCAAGGGAAGATTTGGGACATGAAAACGGTATGACAGAGACGCTTTTCCCATGTGGAATAAATAACTTGTTTGAATAGCTCCACAGCTATATCAGAGATAAAACAAAAATAGAAACAAATTAACTTTAGCAGCACAAGTAAAGGAGGTACACAGATGTTCAACTTGCCTGGTTATGCAACACTTCTAGTGATGTAAACTGCTGTAAAGTTGTGAGGAGGAACAGGGAACCCCCTCACAGTGGAGAGCAGACGCAATACTCTACCAAAGTCATACAGTCCTCCATCAGCACGCACCAGCTGGAAGGACAGGGAACCTTGGCCTTTACATGCCAACATCTACGACTGCCAGCCAAACTGTTTAAACACAGGTATGAGCTCCGGGACCACATGATCAGCATTACTGCTTTAATAACGTAGCCTTAGCAGCGAACAGAAACATAAAAATGAACTTGCAGCAGATCATATTCCCCACCTGTCCGTAGATTTTACCCGCCATCTCTTTTCCAGCTTGAAGTGTCTGAAAATTAGTATTCCAGATGCAGAGATAGTCTGAAGTTGAAAAACAGAGACATTCAGGACTGTAAACCTCTGATGGTGAAAACATGGCTTATTTGACAACCACAGAAGGTGAGAATAATGTTGCTCTTGCATTCAGTTAAGTTTCAGACATTATAACTGAAATACATTTACGTTTGCCAGCTCCAGCAGAGGGGTGTGGAGCCCCCACCACAGCTATATGGGAATCATCCAGGGCTATGGCTGATGTCGCTTCCAGCAAATCCTCACCAACTGGAAGATTTAGAAGAAGGCTGCGTGGCAATGGAGGAGGAGGGGCTCCTTTGTCAGCCGCAGGGCCCCGCACAGAGATCACACTCTGGTAAACACGGCCATTAGGGACTGAATACCAGAAAAATAACAAAACACAGCATGTAGAAAATCTTAGCAAGGAAAAACATTTGGGGTAAATTAAGTAATAATGTTTGGCTCATTCATTAAGGGGATGCAGTTAAATGTTTTAGGCCTGGTGTTTAAAAAGAGCCAAACTTTTAAATTAACGCCCACCATAATTCAAGTAGTCGAATGTGCTGACTCTCTTGTCTTTTCTTAATCTGGAAACCTAAATTGTGCTGTCAAACAGCCCCTAAAAATATTTTTTTACGAGAAGTTGAGGCTTACAGAGATAAAGCAGACAGATATAGTCATCCTTCCAGGAGGCAGAGAAGCTGAGTGGTGACAGATTAGGTTCTTCTCCCTCCAGCCGGTACCTCTGCAGAGAGTTGGGGTTCAGTCTCTGCAGGTAGAGGAAATGATCTCCTTTCTGCAAAATGACAGTGAAAGAAATTCAAGTACTTAAAAACACCAGAATCAACAACAGACTCACAATTTTCACAGAGAACAATTAGATATTACAATTTTCAGAACCTATTATTGCTAGACAAGGGCGATCTTGTCTAGCAATAATAAATTAATTATCTTCCATTTGCAAGTTTTTAGCTCTTGGACAAAAAACTCAAAGACAGAAATTTTGTTACCCGTTCTGTAGTAAATATGACAAATTGCTGCGTCTTTGCCACAATGCTGGTGCTCCACCTACAGACATAAAGAAAAATACACACTGTTAAACAACATGACATTTAACTGGTGACTGTTTCATATTATATTAAAAATAATAATAATCATACACACACAGTGTGGTCCTGAAAACTTTTCTTGTGATAACTCAGATGAGTTGTAAGTGAAAATACAAGTACACTGATGAAGACATTGAACAGACTGCTCTTCTGGCTTCTTAGCAACAAGCTGTTTCTTGAAAAAACTGTTCAGACTGAATAAAATAAAATAAATCCAAGTTCTATCATTTAAGATAATAGTAGAAAGGCAACATATCAGATGTTAAGACTAAGAATGTCAATCGTGAAAAAGATACTTAATAAAATGTAAAACATCATGGACAACCCTGAGTATCCTCTTCACATTTTAAACTGTTGGAACATGAATATATTTCTTACCACTCTGATACAACCATCCTTCTTTTAACAATATTTACAAGCATTTGGAAAGTAAGATCAATTGCTTTTATTTTGAAAGACACATTTTTACATTATTCCTTCATGCAGGTGGTTTCATTGGACTTTAGGTCTCAACTGCAGACAGGTTAGTTTACCACTGCCCCCTGCCACGGCACTGTAGTTGTGGTCGGGTATTTTCTTGCTGACATATATGAAGTCACATTGGTGAAAAAAAAATTGTCTGGTGAAAGGGATAAGTTGCTCCACAACATGCATAATTAATTCAGCATGAACAATGAGAATATATTACTTCCAATATCCTGGTGTATTAATATAGTCCCATATCCATCTGGATGCTGGCTTTTGAAATGAAGGCTGACAGAAAACTGAGGCAAGCTTTTTTTTTTAAGTCACAGGAGGAGAAAGACGTTTAATTTTGATTTGAGAGGTCACGTGACAGTGTTTAACTTTGTCTCGTTTCATGTTTCATCATAACTGGGCTTGGGCATGGAGAAGGCAGCTGTGTTTTTGCATTTGTGAATGAAGGGGTTGTAAGCCGTGTTCAACAATGGTTTTCAGACGTGCTCCTCTACCCATGCAGTGATTTCCACTAAACTGTTTGTGTTCTTGTTGCTGTGCACTCTGAAGCTATGAGGTTTTCTGTAAATAGTCTTTAGTCTATGGCCTTGTCCTTAATCTAGATGGTTTCATTTTTTTCTTCAAATATTTTACATAGCAACCTGTTTTTGTTTTTTTTAATTCTCTGCCTAGGGTTTGACTCTGTATATAGAATAATTTTACTGCCCAGAGGATTCATAGCAAGTGAATGTGTGCACAATGATGTTTCTATTATGTGACTAATGAAATTCCAAGGATAAGGCCACCTCTGTTGACGAAGATACCAACAACAAACTACAGCTGGAAAAACAACATATGAGAACTTCTCTCAATTTGAACCAAAGGTAAATTAATCAAAATCAAGAATCTGTTTTTTCCCTCATCATGTTCTGCCTTCTGCATACGCTGCCCCACAGTTTTACCTCACCTAAACCAGACTCAGTATCAAACAGTGACAAAGTATTTCTCACAGGGAGTCTCCTCATGTACCACTTTCATAAAAAGAGCTACTTCTAACACCGACCTGATGGCCTCCTCTTCACCCAGGACTTCCTCTATAGGCTGCTGGGGAGCAGCCAGCAGGGAGTCCAGCAGTCTCACAGCTCCTCTCCGAAACAAGACCACTGGCTCCCCTTCACGTGCACAGTGCACCTTCCAAACATCTGCTGACACCTCATGAGAAAGAAACATAGGAAGCAGAAATGAGAATTTCATAAGAATCTGTTCAATTTGTCAACAATGAACAAGGGCAAAGACAAATCTATTTTGGGTTTGTGCCTTGGAGCACTATGGAGAAATGTAAGAATAAGTAACAAATCTGTAAGAATAAGTTTAAATCTGCCCTTTCATATTTCATAAGTTTCATATTTTGCCTACTGTGACTAAACAATGTTTATGTTAGCAGTGAAGAAGGAAAACAATTGTCATTTAGTTGTGTAATTCAGTCAACTCGCATACAATGAGTATGCTCAAATGAAACACAAAGATCAGCAGCTTTCCTGCATGCTTGGTGTAACTGTTGGTCAGTTGGTTAAAACGATTACATAATTTTATCTATAGTTTCAGGCTAAAGACAAGAAAAAGACAAATAACTACACTCAGACTTACTGTTGCTTTGAAGGTCTTGTCTAACACTACGTTTTCTTCTTTCCATATTCTTATCACCTGAAAAGAACAACAACAACAAAAAAAGCTTAATTTTACAGATACCTCTGAAGGTTACACATGTGATGACAACTTAGAACCAAGCGAAGCATAAGAAGAATAAATCCACATAAAAAAACCCATACATTATGGTGTGAAATTAAGGAGTTTACAGTAAAGCAATGTGAACTTACAAATGTCATAAATTTATAGAGATAGAAAAATATTAATCTGATGATCCATTCACAATCATGTCTCATGGTGGGAGTGTTTAACTGAGCTGTGGTGATCAGTCGATGCTGTCTTGTCAGCAGCTGGGATGGACTACCTTGTTGTCCGTGACTGCAACATACTCCTTGGACTGTGGGCTGTAGACTGCTGGAGAGGTCAGGGTTTGTCCTTGTTTCACTGTCCAGCTGCTCAGGGGTTTCTGGTCCGACACCTGCCCGAACATGAAGAAAAACAACTATTTATTTCAACGAAGCCTTTTCTTCATTTTACAAAACAGCAAACCTGACAGCTGGTGCGGTGGTTGAAATGAACTACTGCATGTATAATGTGACTTCCACTTCAAAACTCCGCCTTTAGTTAAATGTGCGTGTAGCTAACGTTAGCTAACATTGCTTGTCTTTGAGGCAATATGTTAATATGTCCAAAACCAATCGGTATTTCTTGTTCCTTTTTAAGGAAGAGGCAAGGGTTCTACAGTATGTCTTTTTTTGTCAGATATTATGGCTCCAGGTGTTTTACTGACAATAGCCGAGGATGCTAACACGAGTCACTCTTGCTGCACCGATCAGCTGGTTCATGAAGTCCCGCAAAAAAGGTCTAAACGTTACCTTATACAGAGTCACAGTTCTGGTTGAATCGGAGAGGATTACATGGTCGCTGTCTCTCTCCTCCTCAATTGCTTGAATACCTGAACTTGACAGGTTTTTGTCAGAAACAAGTCCGCACAACGTGTACCCCTCATACAGGGCTGCCATGATGGAACGCAAGAAAGTGAACCACGGAAAACCTCGCGAGAATACGAGAACAGCGACCGACGCTGAACTCCAACTCCAAGAATATCTCGCAACAGAAGTGATGGTTAGTCCTTTACTATTATCACTACCACTACTACTATTACCACTACTAGGGCGACTACTACTTAAAGTAGTAATATTACTAACTCAAAACTTTGGTGTGTCGTTTGCAGAGCTAATAGTGGAGAATTAGTGTAAAATTACAGAAACAGAATGAACTGATTCATATGACAGAATATAAATTCATTGTATTCTGTGTAGTATAACCATGAAGTCATAAATGTGAAGCTGGTTACTAGTAACAGCTTCAATACCAAAGCATGTTCTCTCCCTCTCCTTTCTCAAGTGGAGGGATATATTTGATCATGTGACATTGTTTTTTTTCTTTCAATTTTTTTTCTTTCTTTCTTTCTTTTTTTTTGTGGCTAGGATATTACTATTTAATGAGGTCTGTTAGTATGTATCTTGAATTGAATTGGTATTAACAATTAGCCAGAAGAACCCACACAGACAGTGAAGGATCTCATATTTCTAACCGCAGCACTAACTACTCTTTATAACATAGACTTTGGAATATTATTTTTCATAAATACATTTGTGCTTTCATAAATGCCACATTTTAAAAAACCATATTCGATATTTTTAAGTAATGTTTGGCTATTAAAATTTGCAATATTCATACAAACATTGTACCTGCATCTGAAAATATTAATTGATCAGTTAATTACTTATTAGTATTATGTTATTTGGCATTAATTCATAATTGATTAATGCTTAATTAATTACTACACAATTCACAGAAGTAGAAAACTGCAAATATGCAAATGATTATATTAGGTGTCCTTTGTACAAGTCATTTCCCTTGCTGTCTTATCATTATTTTAAAAAAGCAAATAAATAAATGAATAAAACATTTAAAAAAACACACTTCAAATGAAGACAGATTCAGCTTAAATTTTGTAGAATTATGTTTTGATAACTGAATTTATTGCATTGCTTTACAGACAATAAAGTTGCATTAAACCATCTTCTTTATTTCAGGGACCACAACACACATCTTCTTTTCCATCCTCCACTGGACTCATGAGAGCCGGGATCAACCACGCTTTTAGCATTGTTCAATTTCTGATGGAAGTGAACTTGCATGTAAATTATAATCAATCCCACTGGGTTCTAGGAAGAAACAGACAAATAAATAAAACAAGCTCCAACTGACTCTTATCCTTCATAATAAAGGGAGGGGCAGGGGGGGGAGCTCTTATTTATCATTGTGTAATCATGATATGGCAAAAACAGTAAAAAGGTACCCAGTGTTTTCCATCTTCACTTGCAAAGCACGAAGAACATGCTTCACAAGTACAACATCTAACTAGTCCCAGATAATGGATTTTCTGGTTGAACTGTATCAAGTTGATGATGGCATTTCATTTTCTTTTTCTTTTCTTTTTTTTTCAGCTGTAGCTTCCGTTTTAGTCAGTGAGAACTGAGGACAAAACAAAACTCTCAGATCTTGTTTGTATTAAAATGTGGCTTACCTTCAAAGCACTCGGGAATCCTGAGTGATCCATCGATGCACTGGTTTGGGACAGCGTAGCCACATTTTCTGGCCTTGTCCATGCAGTAGACTGAGACAATGTCGTTGTGCAAGACAAGGTTTGGTTGTAGATTGCTGATCCAGATTTTTCTTCCTTTGTATAAAATTCTTCCTCTCTCTATGCCAACCTTACAAGGAGCTTTGAGTGTAAAAGAAAGAAAAAAATTACTTCTGCATTGCATTATGAATCACTATACTATACATGATCTGTGTTTTTATAAAATGGATATTAGTTTATCAAGATTATCTTGTAAGTTACATTTTATAACCTTTAGAAGGATAAGTCTTATATCAAAATAGTAAACACAGATTTTTATGATTTTATTCTTATAAAACCAACAGAATACATTTGAAATAAAACAATCAAGATGTGTTCAAATTATTAACTTTCAGCTTAAATTTAAGAGCTTTTACTAAAACATGCCATTTTGCCTTTTGGTAATTTTAATTGAAAGTTGCTAAATTTACAGGGGCCCAAAGTTATTTGGACAATTGACTGAAATAACATTGATTGGTCCGGTAGGGTTCATTCCTTTATTACTTCAAGAGAAATGAATCAATGAGTTGATATCAGGCACTGAGTTGGCTGTTTGACTGGAGTTACCCAGGAAATCTAAAAAGTGAAGGAGCCCATCACTAGACTGAAAAAACTCCCAATGTAAATCTATAAGAGAGATATCAAAAATCTTAGGTATGGCCATATCAACAAACTGGAAAGCATTGGTGAGCCCAACAACACCGAACGGCCTAGAAGGCCACAAAAAACACATAAAGTAGATGCTAAATCTTTTCCTTGACAAAGAAAAACCCCTTCAAATCATCAGGGGAAATCAAGAATATGCCAAGAAGAGGTAATCTTATCATTGTTAAAATCTACAACCAAGGGATACTTTCATGATTGTAAATAGAGAGAGTTTACAAGAAGATGCAAACCACTAGTAACCATGAAAAGAGGAAAAGTTTGATTAGACTTGCCATAAAACTTCTAAACAAGAAAGATCTCCCATGTTCTGAAATCAGATTCATTGCAGAAGGTAAGCTTGTATCAGAATGATGGGAAGACAAAAATATAGAGGATGAAATGAAGAGGTTTTAATCCAAAGCAGACCATGTCATGTGTTAAACACTGTAGTTTAGTCCCATTCTCAGCAGAAGATAAACACAAGCTTTCAAACAATTAAAAAGAGTCTCCAAGTTGAGACGGTCACCAGTAATATAACAGCAAGGTAATGAGAAGACAAGAAATAAAACTGCCAAAGGCATGACGAAAATGACAGTTCATAAAAAGCTAAACTCTCAAAAATACAGCAGTGTATCACATTTACACCACCGTTGGATGTCTTTTATCTTCCACAGCTAATATTTATATATGTATATATATCAGAGTATGTAATGTCACAAGTGATTGGATTTCTACCTTTACAGGAAGGCTTTTCAGACCACATCCCATCCCGTTGGCAAACAATCTCCAAATTTCCCTCCAATACGTAATCGCCTTCACAGCCATATTTGACTGTTTCCATGTAGTCATATTCTTGCTTGCCATCGTTTGACATGTAGCCTCTATCAATGTTCTCTGGTGGAGGGCAGGTCACCACTGTGGAGGAGCAATTTAGTCAGTTCAATATAAAAGCATCCACACATTACTTTAAAGCAAGCATTTGATTATTTATGCATTTGGCCTCTTATACAACCTCCGTACCTCGACATTCGGGTGTGCTGGTCCAGGTACCACTTGCGGTGCACTCTGCTGTTGGATTGCCAAAGACTGCATACGGGGGCCGGCATGCATACACCGCTGTGGTACGATAATCGGTCGTGTTCCCTCTGACCCTTTTATCATAAATGACCATTCCAAACTGTGGGATAGGAGCCAAACCACAGGACACAGCTGCAACAGGAATAACACAACATGGCAGTTTGTGTCTGCATATGTTTATATCTTCTCAGTTTTAAGGACAGAATGTAATCCTTTGGTGATTTATTTAAATTTTACAAGAAATATCATGAAGTTGTTGTCACATCATATTTCCAGTCATTGCTCTAATACACATATACATACACATATACATACATGTATATATATATATATATATATATATATATATATATATAT
>JAOWBL010000001.1:14769976-14855335 GCA_028564865.1 Zenarchopterus dispar
CATCCATCCATCCATCCATCCATCCATCCATCCATCCATCCATCCATCCATCCATCCATCCATCCATCCATCAATCCGCTTTCTGTTGAAATCTTATATGATGGACATACTCAGAATATTATAAAAGATGGAGTGTCACTAAAAAATCTTCAAAAAAATCTACATCAAAAGCTGTGGCATGACTTTTGAGAGTTCATAAAGAAACAAGAATACATGAGGTACAGTATGCACATTTACTAGAGGACATATGTGGGGAGAATTATTTGAGGTTGATGAAACCACCACATGCAGTAGTCAGCCTTGTAGTGAATCTGGTTATTGATCTGATTGCTCAAAACCATCTCTCAATCTAACAGGCAGGGACAGAGGGAGAATATTGATTGGAAGTGAGCAATGAGTGGGTAAAGCCTTTTTTGTATTTAGCTTAGAAGAAAAGTGAAGTGCATTCATGTGTAATGCAAGAAGAGACACATGTTCTCTTTCGACCTTTCTAATGGCATTTCTATCATATATTAGCTTTTTTTTTAAACAGTCACACACATCAATGCAAGGCATCAGAGCCTGAGAATGATAAGCTTGGATGTCGACCTATCACGCTCAAGCTTTCCTTTGATGAAACATGACAAGTCAGACTTTAAGGTTTAATGCAAGAGTTCTAATCAATCAGCGGTGAAAGAGTTCCTAGACATGCTCCTGTTGATTTCTTGTTAGTTTCCTTGCCCATGGAAACTCAAACTACTTCATAATCCCTTTGACAGACTTGATGAACTAAAGCTTAAAGTTGTCAATCTAGTTTTAATGTCAACACACCACTGGGCCAATTAACCCCATAAACCTTAAAAGCTATGAGATATAATTTATTAGAAGTGCTGTTATGGAACCTATTTCAGGTCTACAATGGGATTCAGAGGGTTCAATAAAATTATACTTTTTTTTTTTTTTTTTTAATCTGTGAAGTTCATCTAAATGTGTCCTGATACAAGCAGCCTTTGTAGCCTTAAGGTGCGTGTGTGTTAAGGCATCTGCTGCAGATATATGATTAAGTTATTATTAACATATATGAAAACAAAAACAATAATAAAAAACTGTAAGAAATGTAAGAAGAAAATTCATATGTTAAGTTGAAGTAGTTTATTGCAGTAAAGTACAGGACAGTAATCAGCGATGCTAGCCAATGAAATCCTTGAAGGAGGCGTGCCAGTCACGGTCAGAGGGTCTTGTTTATCAGCAAAATGGAAAAAAAAAACACATTGCTGCAGTGTCTAATCCAACCATCTTGCATGACCAGACATTTGTCTTATCTTGGGACTGATCACAAGCCTGGAGAGAGGTGAAAGAGATAATGTGGTGAATCTGGTATGAATACCATGTTGGCAAGGCACAAAGTGCCAGTCACACCCATCATCAGGCATTGCTGCAGTCGTGCTGTGCAATAAAAGAGCTTCTCCTTTTTTTTTTTCCTTTCTTTTTTTTCATCATACTGAGAATTAACAAAGAAACGTCTAATGCAGTATTGATGTTTTTTTAAAAAAAAAGAAAAATGTTTCCTTTTGACTTGAAGGATTTTAGCAGAAACAACATTAACATGTTCATTAGGTAAAACAAACAAACAAAAAATGAACCAAAAGCTATATAATGTGAGCGTGCGTGTGTGGCTGGACTGTGCAGTGATCCTGATGAATAAACAATAAACCATAGATACGTCTTTTCCTGTTGGTCTTTAATATAGAGACAGTAGCAAATCTTCAAACAACCAAATCCAGGAAAATCCATATCTCTGCGCAAATATTGTAAAATAATTTTATCTTTTTTCAGTGAAAGAAATGCAAAGGAAAAAATGATAAATATTAACTAAATGAGTGTGCAGGGTGAGACACGTTTCTCATTTTGTCAAAACAATTACTTAAGCTTTTATTAAAAAGTTACGTGTATTGCTTTTAAGCAAACAAAAAACATAAAAATAAGCAAAAAATAAGACTGAGAGACAGAAAGCAGAAAAAGAGAGCTTTAGTACTTGATTTAATATAATTTGAACATGCAGAATTGAGATTAAGCTAATCTTCAACTTTAGATTGGACCACAGACACTAACATTTGTGCACAGGAAGTCATGTGACTTTCTTATATGACATAGGGGTTTACAAGTAGACTAAATTATAAACTCTTAGCTAAAATAATAACAAAGTAATTAGCCCATATATTTTTAGTCCTCAAAGACTACCCCATCGGCCAACATCAGCCTCTGGTGCTGATGAATCACACTGACGGCCATCTTTCCCTCAAAACAGCAAAACTATTATACTGACTTTAACTTCTTTCTGCCTTTCTGCAGAAGTAAAAAATATAAATGACTAAATGATTTTTACAGTGAGAATGTCACACCAGCTATTGCTAAATTAAATTCCCTTTTCAGAGATTTTGAACCACAATAAACACAAAGTGGACTTGTTAGCGTGGTGAAAGATAAACAGGAGTTCCATTTATTCTTCAAATGAAAGTCACTTCAGAGGGGAAAGAGGGTAGTTATAAAACTGGAAAATAACTTAATCAAACTCAATTGTGCAAAAATGAAAGATAACATGAAGTGTGTTTGTCAAAAAATGTTTTACAGTCTTGATTGTTTAAAGTGTTGAGAATAGAAGGAAAAGAGTATGACATGACAACAAATGTCAGGAAAATCTGTGATTCTGTGATATCCACCCTGAACTCTTTTGTTGTGAAAGTGCTCTACACATCTTGGCCAAAATTTCATAGTACGAAGGAACTAATAGCTAGTTAAGTTAACTTTTGAAAGTCTGCTTCTTGAGTTTTATTTGTTTTATTGTTCTTCTTCAAGCATTTGTTTCCTTCACTTTAGGCGTTTGATGCTGCAGGAGCTTCTTCATAGTCCTTGAACTATTCAAATAAAAATATTCTTTCTACCTTGTATCCTGGGGTGCAGGGGTTTGATGGGATACCATCAAAGTATGTCATGCTATCAGTCTAAAATGCTCAACTTTATGGTCCTTAACACCACAAATGAAAGATCTTCTATTATTTCACATAGAAACATTCCCTCTGTCTGGGTGAAGCAGTGAGAAGATCACAGTCTCCTGCAAAGCCTGCGCTACCTCTGATTTGTAATGCAGGATCGGTTGATTGTCTCAGTTTGGGCATCTTGTCCAATCAATACATGAGCAAACCTTTTACAAATGCAAAGAGAAGCTGTATTGATAACACCCCCCATCCCCCACCCCGACTTGAAGCACTTTTATATTGAGGAGTACAGTTTTGACTGGAGTTTTTGGTCCACAGTCAAGAACAAGTCCCTCATGTCTCTGGTTTCTGGCCGATTTATTCAGAGATGAAGAAAGCACAATGCTGAATAAATGCTAATAGAAAAAAAAAGGTTTGAGTGAGGACACACTCAATGGTGCTGGGCTCACTTTTTCCATCTCTCCTGGCATTTCAAGTTATACCATGGCCCATCTTCAGCAGGAAGAAGATATTCAGGATATTCAAGATTCAGCAGGTGATAGCTGCGATAGCAGTGATATCCAAAACAAAATCTTTTGACCTAATCTGAAGGCAGAGAGGGTGTCTGCCTTCCCACAGCAAAACCTGGAATTGGTTCCACAGGAGAGGAGCTGATTAATCCCCTCCTATCCCACTCTGAGTAATTAGGAACAAGTAAACCTGCTGTCTGAGAACAAACTACTCTACTGGGAATAAAGGGAGAGAGAGATAAGAAAAATATGATCTGTCCTGATAATTCACATCAGAAAGTTTTTACCTCAGTTTTTATATCAATTCAAAGCTTTTCAGAGAAGTGTTGGTAGATCCTGTCAATCTGAAACGGCAGGAATTGCCAAATATTTAGATAAGAAATGCATGGACTCGTTTTTCTGCTTCACACTGAGACAAGATGTTCCTTTCACCCAAATGAAAGAAAGCAGTCACAGACCTGTTTTCACGTGAGGGTTAAATGCCTATCCTGGTTAAAAACAACATCAGTTTCCTCATACTTGAACTTGAGTATCTACATATCTATAGACTATGTTCCTGGAGGGGTGGAGGTGTTCTCTGAGGACAAAGCCCTCACTGTTGTCTGAAATTAGCAGAAAATTACAGTTTAAATGTCATAAAGCAACCTTTTGTTTACAGAGATCCTAAAACCATCTTTACAGGCTTGTCAATTAAAGGTTGATGATAATAGTTATTTAAGGGTTAATTAAAGGGAAAATCCTCCTTGAACAGTTTGGGTTGGATGTGGTCTTAAAGACAAGTTGATGGTTTATATCGAACTATTTTGTTTTTTGATAACAGAAACAGACTTAACAGTATATGTATGTGCGGTTGGTACAAATGTTTATTAGAGGTTCCAGGCTAATTTGTTTGTGAATGATCGAGTTAATTTTGATAAAGTGTAAGGGAGTCTTTGAGAATGACTGAAAAAAAAGATAATGAAACAATGTAAGCTGGTGATAAGAAAGCTGGTTTTCTTTGTGGGCTCTCATTCTCAGATGACTCACACAGCATGAGTCAGGGTTTTGTAGTTGTGCATGTTTGTGTGGCACTCTGTGTGTGTGTGTGTGTGTGTGTGTATGTGTGTGTGTGTTTGCGTGCTCAGATGTCCATGGTTGAATGAAGCTCAAGTGTTCTTTTCAGAGCTTAACTTCACAAAACTAAAAATCAGTTTATTGATCTACATTTATATAACTTTAACCTTGTCACAGTTCTACAAAGCACAAACACTATGTACAGTTTGCTTTTTTCATATTGTGGAAACAAGAGACACAAACAATAACTCTTTTTTTCTAAACTTTTATTTCGTTACAGATAGTTTGAACTTCAGCTATGTCACATCTTCTTCTATCATTTCTTGATATACATCATTCCAAAACATTCCAAAACGCTGGTACAGATGTGCCGTGTTCTCCAGAGTGAAGGCAAAAAGTGTAATTTATTCTGTTAACGATAAGTCTAAAAGTCAGGTTATGTACTGGTATGACACTGTTTATACATACTTGGCAATTTACACTTCCGTGATGTTAGCATTAATGTAGAGAAGTAGTCTGAGATTTTAGTGAATGTGTTGCTTTTAGAATAACCTTTTTTGTCTTCCAAAACAGGTCAGGACTCTTCAACATGACAGTGCAAAACTACAACATGGACACTTTACAAAAGCATGGGTGAGGAAGAAGAGGGTACCATACTGGACTGACCTGCTTGCAATTTGAACCTGTCCTAACAGAGAATGTTTGAAGAATTTTGAAAGGAAAAACAAACAAACAAACAAAATGTAGCAACTTGTTGATGCTGCAACCTTAGAAAATGATTATAGAAAGAATGGGACAAAACAATAACAGTTTTCAAGAAGTTGATAGTACTTTGTTTTGGAGAGTTTTTTCTAACATTGACTCTCTGTGACATCATAGAGGGCAAAAATCCATGTATGGTCATATCCTCCGGGCAGTGCACAACTGTGCACCAAAGACGAGGTTTGCTTTCCAGCCACGTGGATCTGTTAGTACTCTTAAACATTTTGATTTTATTGCCAAGACTGCTTCAAAGAAATGTTATTTTTGTTTCAAACTACTCAAGGGCTACCGAAGGGTAAAATCAGTTCATGAAATAATCATTATATGGCTATTTTTAGTGTTGTAAAAAGAACTGGCAGCATTACAAAGGAGTACAAATTGTAACTGTCCAAACTTTGTTCAGCCAGTGGAGTGTGGTTTAGTTGAAGATGGAGAAGCTGGGTAATTCTGCTTTGAGATAGGTCATTGGGGAGCTGTCCAGTAAAAGTCTGAAACTTCCCCCTTTTATTGTAGTTCACAGGAACTAAGAAAAGAGGGGAAAAAATGAGATCAGACTTTTGGTGGTGCTTTCTTTGATTTTTCCTGTTGTGAATGTTCCAAATTGCTATCGACTACTGTATAACTCACAGCTCTGCTGGTCTAATCAGCTAGAATAGATAAGTGTTATTGTCTGATTTAAAAAAAAAAATTACATTTGGATGAATGTTTCATTCATCCAAATGTGAACTGGAGATGCAGAAAGGCCTAAGAGGGGGGTGAGAAGAGGGTTGCAAATCTGTGAAAATGATAAAGGTTGTCCATTACAAAAGTGGTGAGAAATGGCTTAGAGGTCTATCTCTCAGTACCGTTCAGGTCTCTTGCCAGAAAATCTAGATGCTTAATAAGCAAGCCTGTAGGAGAAAAATATACATCATGACATTTATGATCAGAATAGCTGGAGGAAGAGACCAGATGGACTGGTCACAATATTAAGTTTGTCACTTGACTTGGGACACAATCTACTGAGCAAACCTTGTTTCTGTGCTTGGCAATGTGGAGGAGCCTTTGCCAGATGAAGCTGGCTCATTGCTTCCTTCCCACAGAAAACAGGCCATCATCTCCATCCCAATGCTATGGTCCCATTCCAAATGCCAGCAGCAACAGCAGAGACTGGGGCCAGCCTCTGCTGTGTATGTCTGACAGTAACAACCAGGTACAGCAGCAGAGTATAGGTAAAGAGGTAGAGTAGAGGTAGAGTATAATAAAGAGGGCATCACCATTTCTGTGTGAAAGTAGCTATTGTCTATAAAAGAACCAAAACTACTTCTGTTTGTTGCTGGAGAGAATTATACTGTTATTTTTGGTTGCTTTAGATGTTATTGTCTGAATTCAGACACTAAAATATACATATTTTGTAAAGAAATAACACAGTAAACATGGTCTGCAGCAGAAGAAAACATTTCAGTATGTTTTAGAAGTAAGTGAGTGGTTGTAAACATTAAAAGTGTTCATGTCGGAAATACATTCAATTGCTTCACTTTTATGGTCCTGATACTGCACATCCTGTTTCACTGTCACCATTGTGACTCATTGAGTTACTTGTTTGTTGTAGAGTCATTACTTCATAAGTTGTACTTATGAAGTAAATAAATAAATACCATGCTAAAATAAGTTTTAGCTGGGATAAGGGATAAATGAAATATATCAACAAAAAGTAAAAGTGACTAAGTGCAACGGCAATAGAGTAATCAAAAATATAAACTGTTCTTTCTTTTTATGAATGCACACAGGTATCATATCAGAATACTTTTACAGCATTGTGGTATTAGGTTTCTAAAGTATAAGTTTCAACTGTAATCTCTGTCCTTTTGCTTACCCATCAAATGAGACAACTCCAGACCAGGCAGACATGTTGAGCAGCTTTTTATGCATACTTTTACCCCTCTGCATAGTTTACTCCATTTACTGTATCTCTTCCTCCCCAGCTTCCATCCATTGGGTCAGTTCTATATGGGGGAGTTAAGTTAAATTGGGATTGATTAGATTAGAGTTTAAAGACCAAAAAATCAAATGTTTTATCATAACAAAAGGCATTTGAAGTCTTCATTCAGCAGACTGACGGAAACATCTGTCTGTAACGTGGTTTGGTCAAAGTGCCATAGTGACATAGCACAAAAGCTATATTTTTAGCTGTGCCTTTACAATAATACATCAGCCATTTTTTTTTTTTTTTTTTGGGGGTGGGGGGGTGGTGGTCAAGCTAACCACCTCTTCTTCATGTTGTGTCTCCTCTGAAACATATTTTATAGTTTTTTACTATCTACTTCTAAGGTATAACAAAAGTGCCAGTTGTAGAAAAAGAATAGGAGTCTGGGTCATTTTATTCACAAATTATCTGTGATATCACAGTTCCTTTCAAATCTGGGCAGTTTATTGAATGAGATATTTCCAGACTCACTGGGGACTTACACAGCAGACACTTTCACACACTTTTAATTGAAGCTGCAGTGCCACTGTAACACATGGAACCCAGTTCTGCACCACTTGATGTTTACTCCTTTAAAGTGAGCGCAATGCTGAGGATGCTACTGACACCTACCTGTCAGGAAGTAGGGGTTGGGAAGCCACAAACAAAGCGTGTTATAGAGTTTCTGAGTTAGTAGTCACTTCAGATTTCAAAATTGTTTGTTTTTATTTTTTTTTCTTCTTCAAATTATATGTATGTAAGGTTTGAGTCATGCTTTTTAAAAATGGTGCCCTAATATTGTATCTTCCTTTGAAATTCTTTGATACAGTTTCTGTGCATTGGTGGTTCAAGCTCAGGTCCTCTACCAGAGGCTTCGGGTAGTATTTTTGCAGGGCCCTTTACCTCTGTGCAGTATTTTTGCTGTTCCTAGGACTGCAATCTTCTGGACCGAGATCGATGATGCTCTTCCTGGGATCTGCTGGAGCCACTTTCCAGCTTGGAGCTGTCAGCCCCGATTCTTTTGTTGGAAGACAATTGAAGACAGTTGAAGTTTATTCTGAATGTGGTAGCAGGTAAAGTAAAGCAGTGCTGGGCTCAGAGAGACAGAGATCATGAAGGATGTCCATCTGGGTTGAGCCCCAATCTCCATCAATTTCCTAGGCTGGATGTTGCCCTGTACAGTTTTTTGTAGCTAGAATCAGCTAGAATGTATTGCTCTACATGATTGTGTGACTGTTGGCATTAGGTATGTTATCTATTTACAACAGGGCAGAAATACTTTCACATGAAAAGATAAAGTAAAGATTATCTGTTCATCATTATCTGTTAATCAAGGACAAAATTCCAAGTGCTCTAACTACCACTGGCACCACCACTGTCTTCACCTTCTACATCTTCTTTCAACTCTTGGTATTTCTCCACCTTCTCATGTTCTTTCTTGACAATGCTGCTGCTTATGGTTTCTACATTAATAGTCTTTTCTGGAGTTTGTTAATCACGATAATGTCCAGTTGGTTAGCACTCACTGTTTATTGGTCTGGATCCTCAAGTCCCATGGGATCATTGCCCCTTCACTCTTAGGCTCACAGATGAGGTCAGGCAGGAGTCTCTATGGATGACGATGTCTGCAGGTGACATAATAATTCATAGCAAGAGTAGGGAGCAGGTGGAAGAAAAACTAGAGACTTGGGAATATCCGTTTACTGGAAGATGAATGAAAGTTAGTCGCAGCAAGACAATACATGTGTTTTAAATGAAAAGGAAGCAGATGTAAAAGTGAGGATTGAAGATGGAGCAGAAGTTTAACCACCTGGACTCAACCTTTCAGAGCAAAGGTGAAGAAGAGAGCGCAGAGAGAGGGTGGAGTGGATGAAGAAGAGTGTCTGGAGGTGTCTGTAATAGAAGAATACCAGCAAGAGCAAAGGAAAAGCCTTATAAGATAGTAGTGGGACAACCATTTCAATAAGGCTTTGAGATACATCAAGAAGAGCATCAATGAATACAATAATAAAGAGCGGTACCTGGCATTAAAATAACAGAAAGATTACTGGATGTGGTGAGAAAAGGGTTGGTTGATGTGACAGAAGAAGATGCAGAAGTAAAAGGCAAGTTGGAAATGAATGATCAACTATGGCAACTCCCCAAAAGTGAAAAAAAAGACTATTGTAAACATTGCTATGCACATACACAATAAAGAAAAGAGAACTTCGAGGAAGATTTTATCTTCTTTACAGACTATCAATTGCGTGAAGAGTGAATCATTGGCGTGGAGCCCGGAGAAATGTGTCAGCTTATTTTATTTAGAGTTTGTCAAAAGGTTTCGGTCCGATTTTATAGTCATTGCACACACTGCAAACCTGAGCACCACCACTAAACAAATCCCGTTTAAACCCCTGTTTATCAGCAAGAGAAGCAGACATACAAACACACGCAGAGGCTCAGATAAACCTTGCGCACACATTCTTTCAGGGGTATTGCCAGTCACCTTCCCCATATGGCATTGCTGTTTAGCAGATGGGTGACATCTATGAAAGCCAAAAGAAAATATGAGAGTCAATTTTTTTGCTGGGTGCACACAGTAAAAAAACCATTTACTGTGCTCATTCACTGTGACTCTCAGTCACTGACCATGTGGGGTTTTTCTAAATTGACTTTTTCATGCTTTTTCACTTTGCAGGGAATTCTAGTGTTTTGACCTCTGTATTTTTGTGTGTTCATATTTCACAAATATAAAACAGACAGCCATGCACTTATATTTGCAACGGACATAATTGTGATATCAACATTAATCACAGCAGCACAAGAACAGGCCTTGAGCACAAGAGAGATGGAGACCAGGGTCTACCACACCACACAAGACCCCAGCTCCAGACTGTGGAAAGATGCCTCTGAAGCAATCAAGCACATAATAGTGGCATGCAAGATGGTGTTAGTGGTGTTCCATGTATGCTGTACTTGGTAGCATACATGGAATATCACAACGAAGATGCGGGAATAGTGTATGGGATCGTCTGCACTGACTATGGATTAGAAGCCCCAAAATCAACTTGGGAGATATCTGGACATGTGGAGAAGAATGCCTGACTGAACGACAAGCGACTAAAATCACCATTAAGCCCAATAAAGGCACAGATGAAAATAAGGGATTGTCTGGAGGTGTGAATTTCACTTACTGCTTTCTTATGCAACCCATGCTGTGAGTCCTGTAAACACAAGGCAGGGGTGCCAGTCAGGAGAGGAGGAGCCACGTTCCACATTTTTGTTTTCAAGTCATGGAACATTGAGGCTTTGCATGCCTTTACGGCTGACAGAAAAGTTCAGTAAAGACATACAAACTTAACCAGTTTGTCCCTCCACATTCCACTAATGAAAAAGACTGTACAGATCTCAAGGGATGTGGACAGCTTTTTGTATTTAGACAGACAACAGCTGATGGCAGATTTGACCTTGATACGCTTCAATGGAAAAACTGAATGTGGTATGCTCTTGCAGCAACCAACATGAATAAAAGGAATGGTTTGTTTTGTTTTGGGAGGTGGCATGACATCATATGGTGGAAAGTCAGTGGTAGAACTGGATTACTCAGAACACATGGACCTAAACCCGAGTGGCATTAAAAGTGGCTAAAATGGATAATTGTGATACTCAAAAAAGTTGTTTCTTCTAGAGCACCCCCACTACCCTCACCCCACACTCACGCAGAAGTTCCTTCAGCTGTGATGGATATACCAGATACAGAAAAACTAAGACATTAAGAGACTTTAAATGAAAGGATTTTGAGAGCACAGACTATATGAACATTCTGGTCCCATCTGAGAGAGGAAAATCATATGCCCAGCAAAGGAGATTCAAAACAAATTTCTTTTTTTTTTTTTTTTAAACCAACTTCTAGGCTTGTTTCTAGATGCATGCAAAGTAAACGTGTGCACAGGACATCTGGTCATTTCTATGATGTGGCATAGAGGAGGTGAAGCTTTGTCAAGCAGACATGAAAGACATGAAAGTAGAATTAAAATTTCACAACTTTCACAGTTATATGCTATCCAGTTAAGGAAAGACATCCAGCAGCTTAAAGCAATAATAGGATGTTACAAGTCTGTTTGTCAGTTAAAAGTATGAAAAGGAAATGATACTTATTGCTGATGAATATTTTCTGAACTTGAATCACTGTCAGTCAGTGTACTTGCTTTTTTACCAAAAAAAGAACCAAAATATGTAAATACTTCAAGAATAATCAGGCAGAGCAGTAATTTTGAAAAAGTATTTTTAAGTGAAAATTGTCAAAATAATTTGTAACTCACTTTTTTCCAATCAGCTAAGCTAAGCATTTCACTTTAATATGCTGTTGAAAATATATTTCCTTCTGACCTCACATTTAAATCTAAATCTAATCACATATAAATCTACTGGATAAATGCAGTGCCGTAACATACAATACTTCCCTCTAAAATGTAACACAAGAAGTAAGAAATACATTGAAAGTTTGAGTTAAAAAAACCAAAACAAAACAAACAAACAAAAAAAAACATATAAATGATTCTTTTCAACCTGCAACATCTTTTGTATCTATTGCTAAGACAGAAAAAAAATCTACCACACAGAAGGTGTTGTGGGGATATTTAAGATGTTTATTTTGCCTAAATGTAAATACATGATTTAGGTGCCTAAATTTAACAAAAATGTAAAAAGGCAGAAAGTAATAACAAAAGAGAAATTCAAAACAAATGGAGAATAAGAAATGTACTGGGCGATATGTGCAGCAATCAAGAGTCTCTTGAATGATTTTTACTTATTTATTTAGCTATAAAAACTGGTAAACACTTGTTTTGTATCACTTTTACTAACTACCATAGGCCTGTGGTGCTTATTCCATCCTACCCATAAGCTTAAATTGATCCTTATTTTTCTCAGAGCAGAGCAGGACGATGGTGCAGTGTTGGGAACTGGGATTTAAATTCAGAAACTGTAGGCTGTGCATGATTCAAAGGCCCTTAGCTGGTTCAAATGCTACTCATATCATATGAATTTGTTGCTTCTGGTAGCTTGGTGAACTGGGTCCTTTCATCATCCAGCACAACAGCAGCTTGCAAAGCTGGAGTGTGAAAAATATTTCATATTTTAATTACACAGACATTTTGGTGCACTTTCTCTTACAGTGTTTCAGCTGCAATCTTCTCATGCATACAGAATGCGGAGATCACATCAGGTTGCTGCTCAGCCTTTGTGTTGTTAAATGAGCTGTGAATTTGAAAAATGGTGAGTCAGTTTTCCATCTTTATCATACCTATTCTGAGCAAAACTGGTACTGGACCTGGCTCCCCATGTCTTTGTAAAGACAAAGAATTACTTATTATTAGTATTAATCTAAATCCATTCACTCAACTACAACAGATTTGTGTAATATACCCTGGAATGTGGGTGTGACATACCAGCCATGGGCACACCTGTAAAAATGTCACCACAGCCACAAGAAATGTTCAAAAGCCTTTATTTCTCATTTGTTTGCAGTTTCTCCTTTACGTAACAACCATTCATAAGTCATTGTTGTCACTTTTGCTTTTCCTGTAAATACAAAAGTTTTGTTCTGTGTGTAGTTTCAGCTCACATGTGAAGGGACCATTAGGAACCATTGTCCCTGAACAATGGTTCACTGGAGGGACTAAGTATTGCAAATGTGGTGGATTTTTAATTAGTCTTGCTTTATTTGCAGGAGCATGCTGAGATCAGCTAAGACAAGGTGTTCTAGTGAGGCCACTGCACACAACACCAGAGAATGCTGTTACTCCTTAAGAAGGAACCAACAAGCGCTCCCTCAAACTTGAGTATGCAGTTTGCAAACAAGACAGGATCAAACAATAGCATAAGACTCACTACACCTTTGTTTTCCATTTTATGTAAAATTTGCAGTCTATCTACAATTTCGGTTCCTCCATCCAAATATATATTTACTGATTCATTTTCCTAAATAAAACTGTAAATTCAGAGAATGGATTTGTTGCCCGAGAGAGACGGTTCTTGGTTCAACAACTACAATGATGACATCACATGCAGCACCAGCAGGTAACAGATGAAACTTGGGAGCATGGACTTGCATCCAACAGTGCAACATCTAGGGTACAGAAGTGCTCCTTCACAGTCACATGTCAAGGATTATGCAATCTGTGGTTGACAAGCACTACACTGCAAAAACAGTCCTTCTAAAAACAAGTCTAATATTTCTAAATCTAATCATAATTGTCTTAGTTTAAGCAAAAATATTTCTGCCAATGATGAAAGAAAAATATACATTACAGGCTAGAATTCTTAAAACTACCAAAATAGTCTAAAAAAAAAAGTCTTCTAATTTTTTTGAGGAAGGCATTTTTACTGTTTTGGAAATGAGTTTTTGCAGTGTGCAAGCACTCCTACTCCACTTCTGTCTATCTTTTTGAAGTCCACTGTGTTGTCTGAAATCCTTGCAAAGTGATACTGGAGTCCACAACATTCTACTGCAGCCACATCTTGAATACATGATTCTTGTCTTTTTCTGATGCTTATCATCCTTAATGTCTTCTCGTCAACTCATGTGCATTTGATATCTTCTTCTTATCAGTCAGTCTTTGAAAAGCGAATCTGCTGCTTCCACATGTAAACAAGATTCTGTTGTCATGACTACTCATCGTAACATCTGTTTAAAAGGGCCAGAATTACCAGTAGGAATGCTTTAGGCAGAACAGCATCCACAACCATGTACAAATGTTTCAAAAATAATTGTTTTAGCAAGAAAAAAAAGAAAAAGAAAAGCTCAGACACTAGACAAACTAGACGTTATCCTGACAGAGAAATATGCAGTGCCAAGGACAAAATGTGATCTGCATAACTGATTCAAATCACCTGCATAAACAGCCAATCATATTTGGACTGGCACCAGCTCTTGTAGATCAAATTAGTCTGTGGTTGACACAGAGGCTGAGCATGAATGCTTACTACAGCACTGTCTCCATTGTATCTTTTCCTAAAAGTCAAAGAAGGAGAAAGAGAGGAGTAGCCCACTTTACTTGCTCCTTGTAAACACTCATGACTTGAGTAATTTGACAAATAACATATTTGAGGGAAAGTGACCTATATTGTAGCAGTTCTGTATGTTTTTGGTCTGTCTGCATCCATCTGTGTTGAGCTTGATTCCTCTCTTGTATTCGATGTCCTCATGAATAAGTGTTCCTCAGCTTTCACCTTGACTATCTCTGCTTGACCAGGACAAAGACCCTCAGGGACAGGAGACTTAGAAGTGAGGGATTGGACCATCTGACATGATTAGTCTGTTAGTACGTGGACCAGAATGGTAAATTAGAGATGAGTGAAGCAGAGGTGGCATGAGGGGAATAGGAATCAAAGGCATGGGTCTTTTGGTTAAGACCCTCAATAGGCAACAATCTAAGATGATCATGGACCTGGGACATGAAGGCTTTGCAATGTGCTGCTGTGGGCCACTGAGAGGCAAAAGGAGAATAATCAAAGGCTTTGTGAACAGTGAGGGAGAAATCTTCATGCTTCAGGAGTTCACTCCGATACTTAAAATGATAAAGGCTGTTTGAAATAAAATTTCAAGCAACCCATCTGGTTTCATGACCACAGTTCAGACAGGGAATACTCTGCTGTTTTCACCATGATTTACAACCTTTTTTTTAGTTTTCAATCTTTTTTAATTTATTAGTAATGGGTAAATTTGCGCATTGCCAATAAAAAAAAAAAATGTATATACACTTTTTTAGAAAACATACAGAAAGAATACACACACCTATATACAGTATATAAATAAATAGAGAGCGAAAGGAAGACACATGTTGATCCTAATTCACTCAGTATGGAATATCACGCCTACTTGTGTCTTGAATGCAGACACTTTTAATCACACCTTTATGTAAATGATAGGTGATGACAAGTGGGAGGCCCCGCCTACACTTTATTACATCTGAAAGTGGCTTCAAGCTGACCTCTTGATTTGTTTTCCACAGTGCCAGTGCAAATTCTTGATGGAGACTTTTAATTCTCAATTCTTACTTCTCGCTTTGCTGTTTTGCATCTCAGATTCCCATTTTCTCCTCTGCTGGGGATAAAGCTCCTTATGACAATTTATAACCAAGAATTTCAGAGATCACTGTGGATCAGCTGTGGTAGACACCAGCTTACTGTCTTCTCTGATGGTCCCAGTAGGTAATATAAACCACTGAATTCATACCTGCTAGCAGACTTTCAAAGGGTGATGTAAGCTACTCAGGGTTCTTCCTAAGCTCACGCACAGAGACATCTTAAATTCTCTTTCAGCCAGCTTTCAAGTGAATAAACCCAAATGCAGATCACATGTAGCCTGGTGATGATTGGTCAAAGGCCCACGTACACAGGCTGTCAGGGCTTCATGGTCAGCTTATGTAGGTACAAGAGTGTTCGACATCAGATGTCAATAATGATTTCTAACAGAAGACTCACCCACTGCACAGCCTTCCTTCTTAGATCAAGAAAAGAATTGTATCATTTGCAAAAGCAAATTTGACATCAAATCTTAAATCACTGGTTTTAAAGACACTTTTATTGGTATCTGTTGACATATTGGCTATCTTTTGTTTTGTTTTATTTTTGAAAAAAATAATGAATTAAATCAGTTTAGTATCTGATTGACTGTGTTTAATTGGCCACACAGTTAGATAGTTATCATAATAAAGTATCCTACACACAAGCTGGATGCTTATGAATATATCTTGCATTAGTGCTCCCAAAAGATCCTTTCCAAATTGGCACTATTTTGATTATTAGCATTTCAATGGTCTTTATGGATACTATTTTAAAGCAGCATGCCCTGCACTGTGGCAAAGAGAAAGCCTCTGCATTCTTTCCAAACTTCACCTCACCAATGTTCATTGCTCTTGACATTTTATTTAGAGAGATCAGAGCAGGATGACTCACCTATTTTTTAAAAATGCAACCAGATTCGCTTCAAATTCCTTTGTAACCTCCCCTAAGCCTCAGTCCATCCCTTCCCTGCGCCTCTTACCTCTATACATGTTTATCTTGAGGTCATCCTTGAGATATTATTTATGTATGTTTTTCTTTTGGCTATTTTTATCCACACAAACAGCATAAAATGAGTTTCACCATTTGAAATTGTGATACTACTTGTGGTACTTCTTGAAGTGAGACATGAATTAGATATCAGTCAGTCAAAACTATTACAAGCTTCTCAATGGTCACATTTCCACACACATCACTCATCTGGGATTGGTATACTTATTATCCGCATTCATTAAATCCATTTCATTTGTAGATATGCCCCAATAAACCAACATTTAAGAGTGTGAAGCTTGCAGGTTTATACACTTTTTTTAATTTATTTCTAGAGGCATATCAAATAGTCCTAATGTTCCTTATCTAAATCTGTTCTTATTGAGGTGTGCTCACTGAAGAATTCTACTTGTTCATAAATTGGGTAATAGCATGTGTTACAACCCACTGTGTTCAGATGAGTTTTCAGTGTATTTTACAGGAAAAATAAAGCATTGAAATAGGAAAAATTTCCTTTGGCACACGACTGGAAGTGAAAAAATTGCGAGTAATAGTATAAAAGTAGTTTTGACCTCCGGTCCTCTGATTCCAAATCCTGTGGCTTGCAATCACGTTTACCTGGCCTTGTGATAAATAATTAAAAATCAATCAAGTCGTGTTGATTTTATTAGTATGCATTTTTATGCATTATTATGGTTTTTCTTTTTGCCAAAAATACTTCGTACTCGTTGCCATGAGGAACATCTTGCCAAACATCTGTACACTTTGTTACCTATGACTTTAAGATTTAATTGGTTGGAATTTGTTGCCATCATATGTAAGATTTAACTGATAGAATATCCTTCACATTAACTATTAAGTTCATTTACTCCATTCTCAAATCTTCATAAAAAGGTGCCGAATAAGAATTTCAGTGCTCGTGCTTAAGATTCAAAACGAATGCAGACACAAAAGTGATTAACAAGAGTCATGCAGCAAAGCTCTTTAAGAGCTTCTACATATCCTCAAATCACATGTGTGCAGCCACACACACACTCATCTCCTCTTACACACACGTTCCAGTGGGCTTTAACTTGTTGTACATAGTGACACAGATCATAATCATCCACAGACATGCCAGGCATTTTAATAGAAATCTGTCTTCAATACAGAGCAACAACAAACAGCCTGATGATGGGTGGCTGTGTGCTTGTCTGCCTCAATGTTTAACCCTCCTCCACATTCATTTGCCTCTCAGGGGGGAATGTGACTGGAATTTTGATCGGTTTAATTGAAACCTATTCTATCCACATCTACCACTCTCATGTACACAGGATTTCGATCCTTAGTCATCTCATCCTCTCCCCAACCCAACTCTTCTGATTCAGCTGCACTATCGGCAGGTATTCTGCTGTGGCAGTGCCATAGCTTTAACTTTAAAGGGGTTTGCAGCAAAAGAAGGGATTGCATTAAAAAAGTACATAAAACTGTAAATAAAAACACACTGGCACATAAAACACACAAACACATGGGAGTACCTCAGGTACAGAAACAACATCAGTCAGCCTTGCAGGAAGACTAAAACGCTTAATCAAACAATAAAAATTGACAAGATCAGAAGGGAAACAATAATAAGAGAATCAGCAGTCTGTCCAGCACACTGCTTCAACACAACTTCCTATGAGCTAAATGCTGAAAATGGTCACAATATTAAAAATAAAACAGCAGAACCTTATCACAGTTGTGAAACAGCCCACCCCAGGATTCAACGGTATGTAGATTTAGCAGCAATAATGTAATAACGGGTTTAATTTATTATTTATTTTACTGTTAAATTTAATTCATATAATGAAATTCATGGAGGAAATATATTAATTTATTATTTATGCACATTTCTCTTAAGGTCCTGCCACAGAATTTCTAATGGATTAAGGTCTAGTCTTTCTTTGGAACATTGCCACTATATATATATATATATATATATATATATATATCTATATATATATATATATATATATATATATATATATATACATATATATATGCGCTTTTATGCCAGTATGCCAATAAATAACATTTTTGAATGATAATATATCTATATCTTCCTTAAGTTAATGACTCTAAATTCTTTTTTACCCTCTCAAGACCAGAAACATCTGCATGAACTTGAGAAACAATATTTTTTCTGTTTTGGTCCCAGGATTATCAGGGAGAACTTGTCAGTGAATATTTATGTGATGACACCTGATTAAGAGGTAGGACTTATAATTGAACACGAAATGAAGACTCACATATGCCATAGTTTTTGCCAGCTTTGAATTATTATAATAGATGATATCTTTTTACAGAAGTGCAAAGGGGAGAGAGTGATCTCTCAGCTGCAGCAGACAGCTGCTCCAATAAGGGCTTGTAGTTGATGTAACTGAAAACATCAGGCTACCCTATTTGCCATCTGATATTTTCAACTTTGATCAGCTGCTACAGTTGTCACAGATGCCATGCATATGCATGCTGGCGTGATACTCCTGTCCAATAACCAAACAAGCTACCCTTATCTAAGTAAAATGAAAAAGGCTGAGAAAAAAAAAAGTTTCAGTGTGAGTATCAAGAGATCACAAATTTAATTACTCCGCTATCTTGAGATAGCAAAGCCCATTTTATTGCAATGACAGCTTTATTTATGTCATTATCTCGGTCTTCAGCAGCTGCAGGCTGAAGTAGGCGGTTGGGACTTGATCAGCCTCTCATCTTTGCCTGCTCTCAGACAATATTAGCAGCTATATTAAGAACCTTGACTTAGTTTTGAGTTATGGACCTTCCCCAACAGCCAGGATAGCAATCCTGAAAGCTGAAGAGGTGCAATCAAGCCAACCAAACTCTTAATTTAAAAATTTCATAAAGGTTCTGTGATCTTGAGAATGAAAATATCGATTTGTCAAGATGACAAGTTTATTTATCCCATCTTTAGGAAACAAAACAAGAACGTCGTTGTTCCAGAATATTCTAATAAATAACTTTTGATCTTCAGATAATGACTTTAGAGGAGGATTTCAAGTATTTTATCTTTTTTTGTTATGCCTTGTTCCATTTTATATTAATTATTGATATGAATCCAGGGGTCGAGGACCTAAATGAAGGAATATGAGAAGCTGGACAAAGTCCTTTAATTTAAACAAAACTGCTGCACCAGAAGATATCTACAAAAAAAAAAAAAGAAAACCAGTAAAACAAGGCAGAGGCAAACATGAGGGAGGTCAAGCTGGTAACAGGACAGAGAGACTGGTGGAGGAACGACTTGAGGATGTATGCTCAAGGGAGCTGCCGAGATAGTTGGGAACAATCAGGGGAAAGGAGAGAAAAAGAAGTCAAATCGCACACAAGGGAAAACATTAAAAAAAAAACCCAGTAAACTAGGAAAATATTAAATCAAACACAGAAGAAAGCATTCACCAGAAAGATAAAGACTAAAAATAGAAAATTATGAGACCCCAAACTCCATACAAAATGGTAGGACCAACAGGAAAACAACAACAACAAAAACCAAACAAACAAAAAAGAAGCTTGACCATGACCATTGTTGTGTTTCATAAAGTAGATCCTCTGTGCTATTGTTGTTGTTTTTGCATTGTTTTTTGTTTTTCTCACCTCATGGTCTGGGAACAGAAGGCAATAAAAGCAGCATGTACTCTCTAGTAGCAAATTAAGTCAAATTTCTAGAAAATAATAATTTTACATTAATTGGCCAACTAATTGCCAAGGTACCCAAATGACTTCTTACCCTCTAAATTACTTTATAGGTCTGTCTTGTTCTGCTGTTTACTCTCAGGTCTAAAATCTGTGTCTGAAGTCAGGAACAGCTTGATGAACAGCCTTTTTTGTTTTTACAGGCTTTGGTTCATAATGTGCCGGCTACCGTCTGCTATTGCAGACAGTTCTGCAACCACGGGGTGTTAAAGGGAATTGACATCATCCAACTTAATGCTTGACTGAACTAACAGGCTCCCAAATGCTCATCCAGACTTTGAATAGTATGTCTCCAGAAAAGAGCTTATGTTTGTGTCTATGCGTGGTGCTTGTATAGATTTATTTATTCTCGGCGCTACATGCTTGCCTGATTCCATCTCAGCTCCATGGATTTCATTGCTGGACATTTTTGGCATAAGCTGAAATTGGTTTAATTTGGTTGCTGGCTTGTGAAACAGTGTCATCATGTGTGTTTAAACATACAGGGGCCGAACACTCTCAGCCTCTGCTCTCCTGAAGATACGTTGTCATTCAAGTCACTGAAGTTTACGAGGATATGCCTTGAATTAGAATAGACTTATTTCCATTCAGCATGTGAGATGAGTCTTTGTTATGCCTGCTGCTGCTTTGATGACCATGCTTTCCGTTCCAGCCCTGAATTGCAGCAATTCTTCGCCCTTTTCTCTGCCCATCACTCGGGCTGTAAAGCCTTGTGAATTTAAATGTCATGGACCCTCACTGATATTTTCATCCACAATAAAGCGCCCTTCCCCCTCGCTGTGTGCAAGTGAAACATCTCAACCAGTAATTGAGAAGGAAAATGGTAGGGGTCACCTCACCATGCAGTCATGGGATTAACCAACACACTTGTTAGCACAACTCGCTGTGCAGAAGTCTGGACACATATAGAAAATAACATTTTATACTTTTTTTTTTGCCAAGGCTAATGGATGCAGTGCCAAAAAAAAAAAAAAAAAAAAAGGATTTTAGCTTGCAGCGGTTTATTTTTACATGAGGAAAGATATTTGACAAGTTTGGGTAAATATACCGAGTAATTTTGATCAAATTTATTATTGTAAATGAATACCTTTCAAACATGAAATAATGAATTAACCTTCATTTCAAGTCATCTTAACATGAGCAAGGAATAAAAATATTTTACTGTAATTACACAAACTGTGGCCAAGTCACCGATCAGCAGAAGTGGACGACAGAGATCCACAGGCAGGCTGCCTCCTCTCAATTTCCCTTTGAAAATTGAAAATGGCTGACATTTTTCCCAGTAGGGGTTTGATTCCCCGCTCCCTGCCGGTTGTGCCACTCTGTCGATGCCGGAGCCTCAGGGATCCATTAGGACGACATCTGTCACTGTGCTAAGAGTGGATTTAGCCAGCAACAGTTCAAGCTTAACCCTTTTCATCTGATATGAGCTGGGGCATGGTCAGGATCATTGAACACTGGAGGCTTGGCCCAGCCCAGAGATCTTTAGCAATTTTCAGATTACAGTTGCTTCATTTAAAGTTATTTTAAGCATATTATATTTCAGACTGGCGACCTGTCCAGGTTGTGCCCCTGCCTCTCGCCTGCAATGGGCTGGGATTGGCTCCAGCAGACCCCTGTCATCCAGTAATGGATTCAGCGGGCACAGAAAATGGATGGATGGATATTATATTTCAAAACAGGTATTGTATCAGTCATTTGTGCTGTAATCAAAACAAAATTAACACAACCTGACTCTGAATTCAACTTTGCTGGAGTTTTTATTGTGATGTGAAGCCATCCATCCACTTTCTGCCACGTATTTACTAGCAGGTAGGTGAAACCATAACACCAAGATGTCAGTGGGCGAGCTGAGATATAGTCTCTTCAGTGAGTCCTGGAGAGATTTAATCCCAAGGTATCTTCCCTTGTAGATAAACATCTCTGTGGATGTGTTTAGACGGCATCCTGATTTGATCCTCAAATCACCTCAGCAAGCTGACATGATGCAGATGAGCAGCATTTCTACTCTGATCGTCTCCCAGATGACTGAGTTCCTCACCCTGTCCCTAAGGGTTAGCCCAACCACCTTTCAGAGGAAGCTGATTTCAGCTGCTTATATTTGCAATCTCATTCTTCAGGTCACTACCCACAGCTCATTACAGAAAGTGGGGGTTGGATCATAGATCAGCTTGTAAAATCGAAAGCTTTGCCTTCAAGCACTCTTCTCTCTTCATCTCTTTCTTCATCACGACAGACTGGTTCAGCAGACACGCCACTGAGGACGCCACTTCAGTCTGGCTGTCAATTCCTCCTCTGTCCTGTCCCGCCTCATGAACAAAACATCAACATCAGAAGTGAAAATCAGAAGTTATCAGTGTCATAAGTTTTATTTGTTCTAGGTGCTTCACTTCTGAGTCATATTTTTAGCATTTTGTTAAATCTTCTAAGTTTACCAGCTCTCTTCTCTTGTGGTACAACAAGGACTGCTGTTGAACTTTCTTAAACTGGATTATCTTTCTGTGTTATCTGGTACCCTCCTCTTTTTCACCTGTCCAGGTCTGTCTGTTGAATCTCCTCTGCTCCTCCTGTTTTCTTCTCCTCTAAAAAAATATACACGCACAAATCATAAAAAGTTGGAAGGACACAGGAAATTTAATTTTTTTGAATGCAGCAATTCATACATTTATTTTTCTTGTATTTCTTTGCAGACAACATGAATGCAAAATATTTTATCACTTTGTTTTTGCTGGTGTCAGTTTATATGTTAACACACATACAGTTTTGCATTTCAAGCCAGGAACACATTTGTTGTAATGCATTTGTATATTTCTTCTTCTACAACATGTTGTATAATTAAACAAAGAAAAAAATCTGGAGGAATTTTATTTTCAGCACTCATAAGAGCAAAACTGCACATTGAAGCTGCATCCTGATCCCTCAGATGGGACTGCATGAACAGCCATCATTCATCAAGGGCTTTTATAACCACGTGAACAAAAGATTACTTTAGGAATCCTTTAGCAATCACTAAAATACAGAACTACATTCATTAACTGAGATTTCAAAGCAGAAGACTGTCCTTAGGTGCACATCTTTCCACTCATGCACCTTTCCACAAACCAAAGGCCTGGCTGGAGAAGAGGAAGTTACAGGTACTACACTGACCTGTCAGCAGCCGTGACCAGAGAACACGTAGATCATTTTTAAATTTAAAAATGTGATATAAATGACCACGTACTTTTGAATACCTTAGGGTGTGTTTGTAGGAAGAATAGGATGGAAGCGATAAGTGAAATGCCTTAGTGCTTGTTTTCCTTAATGCCAGAATGATGAAGTGGTCCGAGGAGGAGTGACAACACCACAAAGTCATACAACCTTTACTGTCGCAACTGATTTCTCACTTCTTTTTTTCCCTCACCCCCTTATCATTAAAATTGCCTCTATACCAGCTTCTTATAGGAATGTGTTGAAGGACTAAAATACAAAAATAGATGTAAATTAATTGAAATTAAGTTGACATGAAAAAAAACTTTCTCTCTTTGGTTTGCTACACAAATACAGAAGTCCAAATTAATGTAATCATAGTTTTTAAATGTATTTCTTATTTTGAATTTGCATTTTCCATATTGTCTCAACTTTTTCTAGTGTAGAATTATAATTTAATTTAACATTTTGTTAGTCTAATGATTAGGCTGGATTTTAAATACATGCTCTTTAGGCAAACATGCCCTACAATAAGCTAAATTAATGTTTATTTCTGCCCTGAGACCCCAGCTTCTTGAGTCAGATGCATGAAATTAATTTCATGACTGCATGTTTGTACAAAGACAGAAATGCACATAAACATTTGTTTTCCTCAGCTCATACATCTGCCTGCATTAACTCAGAGGCACTTTTTTGGTTTGTTTTAATGTATATCAGGTGTACTTAATAGAAATAAAAAATTAGCAGCACCAACTTTAAGCACAATAAAGTTTAAGTTTGCTAAATTAATGTCTTTATCGTAACAAGACAAAAACAACAAAAACTGTGAGCAATCATTTGGACCATTGGAGAGATTAGTAAGGTGAGGAAAATCTGAGTTAAAGCTGGCTTTATCCAAAA
Source organism: Zenarchopterus dispar (assembly GCA_028564865.1). Taxonomy (NCBI): domain Eukaryota; kingdom Metazoa; phylum Chordata; class Actinopteri; order Beloniformes; family Zenarchopteridae; genus Zenarchopterus; species Zenarchopterus dispar. The sequence goes on from JAOWBL010000001.1 coordinate 14,794,066, forward strand.
ATGATGCTAAATGTTTAGCGATTAATCCAAAATTTCAAATCACATGATTTCACACAAGAAGCAAACCGAGAAAAAGATCCCCTCTTTGTGTCAGTCTAAATCTAAGTTATTTGGTTTTGGACATAACTGAAAAATATTGACATATTAGATGTAAAAGCATCTTCAGTAAGTGGGAAAATTAAGCAAGAGTGGTTGTTTTAGCTGGTCAGGAAAAAAGTAAGGAATTCAGTCCCACCAGCTAATCAGAATTACAATTAAAATCATTTGGGATCTGTCGACATATCTGAGACTTGAGCTCCCTGTATCAACACATCTTTATCTAGTAAGAACAAAACATGACTGAGACAACAATTACCACAGAGATTTAGAGTATCCTCTGAGACTTAGAAGCGATTGTAACCCAGCATAACAGATGTAGTCATGTGTCCTCCACGGTTTCTATCGATGGTATTTGGTGGCTCAGGTTCTGTTCACATGACTAGTTCAGCAGATGAAGTCACTCTCTTGGAAGATATTTAGAGCAAGGACTGTCCCCTAGGACTCCGACTCACACCTCCAGTGTGGATATCCCAGTGTGACAAAAGTCAAAGAGATTAGATATTGCTGCTCTTTTAACAGTAATTAGTCAGAGCCATCCGTCAACAAAATGATGAGTTGCGAGAGGGACTGCACTGATGAAGGGGTCAGTGTCTCGATGGTCATCAACAGTAAAATAGTGAGTGTGATGTGCACTTTTCCTAATCGCTCATATACAATTTACAAGTTGAGTCACTAACACTTCCAAGCGCAGTGTCAACCCCCCAGTGTTCGAGTCCAAGTCAAGTCCAGATGATACCACTGTCAGCTTTTAAACACATGCCTAGTCTTTAAAACACATTTAAAGTACTTCTGAGTGTTCATTTTCTTGTTACATTGAATAGGGGTATGTTTTGTTTTTGTGTGTGTGTTTGCAGAGTGATTTAACGGTGAAATCAATACAATTTACAATAACTTATAAATGAACAGTTACTGAAAGGGCAACAGCACCACTTGACAGTTGCCAGTGCCTATTCATAAACTGTCTCTGCCAACATATCAGACTTGGTCCCATTTTAACATCAATAGCTTATAGATGCAGCTCTGCATGGTAGCAGCCAGCTAGAAGTCTGAGGCAGAAGACAGCAACAGTGAGGTTTAAGTCTGATTATCGGTCAGCAAGACACCCACTCACAACCATAGACTTTTCTCTACTGCTCTTCCCCTGCTATAAACTGAGTAACATAATAAAACAAAAACATAATTTTTAGCACTTTTCTCTCTGGGTGTATTCTTACCAGCTGACGACTGAAGCTGGAAGTCATCTCCATCATCTCCTCCATGGTGCTGTTACAGATGGAGCACTTTACAGTGCACTTTGTACTTCTACAAGAGAAAGCAGTAAAAGCAGAATGTCAACCCAAGAAACATTTTGACATGGCATTTGAGCACCATTTGTCTGTTCGCATGTATGACGTGGACTAATATCGTGAGGGAGCATGCACTTTGCTCAAAATTAACACCAATCTAGACGAGTAGAGTGGACTACTCCAATAAAACTAGTCAACTTCAAATAATGTAAAACTATTAAAGTGTGGATGAAAGGAGAAGTTGTATACTTAGACTGAAACCTGTAAAAATCAACCCTTTATTAGAATGAAGATGAATATTTGCATATTCCTCATAACAGAAGATGGCAACATTAATGTAATGAAGAAGTGACCAATTACCAGATTTTTAGATATAAACATCAGCTTTTGAACATTTGCGTCAAATTGCTTTCCAACTTTCATGCAGGTTTCAAGCAGCACTGCCTGCTCAGATAGATGGATGCAGTGATCACCATGGTAACTGGGTTTAAAAGCTATCATTTTTTTCCCCAACCTTACTTTGCACTTATAAACTAGATATTTCTGTTAACTTCATTCTGAAGTCATTGTGACGCTCCCATATCAGAGTCCTTGTGTTACACTAATTAACTGGATAAAATAGTGACGTATAAGAAGACACATGGACAGATTTGTTGAGGGTATCCTTCCACTAAAGAAAGAAAGAAAACCTATAAAATAACTTGAAACTGACAAACATGAACATTGTGTGTTCTCGGTCATTAACCTGTTAGAGGGCCGATGACCTGTGACAGACTAAGCTTTCTGAAACTGGGCATTATGTTTGTCTCCACGATGTCTTTATAGTCTTGAGTATTCATTGGACTCATTCGTTGTACCAGACACAGTAAAGCGGGTCAATAACATAGCCTCCAGCCATGGAGGAGGCTCGTGCTATTTACAGTGCTATTTTCTTTAAATTTTTGTGCCTGTGCTGATGTGACTATCCAGAAAGTTTCAATCGCGTCTCATCTGTCCAAAGGACATTCTGCCAGAAGCTTTGTGGCTTGTCAATACACATTTTGACAAATTCCAGTCTTGCTTTTTTATTTTTTCCTTTCAGCGTCCTCCTCGGTCGTCCACTTAGACTCAAACACTGATGGATGGTACAATCTGCCACTGATGTAACCTGACCTTGGGGTTCACCTTTGGAAGCTGTTTTGGGCCTTATTACCATTTGTATTCTGTCTCCTCAATTTGTCGTCAATAATCCTCTTGTCGCCATGTCCATGAAGGTTGACTACAGTCCTGTGAACCCTAAACTTGTGAATGAAATGTCCAGGTGTGGTCACAGGAACATCAAGCTGCTTGGAGATGGTCTCCTAGTCTTCACCTTTAACATGCTTGTCCAGAACTTTTTTCCTGATTTCTTCAGACAGCTCTTTTGTTTTCTCTGCTTCATGTTCAGTGGGGTGAAAACCGTGATACCAAACAGCAGAGTGACGACTTTTCACCTTTCAAACAGACTGACTGACTGAAGGTTTGAAGATACTTCTGATGTCAGTTACTGGACACATTTTAGTTTTAACATGTCACTACAGTCACATTATTATTACAGTTAAATGATCTTTTCTAGTTATAACAACTAATTTGTCAAGGCCAGTTTCATGAGTTTGTTTTTATTTTAATGATTTTGTTGAACCACAATTCAAAAGCAACATCTGATTTTCATTAGTCAGTGTTCCATAAATGATCATTTATCATTTCTTTTGTTACCTTCATGTTATTTCAGGGACATTTCTGGGGTTTTCTCTTTTTAATGGATGGATGCAAACAAATTTGTGTGTATGATCAAACTGCAGTACTGTGCATGATGAGTCTTTAATGTGGATTGAGAAGATGGGCTAAGATGGTAAAAGTCTACTATGGCAACTCTGAAAGGGAAAAGCTGAAAGAAGAAGAAGAAGAAGAAGAGAATATTCATGTTACAGTCTCTTCAATATATAGATATAAAATATATGAGCCTATTTCTCTTGTCAACATAAATAAGATTGAATCCTTACTAATAACTCTTTGTAATAACTCTTTGTAACTCTTTGTACTAATAACTAATAACTCAGTCTTCTTTAAAAAGAGTTAAATTATTGTATCTGAGGAAGTTCACACTAAACAGGCCTACTGACTTTTACTCTCGGAGTCATGTTGTTCTTAGAATTGTGTAGTTTTATTTTCTGCATACTGTCTTGAATACCACCAATATGGTTATTTTGGCCAATACTGAATATTATCAGCTAATCTATTAATCAGTTGAGTGACAAATCCACAGGGTAATTAATCGTTCTACCTCTAAAATGATTATTTTCTGTTTTTGTCTCAATAAAATAACTAAAACACAAGGCAATAGTCATTTTAACTTTAATAAAACAACATGGCTGGATTCCAAAGAGTTTTGCCCAGTAATATCAGAGAAATTACGCAAGAAAAGCGAGATACAAAAAAAACAAAGAAGAAATTATGAAAAAACAGCACTAAAAGCTGCCGCTTGACAAAAGGTGAGATAAGAAGAATATTGTGGCTGTCTGATGAAGGTTAGTGGCTGTCACAGATGACTGATCACTCTGCTGGAGGCTCCACTCAGGCAGGCCTTTCTGTGTCCTGTCTCATGTCCTGTGTTATGAGGAAAGTGCAAATATTGACATTTATTCCAACACAGCATTTATTCTTGTAGATTTCCACCTAAATATGTCACTTCTCCTTTGGTCTAAATTTTGCGTGCCCACTTTGGTGGCTCAGGTGACAATCAAGAAATTGATCCTTTACTCGCTGTAGCCGCCCCCACAACTCACCAGCGTTGTAACTGATGGCTCTGATGCTTTGCAGTGATCACTCAAGGTTCCTCTTTACTGCTGGGATTTTTTTTCTTTTTTTACTTTCACGGGCACCTCTACTCACTCCAGGTTGAAGTGGGTCACAATTCTTGTAAAGACACTCAAAGTGGGCCAGCTCTGAAAAAGAAAAATAGGATACACCAACATAATTCAGTGCGGGAGAGTTATCAAACAGATGAGAGCACATAATATAGTTTCCTTATCATTTCATTCAGTTTTTCTGTTATTTATCTCCTCACCCACCCTCTTTTTTTAGTCCCAGTTAACAGTTAGCCAACATTTCATACGATTTCAGATTTCTCAATTATTTATGAAATATGCAAGGCTTATGTTTTCATCCTTTGATCTGATATTTTGTAAGTAATGTTTTAAACAGACATAGTCATATGCTGTGGGGTTTTCATTTTCATCTGTGTATAATCTGTGATGGTTGTGCACATTTCACAGCCTATTAGTCAATCAATGACAGCCACTCTCGGGGGATGGGTAAAGCACGATCTATATAATGACAGTTCTTTTGATTGAGTTAAAGTGATCAATAAATTATTATGCTGAGAAGAGTGAGTGCTTCTTCTTCATTTTAAGACATAAAGAAATACCTTCTAACCCACCAGCATAGGAACAAGTGATTTTGAATCAATAAAAAATTAAAAGTCTCTGACACAAGCGTTATCTCCTACCACCTATACATGGTCCCCTGGATTAAAAGTGAGCGACAATTATGGGTCCAAAGTGGATTTTCATGGTAGCCCTACCTGAGTTTGTTTATATAGCCGGGTTTTGGATCGGCCTGACTGGCTCAATTATGTGATTTACATGTCCCTAGTGGGCCCCATATTTTTGGCCCTCATCAGCTTCCCATTTGCGGTTCATAATACTGAAACCATATGAGGCCCTTGCAATGTATCTACTTAAAGCCCAAGCCCACTCTGTACCCAAGTACCCCACTTCCAACACAAATGGGCCACACATGGACATGCTCGCATGGCATTCAAAATCAAATTGTTCCTTTAAAATACAACAGAGTGGCATGGATTAAAACAGTTAATGTGGGAAATGTTTGGCATCCCACAGAAGAAGACAGAAACATTTTCAGAAGGATCAGATATAGTAATCCACTTGATCCAGTCGGGGTTGCGGTCAGGTCGGAGCCAGTGGCAGCTGTTGTAGAGGGAGAAGTGGGGTACACCCTCGACAGGCATCCGGTCCATCACAGGCCACAAACCAGAAACTAATGAAGCCCTCCTACAGTATGTTCATTGTGTTGCAGTTACCTGTCATTTCAAATTCATGGATTCACCTGCTGAAACCTGTTTATCACTTCATAACTCATCGTGTGTGAACATACAGATTTCATTTCTTTAAGAATTATCATTTTATACAATTTCGAAAGAATTTCTCATATTTTCTTGGTAAATCAAAATCAGCTGTGCAGTTGCTGAATGTAATTTATGAATTCATAATTTCAAGAAACTTCTAAATTCATATGGAAATTTAGGCAAATATATAAATATATGTTAAAATGAAGCAGCCCATGAGACACATTCCTGAGTGGGAATTCTGACAAGCATGACTAAAAGCAGTTTTGTTCCCTCAGGGAAAATCTCCTGTTGTTAGGTGGAACTTTGCTGCTGCTCATTATAAACATGTCCACTTTCTTCTTATAAATAGTTTACAGAGCCAAGCCCACACCAAAGCTGCATGGAGGTTAAGCACAGCAGGAATACATAGTGACTAAAAGCAGGGGACTCTATTTTCACACTGATGAAATAACTTTTTTAATTTTGCCAACTGTTACGGAGAAGAAAACCTGTTTATGTTAGATCACATTTTTATGGTGCGTTACAAATCTCAACCCACTGGAGCTGTAACCGGATAAGTAGAAAGCCTGACATCTTGACTCACCAGACACATTTATAGCATACGACACCCTGGGAAACACACCCATTACCCACCATGGTTGACAGTCTGGTCATCCCCTTCCCTGATCTACCTCAACAGCTGACTATCTAAACTTGCAGACCCTCTGTGGTGCAGAAACTCATAGTCTGTGGGGAAAGAGGGAGTTGAAAGTAGGACAGAGCAGTCTGGCCCCCTTCCATTTGAACCAGAAGCACAGATTTGCAACAGGGGGAGAGAAGACACTGGTCTTAGGTGGAGAGAGAAAAGGAGAAGCGACTCTGACAGGATTGCTGCTGTTGCTGAGGGAAGAAGCCTTTGGGACACAGACCACCGTGTCCACGCTACAGAACATTCAGTGTTATTGATTTTGATTTTATACCAGGGGAAGAATAATCACTGAACTGAAATCCCACCACTCGGAAAATGCACAAGCGTACCAAGATAAAGATAGCCATCTTTGTGTTGCTGGTGGGCATGGCATGCATGTTCACGGCGGTGGTGACGGACCACTGGGCAGTGCTTAGCCCACGGGTGGAGGCACTCAATGAAACCTGCGAGGCGGCTCACTTCGGCCTGTGGCGACTGTGTAAGAAGCACATCTACATCACCTCGGAAAACTATGAAGAGGGGCATGGTTGTGGACCCATCAGCCTACCTGGAGGTAAGAGAAACCGAACTGAAAAAATGGTAATTGGCACATTAATTTAAATGATGGTTTAAAGACTTTTTTTTTTTTTGTTCTTTAATGTGTTTGGCTGTGAAATTTGCACCAAGTGTTTGGCCTTGTACTGCATGACTAACTCGTCTTTGCAATGTTCTTCTCGTACACTGCAAAAACTTATTTCTAAGATTGTAAAAATGTCTTGTTTCAAGAAGATTAAAAGATTTTTTTAACTAATTCTTAAACTAGTTTTAAAAATTCTAGTCAAGAACATTTTTCTTACCCCACTGGCAAAGTTATTTTCCTTAAAATACAACAATTTTGATGCCATTTCTGGAACTGTAGGCTTATTTCTCGAGCGCCTGTTTTTGCAGTGTAACACAGCCCTACTGAACTGCTAAGAATAGAGGTCCTGATGCAGGCATTTATGCATCTCATGTGACTTTCTAAACTTCCTTATGTAATGCCAAAACAGATCCTACTGCAGCTCACATGTTTGTGGCTTAAAAAATAAACTGTTTTGAGGGGTCAAAATAGACATTTTAATGTAAGCTTGATTAGATTTTGGAGCTCATCTTTGAAACTTATTCAAATATTTTCAAACATCGCCCTGTTAAAATAATGCCCTAAAGTTTTTCAACATCAGAAACAACAGAAGAAAAAAATATTTAACCAAATATTTGGTTCAATTGTTTTTGCTTTTTGAAAAACTTGAGAAAAATATGAATTTGTCCATTATTTTAAGAGAGTGACAATATCGTCAATGACTGTAGCAGTGTTATCTACTTGAGACACAGCATCGGGTTGGTTTGTGTTAACTTAATCAGTAAGTTCACTTTTGGTTACCGTGGAAACTCTGATGACAGTCAGGCAAGAGGAACTTTGTTGTCGAAACAGATCTTTCATCTGCTGCTATGAAATGTGAGTGCCACCAGAGGTGAGGCTGCTGATTATACCACTGGTACCACCTACATCATTTAACAGAGGAATTCAGCAGCATCACAAAACTCCAGCAGATCAATCAGTCCCTTAAATATTAAAATTTCTCTACTTAGACCTCCTCAAGTGAATATTTACATGCTCATATGTTGCAGCTTCTGGTACCATTTGCTATATTTGTTGATGAATGTTTATGTTGAAGTTTTTGGTCCCTTCGCTGCAGTGATATGTTTGCAGAACATCAGATGTGTACCATATTGAGATTCTCTCTGTGATTTTCTTGCATTTGCCATGAACGTTAATTGATTGGTATAGTTAGTCTGATTTTTTTGAAAGATTATGCATAAACTGGATAAAACAAAGAGTAGTATAGAGTTGGAGCACAGGCAAAGGAAGCTATCCATCAGTCTACAAATTGGGATCACTTGAGTAGAATCGGCAAAACACATGATTAGTCTTTCTAGAGGTTTGACGCTAGGCTTTTCTTTTAGAATAAAATAAAATAGCTCCTTTATTGTCATTCACAACATACATCAAAAATGGACAGTAGAAAGAAATTTTGGTGCATTGGCATGCCATTGTTGTGTTTATGTCGCTTATATTCTATATTGCGTATTTCAGCATGTGATGCATATAGTTTACATGTAGTGAAATGTGCATATGTTTTTAAATAATGTGAATTTAAAATGAAAAATTTCGCAGTAGAAAGCAGGACTAGTGATAAGACGGGTTGTGGTAGAAGTAGCCTTTATTGAAATACAATTAAACAAAATCAAAGTTTAAAGTAACTAAAGTTCATAGAGGATTTAAAAGGGATTTTTTTTAAAATGTCCCCTTAATTCTAATGTATTGATCCAGTTTGGTCCAGCATAATAAATTACAGGCAAACAAAGATTATTTTTCAATCAGACGCTTCATCCTGAAAACCTGAAAACCCTAAAACATGTAAGCCTGGTTACTGATATACTAAATCGATCCTTATGGGTTACAGAAACAACAGGGCAAAGCTGTAATGATTTTACGTGACACCTGTTGATATCTGGCTCCATAGAAACCCAAGCTTATGAGTCAGAGACTGGCAGGCAAGCACTAAACACCACAACAGCTGATTCTCCTGGTCGCCCCTCCACCTCCTTCCCTTTCTGGCAGATTGTGTTTTTGGTGAACTTTTCCATCCCAGAACTGGCTGACACTTGCTTACAACATATATAGACACAAATATAAATAAAACATTTGTCTCCTAAGAGCACAGATAAATGATAGAGCATTATTAATGACTCACAAACAAGTCCTGCGCTTGGGTAGATTTTTATGCCACTTCTCCCAATGTGCCTTTGATTCAACATTTTCGTATCCGTTTCTTGAGGATTAAATCAAATTTAAGTTTGACTTTATGTTTTTGGAAGGACAATGTAATTAGGAAGACGGAGACTGCTTGATATTAATAAACTTTCCACTGATGACGGGATCATTTAATCAAATTAAGAATCTTTTTTTGTCAGTAAACAGCAATGCAGCTGAAAAGTGTGAGAAATGCTTTTCCACACGGCTGAAAATTAAATGTTTTTTTAATTAAACAAACATGAAGAGTGATACCATAAATAAATTAATAGCTACACAACAGTGGTTCTATTTATATAGCAAATATTTAGAAATACAAGCACAGAAGAAAAAACTTCAAAAGAGAACAATCTCCTTTTGGCAAAGGTGGTTCTAGATGTTGTTTGTCAGGTATTATTCAAGTGTAATCAGTAGTTAACTCAATGACTGAGTACTTTATCCACTATAGTTTAAATTTCATTGGGTAGTCACTTGATCTATAAAGCAAAGTCTCAAAATAAATTTCAAATAATATCGGATGCTCCAACCACCAACTCAGACTGAATAATATGATGAAAACAGTGACAGCTGATCTCTGGTGACTAAAGGTTTGAAGTGAGTCTCTCATCTGTTTAGTGGGGGTTGGGGGGAGGGGTGCTCTGCTGGAGCATTGACCATCATCTGAGAAGAACTTTTGTGGACCACGTGTCAGATAATCACTGAACCGATCAGTTTTTTGAGACCAGGACGTACAAATTGCACCAAAAAATCCCCACTTCTCACAAAGAGAGAGTGTGATGATGGCTGTTGGGACACAGACACACACACACACACACACACACACACACACACACACACACACACACACACACACACACACTGTCTGCACTGCTGGGCCATTCTAGGAGCAGATGAAATGCCTCAGGGGGGTTCATTAGTGCAAGCATGTGCTGAATTTGCTAAATCAGCTTGACCTTCCCTTACATTATGGGAATTCTTTGGATGTCAACAACAAGTTGCAAACATTTCAGCTAATGGAACTCTGATCTGTAGTATTTTTTCATGTTTGAATACATCCATATGTAGTGAAAGCTGTGATATGTTGCTTAATTGTAAGGACAATTAGACAGTTAGATGAGTCTGTATTCAGACTGAGAATGGTTCCAACAATAACACTAACTTGTAACGTGGACATCTAACCAGACTTTATTTGAGCTGTAAGGAGTCGAACAGATGCCCCATCAGTCTCCAGGGGTTTCCCCTGGTCCAGTCACTGTATTTGGAGAGGAAAATTACTGTTTATCATAGACACATATCCTCGGAGATGTGTCAAACTTTGATCCTAAGCAGGACTTAAACATCGTGTGAAGAGACCTCCTTCAGTATGACACACACAACTGGAAATTGTTAGCTAGCTTGTTGTGTAGATCAACTGCTGACAGTCAACAGGTGGCGAGATGTTTCCAGATAAAAATAAAAATGTAAAATACAGATTTAGTTTCCATGTTGTGTTAGAGCTGAAAAATCCATGTACAGAGAATCATCTAAGAGTTGAGTGCAGCCATGCTTTGTTCCTAAATTGAGATCTAATGGCTACATATTTCTATTTGCAGTATGGCTACAAAGAATTTTAAGTTTATTTTTCAGAGGACGACAAGTGGTCATGGTATTGAAACAGAAGTTGTCGTCAAATATATCGGCTGGAGTTTCAGAGACAGAGAATGTGTCAACATTTTTCTCTTTTTTATTTTTTACTGTGCTCAGCAAGCACTGCTGCAGTTATAAAAATAGTCAACGTAAATACTCAGCTGTGCTGGGTCAAAGCCACGAGGGTCAGGTGTTCACGCACAAGCCTAGCGTGAGTGACGGGGCCACCTGACACAGTGAGACATAACTCTAGACACAGTCCTACCACACTGTTCCCACAAGCGCTTCCTGCAGCTTCACATCTCCATGCAGCCCACTAAGCCACTCACATTACTTCACATTCTCCAGTAATGGGATGCATGATCCAAAAGCAAGGTGGAATTGCTGGTATTTTGTTCTTATAAGCACTCAAGTCCTGTGTGGTCCTCAGGCTTTACTTTAATTATCTCAAGAAAATGTCCTTCTATTTATAGAGGTATAGGGAAGTAGATTTTAAAATAAAGTCTACAGAAGCAATTTTTTTTTGAATTAGCACATTCGACACCTCATCGGTCAAAAAGTACAGAATTAAAAACACCAGATCTACGCACAATTAAAGTCATTTTGGGGAAACATATTAAGCTTGACCCTTGATAATACTTCCCTTGTCACACTGCTGACAAACAAAAGCCTGACAAAGGTCAGACTGATCCAGCAGAGGAAACTTTGCTCTTGCTGCAGACTAAGTGAATTGACAGCTCACATCAACACTATAAAAGACACTGCTGTGATGTGACAATGTGTAGAAATGCTGCTGTTGTCATCTGATCTTTGTGAGCTTGACAGACTTCCCTATTTGGAAAAAGAGAGACATTACAGAACTTGTCAGCATAGCCAGCAGGGGAAAATAAAAGAGGCAAATATACATATAATGTATAAAGAGGCAAATATACATATATATATATGAACACCGTATGGCCAAAAAGAGAACTGAGATGGGTTAACATTTCTTTAAAAAACATAATTTCCAAAATTTTTGTGAACTGAATGAGTTGGAAAAACATTGCTTTCCAGCTTACCCTTCGAATATAAAGTTTGACTCTATCATGCCCTTTAATGTGCCATCTACAGTGAAAACAGAAGGGCTTGTTGCTTAGTAACAACCTCTGCGTGTTCCTTCATGGCTAGTCCCTGTCCTCATTCATAAAACCATCTTTTTTTCTTTCTTTCTCTGTCTTTTTTTTTTTTTTTTTGCATTTGGGCCCACACAATATGGCATTAAAAGCTTTCATTTTCAGAGGAAGCTTTTGTAAACACTGCAATGCTGATTTTGGTTGCATAAAAATGTGCTTCAAAGATCTTTAGTTGGTGCTCATCTAATCCAATGATTTTGTGTTGTTTCATTTTAGGAGAACCTGAGTGATCTTTGGGCTTATTTCCATAGGTCCTCCAGTGCATATGAAAATCATCCTAGCATCATGCTTTCAATATAATGCGATACCATACATTACTACATATTTCTACTTCTTATATGTCTGTGTAGAAAAAGATTAGAAATGTGAGTGGAGAGCTTATACTATCGTCTATGACTTTGCTTGACACCAACACTTTCAGTCTGTAAGTATATGAGATAATTCAAGCCTTTATGTTTTATTTTTCCAATACTGAGACATTCTTCTGCTCTAAGAAACTCATGGTACATGAGCAAGTATTTGAGGGTTGAACGTAATCTATGCTTCATGCTCTCATCACATGGTAAAAGAAAATACACCATCTTTTACTCTCTTCATTTCATCCAATATTAGATAAATAAAACCTCAAATGAGCTGTGCCTTAGTTTTTGTGCCACTAATAATGACATGACTTAATATGTATGTGTGTTGTTGTTTATGTTTCATGCATCTCATTATAAGAGCTGGTAAGGACTAGACAATTTTTTTTTTTTTTTTAACAGTATCTCCTAATAAGAAAAGCCTTAGCTCTGGGGGAGGCTGTGCTTTCTTTTTCATTTGACTCTATGCCAAATGGAATCAAGAGTTCATAATAAACCCAGTCCTTAAAAAAAAAAAGAAAAGAAAAAAAAGAAAAGAAAAAAAGAAAGAAAGCAAGATTCAATTTTTTATAGACTTGTCACATCATCAAAGAATACTTTCTCCACCAAACTACAGAGTGCACACACAAATCAGTTTGGCTTTTTTCCCCTTTTTTCTTTTTCTTTTATTTTTTTGTTTGTTTGTTTGAGCAAATCCAAAAGATTTAACAGCTCATCTACAGACAAAAAAATTACATGTGAAGCATTCTGCAGACACATTTACTTTGAGCGTCAAACACATATAGCCCACTGTGCTTTTGAACAACAGTCACTGAGTTGATACAATTATCCTGAAGTTACGTTGAGTATAAATGTGACATGAATAGCTGCACGGCAGTGTTTAAGAGAAGCATCGCAGTCACAAGGCGTTGAGCAGCAGGTGGACCTCAGACGAGAGTGGTAAAGTATGTGGGGCGAGAATTGAATGGGAGTGTGAAAAGGTTCAGTGGGTGTACAGAGAACGAGGGCATGGATATAAATACAATGTAAGATTATTTTGTGTAACGCAAATCCCAAGAGCAATGCTCTTTTCTTCCTTTAAGGTGAACCAACTTTGATAATGAGCTGATTTATTTGCCAGTAAGCAAAGTTCAGCAGGGGGTGGTAGCCTAGTGTTTACAGAGCCTGCAGGACCCAGGTTCAAGTCCCAGAGTTAGCAGCAGAGATGAACCACTGTGAGCCCCTGAGTAAAGCCCTTAACCCCACAGTCCCATGATACAAACTTTCTTGTGTGAATGAAGACATTGATTTTTATGACAAAAGTCAACTTATTTACATTAAAAGTTTTAAAACCTCTTACTTAACATGTCAGTGAATTTGTATCGTTTCCTCCTGCAGGATGGGGGATGAGTCTGCACACCAGTGACATAGTTTTGTAGGTTTGGCAGCAAGCTACAGTTTAAGTGGTGCAACAATACAATACCAATGACTATCACTGATCAGCAGAAGAGCAAATATTTAACATTTATCATCTGGACACAAGCATGAGTTAAAATACTGCTGTTGTTGAGGGATAACTGGAGCAGCTTTGGTTTCTTTTCTGGTTTGTTTGGGTTTTTTTTGTTGAAGATCTGTTTTATTCTGTGTAACAGTATGTGTTGTCCTCAGCATTCCTAGTATGGACCTCTTCATATTTCTATATGTGTTTTGTTGCTAAGGGTCTTATAAATGTTCTGATCTGTACTGAAACCAAAACCTAAATCAACCTTGCAGAGCTGCCATGAGATACTAAAACATTTATAAATTTAGATTAACCTTGATAATTTACGATTTCAAATGATTGATTCATACTTTCATTCATACTTTAACTTACTACTGCAATTGCCCCTACATATGCCTTGAACAAATAGCTGTAAATTAAAGCATTTACTATCGATTTGAAATGCAGCTGCAATGCTATTAAAGCTCATCGTCAATCCTGAATCTTCCTCTGGCTGATTTAGGATTAGCTGTAAAATATTCTCTGTTATACCTAAGGAGGACTATAACCTTCTCAAGGTGATTTCTGATCTCCATCCCCTCTTTCCAGTACTCGGATCATGAAACATGTCCATCTATTCACCTTTCACATGCAAAAAACAAAAATGATGATCATGCATTTGCAACTTTGACCCTAAGACCCAATTTTTTTAGCCTAGAAATCTAGATATATCGCTAGCAAATTGAATTTTGCTTCGCAAGTACATCAAGCTACCATCCTTTGGAGATCATTAAATTTTCCCAAAAGTCTTGGAGAGCCAATCAAATCAGTCTATCCCTGTAGAGGTCGTCTCTGGGTGGGTTTAACACCACGACCATGACAGGGCAGCGATTTATCTGGCTGACCATGGCTGCAGCTGAGGATTAACAGCCGTTTGAATTGGCTTTGGCAGATTAAGATTTACACTTTTTCTTCAAAAACTGAACAGAAACTGGCACTTAAATCACTCCTTTGCAAGCTAGCTGCATTTGCTGTTTTGCCAACACGCAGTTCAGTTTTCTACTGGTGTTTTGTAGATATAACTTTAATGATACGTTTGCTTTAAATAAAAAGGTACACACAAAAACTCTAGTCATAACAACTCAATAAATCAAGTACATCATAACTGTCTTTTCAGTATATAGTAACACCATTAAGAGGTTAACTTTAAAATCAACTCTGTTTTCTCTGTCTCTCTCTTTTTTTTTCACAGACAAAAACTGCACTTATTTCAGGCACTTCACTCCGGGGCAAGATGCTGAGATATTCGAATATAAAACACAAAAAGGTGGGTTTTTCTCCTTCTTTGTGTTCCACTTCAGAGGTTTCTTCACTCTGTCCTGCCTAAATAGCAGAGAAACAAAGAGATTCATTGTCTGAAATAATTTTACATATTCCCCATTGTTTCTGTGAAGTTGAGCATCTAACACATCACACCAGTCGCCTCACAGTTTCCCACATGATCTCACCTACTGCTGCTTCTGTCCACTTCAATGATATTTTATTAACAACACAAATTCTGGTAGCATATGTAATTGGTGACGTGTGAAATGAAGAAATCCTAAGTAAAAGTCTGTGTTTTTCTGTATCTTTTACCAAGATTTTCCTGTTTGACTCAGTGCTTCTTACACAGGTCAAAATGTTCCTCACCATCTCTTTACACAAACAGAACACCATTGCATATTATACATCTTACTACATGTTGTATCATTAAATCTGTCATATTTTCAACTTTGATTGGGATCATTTTTTTTCTCTCATGACAGTCAAAGGCTGTGGACATGACTAAAATTCACCCACTATCTCAGAGGACTGGCAGTGTGTTCTGACACACAGATTAAAGATTTTCTCACATGAACCAGCACAAAAGATGAAAAGTTTATAAAGTCAACTTTTCACAGCTGGGACGACATCTTCCAGCCCCCAGTTGTCCTCCATTCTCTTTAGCTTGTACTCCTACCATCTTTAGTGACCCTGTCAGAAATATGGCCCCACTGCGACTGTGTGTTGAGGGGCTGAGTACACTCCGAGCTCTGTCACACTCAATTATTGAGGTGTAAATGTGAATAGACTTGCATGTGAAGTCACACACGCCTCTGCAAACCTAAACCCTAAGAGGTTAATCCATGCTTTGATGGGCGCTCCTCCACTCATCTTCCAACACCCACTCCCACTAACAGATTCTCTGTGCTCACGGCTGGCCCCAAAGAGTTTGAAAGTTTGCTGGAATAATTGCAGCACCGACCCAAGTTTCCTGCAGCGTTGTGCTCTCCGACTGCGCCCACTCGTGCACAAGGCTGAATGAACACAGTAGATGTATGTCAGCACAGGCGTAGCCATCCACACAGTGTGTTACTTATCCTCCACAAGCAGGTTATCAGTAAAAAGTCAACACAGAGCTTGAAGTGAAGCTTTCTTTTCTCAACAATCATTTTCAGCTTAGCAATAAAACAATCACTGAATTTTACCAGTGTGATTGTTTTCTGATAAAACCGACTTTTACACCGTCTGTGTTAGGGCACCCCGTCCTTACACATACCCAGAAGAGCAACCTACAGGACACATGAAACCTTCTGAGAAGAGTCTACATCTTGTATACTACAACTTAAACCCTTAAAATACCTCTGGTTTGGACAAAACCTTAAAAACACTGCCTATTTCAGGAGCGGTATTACACATAGTCTCATGTTTTTTTTTTCATATGTGAAGAATCTTCGACCAGGTCTGGTTTAAATGAAATTGTCACGTCTTTTTGGTGTTGAGCATTAGCAATGTTAAGTGGGTTAATCAACGAGCTCAACAGACATGCAGTATCACAGAAAGCTGTTCATAGTACGGCCTTTCCTCTCCTGCCAGCACAAGATGAAGGCTCTCACCCCCCTACCCCCAAAGGAGTGCATCTCTCTTGGGGCGGGCTCACAGGCAACAGGCGCCAGATCAAAGGCCTCAGATATTATCCGCCTCTCTGCTCGGATATCAAGCCAGCTGTTGTTCCAGTCATCACATGCTATTTTGAAAACAAAAATAAATAAATATATTCATATTGATAGATTTTTGAATGTCACAAACATTACCTGTGCCACTTGGTGATAGTTTATATTTCATTTCACCAACAAATCGCAGGATAACAACAAAAATAAATAAATAATGATTCTGTTTTGTTGATTGTGCTACAGAGTTAATCCCTGATTTATTCCACAGGTGCAAACGTCTCTATGATGTCTATGGAGACTTCACAGATATAATTTACAACTGAGGAATGCAATGCAATGGAATCGTTCTTTTCTGAACCCGTCAACAAAAATAATAATAGTGGTGCCTTGATTGTTACTGTGGACAGGTTAACAAACCTTCCTGTGTCCGTAGCATCTGAACTCCACTCTGCAAAGACCTGCAACGAATTTACCAACTTCTTTACTGAGAAAATTCAGAAAAGCAGTCAGTTCATCCGTATCAAGTCCAGGAACAATGTTGTGCCCAATCAAAACCAATTTAGACAAAATGACATGATTTTACTGAGTCAACTACAAACAACTGGAGGATATTATGGATCAGGAATTCATCCACTTTGTCACGTGTTTTCCGCTACGCCTCGAGACTGGAGTCATCAAACTACTGTAGAAAAAGTTGCTAATGCAAAATTACAAGCCCGTCTCAAATCTTCCATTCATCGGTAAGGTTACTGAAAAAGCTTTGTTTCGACAATTAAATAGCTTTTTTGTGCGTAGTCTTGAAATTGTATAAATGTCATCTGACTTTTGGTATAAACCAAGAGAAGAAAATAACTGGATATTAGTAGATATGTTTTAAATTATGGATTTTCTAAATTTTGCAAAGATACATAAAGAATAAAATAAAGCACACTTTCACCATACTAATTTCCCATGACAAAACAAAAAGTGAGGTGATTGAGATGAATAAGAGTGACTGAGTGCTTCTACCTCCCCCATGGGGTTACGTAAAGATGCTTGGCTTCTGTTTCTTTCCAGAGTACAACATCTCTGCTGCAGCCATCGCCATCTTCAGTCTGGCCTTCATGATCCTTGGGTCTCTGTGTTTGGTGGGATCATGTACTGGGAAAGGCAAAGGAAGAGACTACCTTCTTAAACCTGCTGGCATGTTTTTTGCATTTGCAGGTGGGTTTGTGTTACCCCCCATCCCCCTTCCCCCCACGCTTTTTTTTTTTTTTTTTTTGCAGCTTTGGACGCCTGCATCAAATAAATACAACTGTAACCACCACAGAGCAACTCACATTTCTACACCTCTTTCTCTCCCAGGTCTCTGCTCCTTCATCTCATTGGAGGTGATGCGTCAGTCAGTCAAACGCATGATCGAGAGCGAGGACACAATTTGGATTGAATACTACTACTCCTGGTCCTTTGCTTGTGCCTGTACTGCCTTTGTCCTTCTATTCCTCTCAGGCATTTCACTCCTTATCCTCTCCATGCCCCAGATGCCCAGGAACCCGTGGGAGACCTGCATGGATGTTGAACCAGAGCAAGCTGAATGATGACTGGACAGATAGCCACTGGCCACAGTGTGTTGGTCTTTTGTTTTGATTACAGATCATTCATTCATTTCAAGAATTTGTCACCATTTGGTGTTTGAGGATCATCGTCATCTTCCTAACCCCAACTGAATGGGCCTTTTGTATGCATCTAGTCGTTTGTCTAATCCTCTGTGCCCAACCAAAGTGAAAAAACACAAATCACCTTAACACCTACTTTGTGCAGTATAAGTTGTAGACAATGTTTAAATCTGACTTAACACTTATCTTGTTTTCAGTAAGAGCAGAAGATGCCATTGTGGCATTTGCAAACAACTGAAAACTATTTTAATATCCTTCCCTTTTCATGTACAGCTCATATTTCATTGCTGGCATACTTGATAAAACATATGATCAGTAGTAAGTTATTAATAATGTGACCAGGGTCTCGCTTAGGCTGTCTTGTCATTAATATCTATTTCTTAGATAAAACCTACATTAAGGACTTCAGAATAAAAAATACCATGAAATGAAACAGCCTTATTTGAAATCAAGGTAACTTCATTTAATGTGCTGCATCATGTATGATACGTTGTACATAACTAATGTTCTGATGTATTTTGTATGGCATCGCCCAACAACGGTTTATCTCTAGTAGAGCGCACATCTGGATGTTTTATTATAAGAGCCTTTACAAAAATGTTGCGTCATATGTAAAGAAAAGATTTTGAAGTTTGTCATGTTGGAAAAGATTCAGTTCTAGCAGACAAGCAGTGTCTTTTACCTTTTGTTGATGGACACCATGTCAAACGTTTGTTCATTTTTATGAACACAGACATTAGTTTAATCATCAATCTTTGTTTTAATCCAGACACATCATTTCATTTATAAACAGCAAACATTTAAAAAAAAGCAACAGAAATGATTAATTGGTTGCCAAAAACAAAGTAGAAGGGTTGACAGAGCTGCCAGGGTCGCCTGATTGATCACTTACTATTAAAGATATTTTTTACATGTGATTTCTTTTGGGGATGGATGGTAAAAGAACTCAGCCAATGTGGTATTATAAAATTGACAAAAATGAGATAACCTGCATCCTGTTTGACAGAAACCAAGCTAAAAGGCTTCCGTTTGGTTTGATGAAGCAGAAATAAATGACATAACTATCAATCAGATGACAACTTTTGAACGCTCTTAAAGCCTCTCCGTATGTTTTCTCCGTGTCGTCGGACTGCTCATGTGAAACAAATGTGATCTCGTGGTGAGCAGTGCAGTGTTAAAGTAACGTTTGCAGCCTAATATAAAAGCAGACTACATTTATTCTGCTATAAGTGCAAGCATCTGTCATGAGCTTGCTCAAGAAAAATAATCATTTGGGTTCATTTCATTCATGACTAAAAAAGTGCCAGTCAATTCAGAGACATCAACACAATCACTGAATGTGTAGATGTGTCCAAACACCTGAGTACTTCTGAGTCTATCAAAAATACTAAAATGACCTTTCTATACTAGTTAGTACTTGTTTTTATCTTTTTCACTTGATACAGCATGCAGTTAAGTGCAGGAATACAGTGGGTTTCTCTGTGTCTGTTATATGCTTTAACTTTGTAAAGAAAATAAAACTTGATAAGCTTTTGAAAGCTTGTGTCCGTGTAACTTATCCATATAACGAAAAGAGTAGAGTCTGTAGATGAAGGTCGTAAGTACAACTTCACCACAGGCTTTATATCACGAGACATTAAAAAAGAAAACACACAGAAGACCAACAGTTTCAATAAAAACACTTTAATAGAGAAACAAATAAAAAAGAAATTAAACCTTTAAAAACACAGCCTAAATCCTTTAGTATAGCCACCACCAACTAAAACGAAGAAGAGTAAAACTGATCTATTCATTATTGTGTAGCCATGAGGGAGGAACCGATAGGACTGAGAAGCTGGGAAAACAGGTGTGCCATTGATTCACTGCAGCGAGGGAAGAACAGAGGAGTGCCAACGGATAACAGGAAAGATGGTGATAAGAAAAGGCTGAACACAGTGCTCTCTGCTGGCTGGGCAAAAGGTTGCTCCCTTTCCATGCGCTGCCTCACCCCAGTTGGTTTCACTTTGTTTTCACTATAAGGCAAAACATCCGATTCATGTCATGATACGGTTACAAGGCTGGAAGCTGAAATCATTTACAACCCAACGATGAGAGTAAAGAGACCTTTAGTTCTTCATTATTTCTTTATTACTTTTTTTAATGTTTTTTTTTTTTTTTTTTTAAGTAGGATTTTCAAAAGCATAAAAAAAAGAAGCAACAAGAAAAATTGATAAAATCCCTTTAAAATGTCTTTGGCTCAACCTCTTCTGCTTCAAAAATAAATAAAAATATTTTTAGCTAAAGAAGCGGTGAAATATTAGTATTGCACAACTTCAGAGATTAGCCAACGACTGCTTTGTGGAAAACTGATTCCCGTCACGATCACCAGGGAGCAACCTCAGCTCTAGCCCTGCCAACTAACTGGAGGAAAAACGAAGAAAGGGGCGACTTACATGACCACCACATTTTAAATGACACATTAGTAAAAGTAGCATAAACATTTTTGCTGATAATGTCACAAGTTATTGTACACATGAAATAAAATACCAAATTTTGACTTTCTAGACTGAACTAAAAGTTTTTAGTGGGTTTTTTTTAAATTTTATTTTATTTTCTTTCCCCTTGTCCATAAATCCATAGAAACTAATAAAAACAGGGATAAAAACCAGCCAGGTCATTTAAAACATGCATTAACAGAAAAACAGACTTCACATTTAAAAACAAATCCATGTTGATTGTTGTACAGCTGTGGTGAGAAAACATAACAGGACAAATCCAGCAACAGGTACTTAAAAATATGTATTGTACAGTGAAATAAGTCATTTTATGCAACATAAATTCTCCTCTGCCAAATAAGCCAGACACCATCTTAAAAAAAGAAAAGAAAAAAAAAAGAGAAAAAAAAGTCTAAAAAGTTACAACAAGAGGTTGCAACTACCCTTCAGGTTGTTTCCATTTCTAGAGTCATGTTTTGTGAATTTGCATAATTAAAAAGGGCATACCTCTTCTTTTAACAGCTTCTACAAAATTGAGGCGCTCCCAAAGTTGTCGATTGTAAATACATAGAAAATGCATATTTACAAGTATGTGTTTTTCAGCTAAGTCAAAAAAGTTTTGGACCTTTTAAAATAAAGTCATGTCCACAATGAAGCGCTCTGCTTGCTGTTCAAAATGCATCAAACATATCAATGGTGGGCTTTCTAAAGAAATGCGTCGATGACCAACTGCCACGGTGAAACCAGGAGACGACAGGAGGAAGCACCTCTGCTCCATCAACATTTCAATAAGATACGGGCAGCGGCCATTTAAATGTTAGTGAATTACCTCAAACAGGACCAAGCACTGGCTGACTTTTCCAGCATTAGTTTAATATGAAAAACAAAAAAACAAAAAAAACACCAAACAAGGTGGGGTTTGACCCTTTCATGTGCATGTGGCTGTACGTGTGTCAGTCAGTAATGAGCGACTCATTAAAAATGTAGACGCGACTGATCTCGTCTTGTCTGAAAGGCAAAGCAGGATCAGACTTACGTCAACACAACAGGACGAGACTGATCAACTGCTGCTGATTAATCTCCGCAGATTAATCCATAACATCCAATTCCATCAACTGGTCATTTGATTATGTGAATGACCAGGAACAATGTCCACAACATTCCCAATCTGGCCTTATTATGCAGAGCCTAAACTTGAACATACAGTCAGAAGTTTTTGAAGACACATCTTGCTAGTTTTTTTTTTTTTTTCCCCTAAATCTTGAGAAGTAATATGATCTTTAAAATGTCATCAAATATGAAAACACACAGGAGTTTGGAAAGTGTCCTTGACCCTCAATATAGCAGGAAACTGTGCAAATATCAAACTCAGAAAGATGTACAGCTATTATTACATCTAAAATAAAAACCATATTACCTGTGACTTTAAAGACTGTCTTAATGAAAATAAAAAAGGACCTTTGACGCACCAAGTGAAAAATATCTGAAGTCAGCAGTATGAGGCTCTGCTGCGCTGACTCATGCAGTTCTTCACAACGTACTCATGTGACAGCCACTTTTACAGAGGGATCAATCGTCTTACAATTTTTGTCAAAGTTATAGCACCAGTTTAAGAGTTAAAAAGGCTTCTTCTAAATGTAATATGTTATTTTGATTAAAACATGTCACATGTCCAGAATGTTCTGGACATGTGACAAATACAGGCACAAAACAAAAGTAGTGGTGATGGTTTGAAAGAGCACTGCACATAGAAAGATTTGTCTTCAAGTATTAAAAAAAAGTATTAAATATACAGGAAAATTATAAAGCAGTAATAAAGGCAGTCTATTACGATATCTGTGGAGTTCTGGTGGTTTTAAATGATGGGGCAAAAACATATTGGTAACTTTTTTGGCTTTAGGTGAGTCAAATTAAAAAGAAAGTTAGCACAAATGTTGCAAAAGAATTTACACAAAACAAAAATCTGACAATACAGAATTTCCAGCAATCATTAAACTTGCTTCAATAATGGGGGTTTCGGGGTGTGTGTTGCCACTTTTATTTCTAAAGCTAATTTTAATCTGAGAATCTCAACAGGTATATTTGGGATTTTTTTCCATTACGTATGTAAACCTTGCAATAGGAATATTAAAACATTAAAGATTCATAGCAGGGACAACTGTTGAAAAGGAATACCCGTTTCAACAGTGAGTCATTTACTAAGAAGTGACAAGGAGATCTATGATATATATTTATGTATATTTTTGTTTTAACTGGATGTTAAGTCCCCAGTTATAGAATATTTTAGACTAATAATGTTTCAGTGTGTTCAAAAACATCTGACTGGAAATAGTGATGGCACGCTACTTGTGAAACATCACTCTGACTTCACTGCTCTCTTCACTTACACAAACCTTCAGAGTACTGCAAACCCTTCAAAGAAAAACCAACATTTAAACTCACTGCCCAATAGTAACAAAACCCCCATCTTTCATTTTACCAAAGCCATGTCCCTGGTAGACGTTTGCTGACAAGTCATGTGACATGAATTGAAGTAACTCCAAAGTTAAATGACAAAATTGATCTCTTTGAATGGAATAAAATGAAAAAAAAGGAAAATAAAAGTAATCATGCCTAATCAACAAACAAAGCAGTTTTTCTTCACAGAAAGCAATGTCTCGTGTTCTCTGACCTTTAAAGTCCACGTATGAGGAATAAAATGGTTTTGCTGTTTTGACGGATTCACAATGTATTTATTTTTCCAGATAAAATTTTGGTGAAATGTAAATAATGAAATCAGTATTTTGTTATTAGATATTTTTTCTATAAATAATCACATTTACCACTGAATCACAGAAAATGATCTGCAGGACAGGATGACTAAGAATTGAAGAGAAGCTGAAAACAAACAGGAACTCATAATGCAAATACTAGCATGATGTTTGTGGCATACGTTTCAGTCTTTTATTTACTTTATCTGTACAGATTAGAGGAAAATGTATCTACTTCTATACACTGTTCCATGTAGTTTCTGTCAGTTGACCACTTAGCTTTCATCTATTATCACGACAACAGTAGCTTGGAAATAAAGACGCAATGTCCACTCAAAGCTCAGAAATTTAAAGAAAAGAAAACAAAAAAAATCAACATACTAGCACTTAACAAAACCAACTTCAGTAAGAAAGAATAAGCAAGTAGCTAAGTGGTCAACCGAAACTTTCCTTTTTTTTTTTTAAATTTTAATTTCTATAATAACTTTTTTTTATTTTTTTTAAACTTTTTTTTAGCTTAACGTACATATATGTGTAGATAATATAAGTATATATTCATATATACATAATGAGTATGTATATATATATATACCAATAATGCATTCATTATATATACTGACTTCTTCACAGATATGTGAATCAGAAAGAGAAGAAAATTTACCAATAAAAAGTTAAAGGAAAAAAAAATACAGAAAACAAATCTACCAATAGAAACAATTTGTAAATGAACTTTGCACAATGTTTTTTTTTTGTTTTGTTTTTTATTTTTGGATTTTTTTTTTAATTATTATTTTTACATTTTTTAAATTGTTTTTTTTTCTTTTCTTATTTCTTTTTTTTTTTTTTCTTCTTTTTTTTTTAGGGAGAAGTGACGTTCATTTAAAGTAGGAATAGTACCCATTGCTACCATTTGAACTCCCTATACTCAGCTCTTGTAGGAGGGAAAGAGGGTCGCTGTTCTTCTTGGCCTGTTCAGGCCGAGCAGCCCGGGGTTTGGGTGGAGCACGGAGGGCACTCGCATAGGACATGGTTGGTGGCTTACTCAGATTGGGAGCAGCCTGCATGGGCTCCGTGGAACCCTGTGGTGGCATCTGTTGCTGCTTTTTATTTGACATGAGAGGAGGAAATTGATGCTGAAGAGAATTGATAGCGTGTGGATGCTGAGCTGCTGTGGGTTCGACCTTTACCTGCTCATCTGTCTGACGAAGGACCTTGGAAGCTGCCAAAAAAAAGAAAGAAAGAAAGAAAAAGAAGGGCAAAAATAAATAAAGTTGCTAAATTTTAAGTGCAGAAGATGTTAATGGATAAAATAAACAGGTACGACGAAAGCTCTCCAAGTATTTAGAGTAAAGTGCATCAAAACAGAAACCTACCTAGAAGGTCCCGGTGCTGAGCAAGTGTGCCCGCTCCGTTAGATGGAATGTTCTGAAATGGGCCGGGACCCCCACCATTACTGGGCCAGAGGTTGTCATGTGAGGGGTAGCTGTAGGCCATCTGTGGGTGCTGATGATGCTGCATTTGTGGATGGTCCTGGGGGTCTGATGATTGCTGGGGCAGGGCGTTGACGGCATTGACGGTGTTGACTGGAGATGATTCGTCTGGGAAGCTAGATGAGATGCGGCGCTGATAGAGAGGCCGACCTGGACCTCTGGGTTCATACTGCGCAGACAGAAACAGCAGCATGAGGAGTCAAGAAGGTAAGGAATTCGCTTGCCCTCATCATACTTAGCTTCAACAGATACAACTTTGAGACAAGACTGAATACAGCAGCAAACTATTATTCAAACATTTTATCTTGTGTTGTCTTCTTCATTTCCTTTTGGCTGCTCCCTTCAGGGGTTGCCACAGCAAGTCATCTGCCTTCATCCAACCCTACATAAGGGTACACAAGGTATATCTATTCTTTCGAAACTGTCAAATACTGAGATAGGTGGCATGTGGTGCCTGTTCTCCAGCTTGAACTGAAGAAGAAGGTGGCATGCATGTCAACCATTTTTGTCTTATGCCACATTTAGTACCACATTAAGCTTACTTTAAATCTTTGTCTGTTTTAGATTATTTATACCATTAACTATACAAATTTAGCTATTGGCATTAGTAATTTTATTTTATTGGGGAAATTTGAAATATCTCAATACACCAGGAGCTCAGCAGCAGTGAATATGTTATTCTTATGTTGATTGGAAAACAAAATTACTGTCATTTAGGGAAACAAAAGGTTAAATCACTATATAAACTATCTGCAGCATCTTATTAGCTTGACAAATTATTTTTACGTGTATGAATTTCAGTTGACTATTTCAAGCTGACAGGTCAGTCACACACTAGGCTAAATGGCACTTACCTCATCTACACTGTGAAGGGATGTGCCTGCTGGTGTTCTCGGGGACAGTGGGTGGAAAGACTCCTGGTCTGGACCTTGATTTTGTTGGTGTTGTTGGTGGTGTTGCTGTTGTTGTTGTTGCTGCTGCTGCTGCTGCTGCTGCTGCTGTTGTTGTTGTTGTTGTTGCTGCTGCTGCTGCTGGTGCTGATGAAGTTGCATCAGGTGCATTTGCTCCTGCCTGCTGGGGTGAGCTATGATTGGCAGTCCATAAGGTAGGCTGTGGCCCTGGTTTCCAAACAGGTGGTTCTGCTGTGAACCAGATGCAGCACCACCATGGGACCACTGGGCTTCTTGCAGAAGGTATTTGACCTGCGAGGGAGGAGGGCTGCCAGAGTGGACTGGTGGCTGATGTGGATAGCTACCAGTATTATAAAGTGGGTTCCTTGGGTGCTGTTGCTGTAGAGCTTGATTGTTAAGAAGGTTGTCGTTAAGGAGATTGCGACCTGTGTCATGGGAGTAAGGTCCTGATGGAAAAGCAGCGGCGTGATTGGAGATAGTAGCTATTGAGGATGAAGGATCACTTGAAGAGCGGGATTGGGACAGTCGATATTGAAGGAGACGGGACTGAGGTGGTGGTTGCATCTCTGATGCTTCCCGAGGTTCAGGCTGTTCCTGTGGGGGAATCTCTCTCAAGAGGCCTGGATACCTAGAAATTTAAAAATATATGTAAACACTTGGAAATGGCTTTTAAGGCAATATCCAGGGACAGAAAACTATTTCATTTCAATAAAAGGGTTAACTCTGAGTAAGGACCGACACCATAGTAGTTACAATGTAAGTTGGATGCTTCTTTTGTTGCATACAGATCTATTTTAACCAAATTCAGTGTTTTCATTACTTGCTGACGAATCCACTAACCAGACCATTATAATCAAGAACCTAGTGTTTTATCTAACCTTGTGAAAGCTGGACCTGTCGAGGCAGATGGAAAAGGTTCCTCATCCATATTGGTACCAAGCCCCCAACTAGCCGCCCGAAGCAGTTGATGGGAGAAGCGAGCCATGCCAGGTTGAGCAAGGTGTGCAAGTTGTTGAGGCAAAGGAAAGGCAACGCTGCCCTGGAGGAAAGGGCCTGGGGCCTCCCCCCATTGGCCCAGTCTGGCTGCCTGCTGCTGCTGCTGCTGCTGCTGTTGCTGTTGTTGTTGCTGCTGCTGCTGGGTCAGGGCCTCGAGAGCCATGGTACCCTGGATGTCTGAAAGGGCAATTGTGTGATTGGTCACTGATGTAGTTTGACAAGCATCTCCTTACAAATATAACTACAGAAGTAGGGTAGGAAAGGTGGCATCTGGGTGAGAGGAATATAAATATTTTTTACTGCTTTCATTAAATACAAAAGAAAAAAATACTGAAAAATCAGAAATTTTTTCTGTTAGAAGTATTTTTTTTAATACTTTGGTAGTGGGTCAGCAACATGGAACTTTTGAAAAGATAGAAAGCAATGGGTTGCATTTATTATTTTTTGATTAAATACATCTTGCTTATCTTTGTTCCTTCTCAGTAAAATGTAACGACAAATGATTTTTTCTTTTTTTTTAAGTTGATGTTAATTAATCTTGCACTTATCACCAGGAAGAATCCACAGCAAATCTGCTAGCAACATACCATCTGATTGGCTGATTTACTGACTGTAATTAGTCAGTGTACAGGTTAATTGGCTCCTATTGATGAGTGGCTAATCAACACGTGTTTTTGTTTGTTTATCCATTCATTCATTCTTTTTTTTCTGTTCAGTGAGTGTGAGTATCTCTAGGGGTATCAGCAAAGAGTACTGAATTTATCAGACTTTTTGTCCAGTAATAAAAGCATCACAACAAATAAACATCATCTTCACTGTTGTTGGTCACTATAATTTCCACAGCCTGTAGGCTTGGAAAACTTAGGGGATAATGCTTAAAACGTTATAACGAAATAACAAACTAAATCCAACTGTTAAGAGACTCATCCATGTTAGCCTACCCAATTATATAAAACTAATAAAGGCTAGGAGGCTAAACATAAAGCTAGCAAGAAAAGAAAAAAAAGAGTTGACCTGTGACCTGGTGCATAAATCGGGGTTTACTGTAGCTCCTTTCCTGTTAGATTTTGAACAAATTCCTCTATACTTTAATCTGGATGGCATTATTTTTGCTGTAACTTGCTGCAATTTTTAAGAATACATGTGATTTTTTTTTATAGTTGAAAGTCAAAACAAAATGTAGCTGATCATATAGATCCCCCCAAAAAATAAAAGGAATTGGACAAAAAATTGTAATTGCTGTATCTCTAAAATTTACATTTAGCATTTCGACAGTGCATACCCTTTGTGTGTTCCACTCACCCAAACTCTCTCCCAGACCTCCATCCTGTCCATCTTCTCCAAAGCTGCTAATCCTGTTATGCTGAGACAGACCTGGGTGGTGGCCCCCTGGGTGTCCCATTGGAGTCCTACCAGAGCCACTTATTTCCTCTACGCCTCCAGACTCTGGCCCATCCACAGAGGGTGAGTGCACAGATCTGTGAGTGGTTACGGGGCCAGTGAAAAAAGAAGCATTGTGACTTCCACCAGTGTAGGCAGGACTGAGCTGCTGCTGCTGCTGTTGCTGATTCTGTTGGGTCATTCCTGGGTGCTGAGGTTGGTTGACTCGATAAGGAAGCCTAGGTATAGGATACTGCTGGGTGAAGGTTCTTCCACTGGCAGGATGTGGAGGAAAAGCTGTGCTGGGTGGTGCCAGGTGGTAGTTGAGGGGTCTCTGACCAGCTGAAGGGTCTTTTCGATGGAGAAGGGTGTTGGGAAAGCCAATTATCCCCTCTGACTGTGAATCCAGACTTCGACTTTGGGCAGTGTCTAAATCTCCCTGAACAAACAAAGTATCATTTCAGGCACCATAAGCGAAGACATTATAGTTGTTAAATTTGAATATTATCAGGCAGTTCTACAAGTTACATTCACACTCAGTTTACACCAACTTATATGGAAACACCTGCCTGTTTTTCTTTAATGTCTGTGATTTTCTTCTCTGGAGTCTGAAGACGGCTCTGTTCAGACTTTGGACATCCTTCTACCTTACCTAGAAAGGCAGAATAAAAAGAAGACAAACACATTTAAACAATTGTTTATCTCAAATAGTTACTTCCATCTCACAGCTATTTGTGATTGTAGTTTGATGTTTGGGGAAAAGAAAAAGAAAAAAGTCAAACCATTTCTGACAGCGTCAGTCTGTAGATCCTTCTCGGGGCTGGGCTGGCCCATTCCTAGAGGAGATGGGTGTGCAACTCCACCATAAGGAATGGGGGAGCCTCGATTCTGTGTCTGCAGCAGATTCAAGTTGTAGGCCATCGCCGCTGGGTGACTCATGATTCGAGGATCCACAGCAAAGCGGTTCTGGTAACCTGGCCAGGGCAACTTGAGAAAGGACAAAACTGATCAGAACCATTTTTTAGCAATATACTCAACACAAAAAGGGGTTTAATTATATGGCATATTTCCACTTTAGCAACATCAGCTAATTATAAATGGGAACCATTACAGTGGTTGGTTGACTTCAACATTACTCTTTTCAGAAAGTACACCTAAACTTTGAATATATTAGTTAAACGTTTGTTACACAACAATTTGACATACAGGCTTATACACCAGTCAGCATTTTTCCAGCAGCAGAAAACTTACTGGCAAAGGCATGGACATGACCATGTTTCCACCGTAGACAGCGGGAACATAGAGGATGCTGGCGCCTGTATGAGGATCAATCCTCTGAACAGGGCTGGGTGACTTGCCCATGCCAGCTGGTGTGGCGCCCAAAGGTGGTGTGAATGCCCGAATGGGATTTCCAATCAACACAGCAGGGTTGGGTTGAACTGCATTAAGAAAAATGAACAATTAAAAAGACTGCAAAACTGGAAATATTATTCAGAGGAAGGATTCTAATACGAAGAAAGGAAGCAGACTCATCCACCAGCATTTGTTTTTGAGGATATATTTGAATTAAAACATTCTTGTTATTTAGATTAAGATTAAACAGATTACTAATTTTAAAAAAAGAATCAACAAAAAAATACTGCATAGATAATTGGTATTAACTCAGTTAACCATAAAAAGTCATGAAATTAAAGCAACTGATGACAATAAAAATGTATTCAAGGTTGACACAAAACTTTGGTCGGTCCTGAGTAAACACATTCTTATTGACTAAATTTCTCTGAGTCTATAAGTTCAGGCTTTCATAATCTAATAGTTATAATGTCCATTTATATGAACAGTGGCATTGGACAGCCTATGCGACGCTCAATTAGAAGTGAGTATAAGAAATGGTGTGAAAAGCAGAGTGATAATCTTAATGTAGGTTTGTTTTCCTTATTACCTGCATTTACTGTATTCAGGTAAATATTCTCAGAAAACTTAAATGAACCAATTATACAAAATGAAAGAGGTTCAAGTAATTCTGTGTACTTCTGTTCATTTCAATAATTCTTTGTTAATATCCAAACTTAAACTATGTAAATACAGTCAGCTTTTTAAATACAGTTTGTTCTGTGTATCGCCTTGAAAGCAAAGTAAGATGAACTGAAGGGATTCTGTCAGAGGGAAATGCATTTTCCTACAACGCAGTTAAAAGTTTGATAATGTGCCCCAGTAAACATGGAGAAAAGGCCAAACTCACCATATCCTTCAGGTGGGAGGTGCTCCGTATGGTTTGCATGTTTCCCCTGTAAGAACAAACAGCCATTAGTCATGAAGCACCCGTGAGAGAAGCAACATCAAAATGTCAAATGGCAATGAAAAAGTCAGCAGGCAGTAGATGGCTGCAGGTACATCTGGAGACACCAACAAAACAGAGTAAATGAGGATAAAGCAGTTACATAATGACCCATACCAGTCTCTCATCTGCACAGTAGGGGACATATTTATAAATGTGCAGACAGTTTTTGCAGTACACAGAATGCCGTTTGTATTTAATCTAATCAAAAACAAAAATATCAATACAACAACAAAGCTGCACACCAAAATGTCAGTTTTAACAGCGCTTTAGATTAATTAACATTCGTTCCCTAAAGCATGTCTGCTTAACATTTGAGGTGTGTCAGGTTCAAGTTTGATTCACACTTAAATATCATTTCAGCAAAGAGCTTGTCCTGCCCTGCTTGTCCATTATAATTTAATGATCTTAAATAAATATCTCCACTGTTTTTGTGTGATCCATAGTGTCATTTGAAAAGTGAAAACAGTGAAGTGATTTTGTCGTAACTTGAAAACAGTCACAGTATAATTGTTAAAATTAATATGAAATCTTCATCACAACAGGCAAGTTTTTTTTTTTTTAAACACAAGTTTCAACTGCGCATTTCTACTGAAAACCACTCGACACTTGTCTCTCACATGAAAAATAAGTGGCACACACTAAACTATAGATAACACACAGCTGCTGGTGTGCGTGCTCGACTCCGTCAACATGGAAATGATGAAATGGTAATGAAATGATTATCATGAACTTCTGCACACACAACCCAATCAGCACACACCTGGAATGAAACTAATATTAAGAGTAAATGATGTGTAAGAGTAATCTGACTATATATGCAAGTTTTTCTTTTTAAATATGCCATTGTTTATTGTAGTATTTGCACGCGGGTCATGCTCTGGGTCTTTGAAAAGTGCCTGGAGACAATTTCCTTTGAAATAGATGCTATATAAATAAAACTGAATTGAATTCAAAATGAAGAAACAAAGCTCCAGATGTAATTACAGAATATTACATTTCAGATGTGGTTTATGGGGATATTACAGTTGAACAAAGCAGTGAGCCATTTAAATACGGCATTTGAAGTGAAACAGCTGCTACCAAAAAAAACAGCGATTCCAACATATTAAAATTGATTTTTGTTCTTTAAGTTACCAAAGCTCCAGCTGTAATCTGCAACATGCTCCATCAAGTACTTTGGCAAACATTTACTTAACTGAACCAAAATGCAGAACAGTCTAAATTTTAACTGAGTTGAATCACAAAAGAAAAGAAAAAAAAACTAAATAAAAATCAGCATATAGTATAAAAGGGCTGACCTGGTGTTTTGGAAAAACTATGTATCTATTTACTATTGTTTATCACACCTAGATAACAAAACAATCATGTTTGTTGGAAGCAAAAAGTAAAAGCCATTTGTTAAGGGCCCAATACATTAAAACCACAAAAGAGGAAGGAATGGGTTTGAAATTATGGGAGCCCAGTTTTGGAAATAAGCCTGACTATGCACAAACCACTGAACAAGATCCAAGGAACAAACCAAAAATGCTCAGTGTACAATCTTCCAGTCTTTGTCTGCTCAGTCTCACTCTTTTACACACAGCAAAGCCTCATCCTCAAAATATGCTTTTAAGATGGGAAGCCCTCAAGCCTGAACTGACAGCAGAAAAACTGCACTATTATAAAACATGAGGAGAGAATAACTTTTATTCCACTTATCAAAAGATTTAATTTAACATGGCAGCTTTACAACTACAACTGACAGGAAAAGGGAATCGACACCTGCCTAATGCAAAAGTCATGTTAAGCTGAATGCGCAAAATGTAGTACAAATGGTTCATGCAGGAACATTTCTGAATCTGACTTTGCTCTGGCATGTTGTAACCAGACTAACTTTGCCTAAATGTTATATGTGGAGTGACTGAGTAAAGGCAGGCACGACGGAATCAAAATGAGGATCTAAAATATTTTTATTTAATCTAGTGAAAAATGCACTGATGACAAAAACAAAATCCAAAAAAAAAAAAAAAAAAAAAAATTCAAAATTATTACAAAAAATTTCAGTTTCACATTTTCCCCCCTTCATTAATTCTCTCAAAGACTGGGGTCAGCTGAGAATGAACTACTATTTACTAGATTACACCACCTCTGTGTACTGTACACCGATGACTATGGAGAGGATTTAGTCACTTCAAATGTTGCTTCATCACCCTCAAATGTCTTTGTAAAAATATTTGAAACTTTCTTCAAATGAAATTGAAGCTAACATTTTAAGCTTTCAAAGTCCTGTTGATCTCACATGATGTCCTGTCCCTGCTATCAGCAAAAAGAAAGAGAAAAAGCCAAAATAACTGGCTTTTTCATGGTACTACTTGGCACATTAACAAGGAAACTAGTCCACAGAGCTACAGACATCATGGGAGAGATGACTGCAAGACTCAAAAAACAAAGGATGGAAGATAAAACAAAAGAATGACCAAACAGAGGACCAAAGTTGTGTAAAAACAACTTAATGTCCATGTCTAAAAGGGATCCTGCTGAGCTAAAAAAAATGGCACAAATTTATCCGCTATAGAAAGTAAAGACAAAAAGCAGCTTACTGATTTATTAACTGGTTATTTTGTGCTTTTTAAAAAAAAAAAAAAAAAAAGCAAAACAAAAAAACCTTATAACTTGGACAATGTTTACCATTGGCACAACACTTGCAGAATAAGTTGATCATCAATATTTCTATCTATAATTACCCAAATGCTGCTCACAGCTTGAGTAAAAATCCCACACTGAAGTAATAGATACAGAACATCACAACCGAGATTTCAGAGGAAGACGGTGAAAGACATGTTTAATTTTCAAGATTATTTAATTCAATTAAATTTTTATGCACTGACACCTTAAATGGTCTGACCTTTAAAATGGGCACATTGCAGTATGTAATGATGGTTAAATTGCAGCCTTTTCTTAGTGGTACATCCATGCCTGTATAGCTGTGAGCTACATGGTATGATTGGAGAGAAAGGAGAGGAAGTGCATGTTTATCTCTAAAGCAGGCTGATACCGCGGAGCTTCGGCTCATTAAGCCCAGTGGGTGATGGCAGCAGGTTGGCAGCTGCACTGATTTCGTTAACCTTTACCTCAGGGCAGGCAGGGAGGGTAGACAGACACACGAAGACGATTCAAACCGAGCTAAACAACATAATAAAAGAACCCTCTAAAAAAAGACTACATTGTAAATTTCCTTTGTGTATCCTTTTCTATTCTGCTGAGGCAGAAACTACCAATCACAAAAATAATTTCCAAGAAGGGGGAGAAAAAAAGGCAAGAAGCATGGAAGCATTTAATTTACTTGTGGAAATTAGTCTCGTATTTTCATAAGCTATTAAATTGTACCTTGCTTGTTACAGTGGCACAGAAAATCCTACAGCATTTTAGCCTCTTCCCAGTGGATCCAGTGCCATTAGCAGAATATATACATAATACTATTTAATATACAAATATTAAATCAGTTTACGTCATGTCCCTTAGACATTCAGGGTAAATGCAGCAGCTGCTTTGTAAATGTGGTTACAAATACTGAAGATTTAAAAAAAGTAACAAAAGCAATTATGGACTGTAATTTTTTTTTCAAATATTAAGATGTAAAACATGTAGATCATCCTTATGCCTGCTGGGGATAATCCCCAGAAATCTTATGTTATGCAGTGATGGTAAGCAGTGGTGCAGATTGATCCTGTTAACTGGTGCAGAATTATTGTTAAACAGTGGAAATTAACCACCCCATCATCATTTGAACACTGGACTGAATCAATGCCCAACTTTGCAGGATATGAACAAACAACATCTAAGATCTTGGATCGATGGGAACAATTCCCCACGATGTGGACCTCTTCTTGGACCACAGCAGCAAATGTTGACTCTCTCTGATCCCATATGACATGCACCGTTCATAGAGAAAAATCATCAGTTGTAGTCTTTTGGTAATACAATTATGTAAATGCGTGCATAGATGCCTCTGTATGGTTCTACAATACATGGCCCATGACAGGGGTTGATGATCACACTGTGTTGTACTAGTTGTTTTACTACCTCATAGCAGGATATGGAGAGATGGTTGGGATGGGAGGGATAATGTTCAGGATAATCATGTGTAAATTGTTAAAAAAAAAAAAAAAAAGTCCTACAAGTTATATATCAACTGATAAGCTTCTGAACTACCTCTGAGATAAAAAGTCAACTGCATTACGATGACAATCACCAAACTTATGCAATCACACCAATGATTGACAACTTAGAGCATAATACAGTTTTCACTTCATTTTTATTTATTGGTTTTAAGTTTTATATAAATGTATACCTAGTAAATAATGTAATTTTTTAACTTCTTATAAAAGTAAGAATGAAACATTGGAGTCCTTTTTTTTCTTTTTTAAATCTATGTCTGGCATGTTTTACCTTAGGGGGGGACTGTTGCTGCTGTAGACCCTGCTTGTTGGAGGCAGACTGTACATGCTGAGGATGTGGATGATGAAGCGGATGGATAGCCTGTGAAGAAGACTGGTGTCCTTGCAGGGGCCTGAGGGCACGAGGGATGAACTCTGGAGCCAGTGGGTTGAGGACATAAGTCTTCTTGAGCTCCAGGGCCTCAAGCTGAGCCTTGATCTGCTCCAAGGTGATGCCATGCAGGCTTGAGTTTTCATGGCAAATGGTGATAAAGTGCTCCCAGAATTTTCTAGAAATGGGAGAAAGGAGAAAACCATTGATGAAGACAAAATATACACCATCTTCTAAACCTTTCCTGCTGTCAATATAAAAATATACTCCTTAGAAGCTCATTATAAAAGATCAAGACTCTTCAAAACAGACTCTTATTTCAAGAGAGTGTAAAATATAAAGTTTGGGAAAAATTGGTAAAAGTAAAATCTCATTAACTGGTATACTAAATAACACTACACTTAAATCTTTTTGAACAAATCAGAATATCTTATAAAACAGATTTGGTATACAAAAAATAAAGCTGATAAAAGGCAACTTCGATATCAACTCTTAGTTGCATCCTAATTCACCTAAATTACTCTCCATAGACTGAACACACCTGATTCTAATTAATGGTCATTAACAGGTTGTCATCAAGGTCTGAACAACTCTGTTAATGACACAGAGACTTGAATCAGGGTGTGATGAAGCAGGGAAACATCCAAACCTGCAGGGCACTGGCCCTTGAGGATTGACTTTGGACACTTCTGGTTTAAATCCTGTCATTTCTGGATAGTTGGTATTGGGAAAACAATGCACCCATCTTGAACGCATCAATTTCACAGGTGTGCTGTCTGCAGGCTGACATTTACAGACAGCCAGACAGTAAAACCCCTGTCATGTTTTGAGTGGTGTAGACAGACCACGGTCACTATGGAGACCAGATGAATAGTTGTGTTGCATGTGTAATTGACTGAAAAAGAATAACCAGGTTAGATAACTTGAAAACCACTCACTGTTATATGATATCTTAATAAATCATGGCATGTAACTTTCAACATTTGTTAACTGGCTAGAGAAAACAGGCTTAAGGAAACATGAAATACAATAACCCAAACACACAAAAAAGAAAAAAGCATTTTAGAAATATATTCATTCATTTTGGTTTTTTTTTAAAAAAAAAAAAAAAAAAAAAAAAAAGGTCTTCAACAGTACTAAAAAATTGTTGAAAGTCCAGTACGTTTAAGGTGAGAGATTACCTGCAGCGACCAACAGAGCACAGTGCTATTGGGTCTCCAACAACGGCAACCAGGGACTGCGCTCTGGTGATTGCTGTGTTGAGTAGCTTGTAGTTGGACAGGAAACCATAGTCGAGATCTTCTGTTGAATCCTCAACTAGCTGCTCTTTCCGCTTGATGGCTGTCTGCTTGTGCTTGCAAGTATGCCGCGTCCTCACAGTGCTGAGGAACAGCACCCGGAACTGTTTACCTGTAAAACAAAATTCAACTCTTTTTTAAACATATGATACTTCAAAACATTCTGAAAATACATAGACATTAGGTTATTATTAGTGAAAATCGTCAAAGAAATGTCATAAAAAAGGAAAAAAAAAATCAACAAAAGGGTTTGATTAATTTATTTTTACCATGGCATTCGACATCAAACAAATTCTTTGTCCCATCTTATTTGTAGCAACAATTAAGAGAATAATGTACAATCTCACTGTATTAGGAAAAATATACTTTTGTAACAATTCAAATCTTGTAAGTCAACAAAATGCATTTGATTAGTTGAACATCAGCTAGTGCAACAACTTCTATAGAAGTAAAAAGAAAGAAAATGTTCTGCTTTGTCCCTGGAACATTCTTGTGTGTGTTAATACTGCTGAATAGCAAGAAGCAAAGATGGCAATAAGGATCTCAGCAACTGTTTTTGCCCATCAGTATGGTAAGAGCAACAAGGCCTTTTCCAAACGATTTTTGGAGCCCATCATACAAATATACAGCGAAAAGAATATTCACAAGTGTAAAACACTCAAGACAGCAACTAATCTTCCCAGGAGTGGACATGCTCAGCAAGTTCAACCCAAGGTCAGACTCTGCGATTCTCAAAGAAATGGCAAAGGAAAAATATCCTCTTCTGACTCATAGGAGCATGGCAGCACAACTTGAGACTCCTATACACCATTTCTACAATTGTATATGCTCATTGATGTGTGATTTGGATCAGTTTAATCTGAGGTAAGGTAGGATTGCATCATTGGCATGGAGCATGGTAAACAAAATGTTAAAGGTCAACTGCTCCCCAGTAGCATTTATGAGTGCTGAAAAAGCATTAAAAAATGAGTGGCAAGCAGAATGTGGTCCCAGTCATGATTCGGGAGAAAAGGTCAACTTTGGATGCCAGTTTCGGAAAGCTAGCGTGAAGCAAGTAGTTGTAATACTATATTATGACCCAAACTGCATATACAAACATTATCCGTGTTAAGTCGCAATGCTTTCATAGTGCTGACCTCTGTTACCACAACTCCACAAAATGTGATTCTTGTGATAAAGTTCGATTTTCTTTGCATTTATCCCTTTTTATGAAACTGGGCTTGGTTGCATTAACACATCACTTGCAGGTGCATTTTAATTGATTAGTTAGTAGACAGAGGATCATGGGATATCTTGCTCCATCAGAGAACTTTTCAGGTAGTCTTTGGCTACAAGCTCAGCGTGGCTTACAATCTTCCATCTTGTCTGAGACTGCCAAAAATTGTGCAGTTTGTCGAAGGCTTTAGAAAATTGCACACAAATAAAATGCCTTCAAATACAAATATCGAAGCAATGTTGTAAAGAACAATTAGCCAAGATTCCTCCACAAAGATGTAAGAAATTGGTTGTGTCATAAAGAAAACAATTCCTCGTGTTATTGTTGCTGTAAGCTAAGCACTCTACAAGCAAAGAAATCGTCATTTGTACTTAGTTTTTTGAACAATGATTTGACATTTTGGCTTTGTTTTTCTAAAATAAATCATGACATTTCGTAATATGTTATTAATTGTTGTTCGCCGGTTTTATTTACCCCATTCTAAGACACCAGTGGGAAGGGTGAGATTGCTAAGATTTGGAAAGACCCAAGTATTATTTTTTGCTTTTAAAAGTTAGCTCACCTTGAACATTGAGTACTCTTTCAACGCTGACCTCGGGCATTCTTTTCTTTCGGAGTTCTGCCCGAATACGAAACACTTGGTCCGCGTATGGCGACACCACTCCGATACTTCCCTCGTCCAGCTTCCCCCAGGCAACTGGCCACTTCTTCCGCAACTCCTCCACCCGTTCCACAACTTCAAACACCTGGACACATCAATGAGGTATCCACTGTTTAAAGGTACTGAACTTTAGATTTTTTGTGTTCTTGAGATTAAATTGATGATATTGAGATATTTAAAGATTAAAAAACGCAAACAAAAATGTAGGTTTAGTAAAAAGAAAAAAAAAAGATTCAAACAGTTTTTGTTGTACAAAAGCTTAGAAACACTAAGCAAGAAAATTTTAAAATAGTTAAAACTTCAATACTGGAATATTGAAGTTGTTAAAAAAAATTCATCTCCTCTAATAAAAATGTTTTTAAGCCAAATAATTAAACCAAATAACAGAAAACAAGAGTTTTTTCTTTTTTCTAAATAAATAATGCAACAGAAATAGCACATCAGATGTCTGTTGAACATGTAATGCATTTAAAAATCTTTTAAATTCATTTTTTGTCCATTAAGCAATATGCTGCAGGGTTATTATCAAGCGAAACCCTGAAACCTACAAGGAAACATGGCACAGCTCTGGAAGAGATTAAATAATGTGAATAAAACTTACAGGTTGTTATATGACACGTGGGTCAGTAAAAGAGCTACACAACAGTATTATAAACAACAGATATAAACAGATTCTGCAAAAAGTTACCCAATCCCGACAGCTTTTAGGTCTTATGGTGAAACTTTGCTGCAATTTCACACCTACAAACTTCAAATATGCAGCTGGTAAGTCGGTGAGCCACAAATCATTCATGCGTCTGTCTCTAACACCGTTTAAGATTTTTAGTCCATCAAGCAGGAAGCTGTTGTTTTAATACATGTTCTTGTGATGAGAAAAATTCCTTTAACATATTTCCTTTGGCATCTGTTTTTGTTGCATGAGCAGTTTCTTAGTTTTTTTTATTTCTCACAGTTTCTATTCTGAAAAATGGCTCTGAAGTTTTGAAATGTTGTTTTCCTCTTGTAGCCAACACACAATAGTACATGGCAAACATAAGCAGGCATTTTAAATGCAAATGAATTCTCTTAGGTTAAGATTCGTTTAATTTAACTTCATCATAAAAAAAAAAATAACTTCAGTGTTCTGCCTAAATACCATGCATCTTCCCTCCAACATATTCAACTTTTATTGAACTTTCTTTGTGAAAATTTGAAAAATACTGGTAGACAATAAGACACACCCGAGGTAACATTTGAAAATGCTGAATACTCATCCACCAAACACTGCCCACCCCCTCATTTCAGTCCAAACAGAAAACTGGGTAAAATACTTTTTAAGTGCCACTCAACCCATACCTCAGCATTGTTGTAGTAGGCAGTACTATTCTTCTCCTGGACATCCTCTCCTCTGGCGGTGAAGAA
This sequence comes from Zenarchopterus dispar, assembly GCA_028564865.1. Classification (NCBI taxonomy): domain Eukaryota; kingdom Metazoa; phylum Chordata; class Actinopteri; order Beloniformes; family Zenarchopteridae; genus Zenarchopterus; species Zenarchopterus dispar. Next base: position 14,833,828 of record JAOWBL010000001.1, read on the forward strand.
GGTGAGAGGGTAGAAGTCCTTGTGGGAGGGCTGCTTTCCACTTGCCATCAGCTTCCCATCATAAAACAATTCTGATGTGTAGCTTCAGAAGGAACAGAGGAGAATGGGGAAACACAGAGAAATATAAAAATCTGGTAGAAGCCAGTTTAACCCATTTAGACTTGAGGCACCATCAAACATAGAAACTGGTCCTCCCATATTCAATATCTGCTATTTATGGGTTAAGATAGAAAACTGATCCTATTCATGATTTCATTGAACATTTTCTGTATTTCTCAGTGGCATATTTAATCTGGTTAATTTCCCAAATCATAGACAATCTGAAACTCTTTTTCTCTCAGAGTGGCCAGTGCATAGCGAGGAGTGAAACTGAACAGTCAAATAGCTACCTGAGAGGTAGATGCAAACTGCACTGCTGTATACACCAAGAATGTGCCACTGCATGTACTTAATGTACTGCATACTGGCACCCTGAGTCATCACATAAAAGTGATGAAGTTACAACATAACCAGAAGCCAGCCACATAACCACTGTGACCAGGTTCTGCTGTAGTGACTCATTGCATTATTTGAGTAGGACTAGTCAGCTGAATTAATTTTCAGAAGTGGCACACCATCTGGGTGTTTTTGTGTTTGTTTGATTGTTTTGTATACTGCACATTGTGTCTTCAATAAGGAATCCCAAACTTCCATCTTCTACTTAGTACCTTGTATTTTGTCAAAGTAATAATCCTATGAATGGTCTTTAAAAAGAATAAGGTGTTGTTAGAAAAAAAGTACAAGACCTCCCAATGTCTCACATCACATAGCAAGTGACTGCATTCATCATTCTCAATTGAAATCCACATTCAAATAGATATATTCTTTTTCATTCAATTGTTTTCAAGTAATGTCAGTTTGTATCAATATCCACCTGGAGATTTTAGACTGTCGAAAAACCGTAAACTCACTCCTTCCATCATTCATGTTTTTACAATATGCAGTGTTGAGTGCTCACACCTACTTGATGATAGCTTCGTGGGAGCGGTAGTTCTCGCACAAGAGGATGCGACAAGGGAATTCAGAGGGGTAGTGCTCATACAGCCGGTCCAGCAGCGATACGTGAAGATTACGCTCCCGTGCAAACTCGCTGTACACAAATGGACTGAGCTGCAAATTAAGGGAGAGAAAATGGAGGAAGAGAAAAAGCAACTTCAGTTCAAGTAATCTGGTGCTTTGAATCTATTCCAAAACAAAGAAAGTAGTGCCAAACATGCTTAGCTGTTAAATACACAAAAGTTGCTCTTCAATAATTTGAGAGCAGTTTGTGAACAGAATTCAATTCTGTTTGGGCTGTATCTGCAATTTGCATGAGAAAAGAAAAAAAAAACAAGGTTAATGAGTAACTATGCTAAAACTTTGAAACAATCTTGGAGTATATTTTCCTCTTTGTTTAACAGCAATAAGCATTATTCATTTCCATGCTTGGATATTAGCAGTTTAGCATTTATTAAGCAGCATAATAACAGTAAATACTCATTTACTGTAATGTACAAGTAGGATATTAATAATTAGCCTGAATTCTAATTTAATTTCACTTGATTTCACTGATTAAGCCTCAGCCTTCTATAAATATGAAGTTTTCGCTTACGGTGCAGAATGAAGAACTATTATCATGGGACCAAAGGGGAGATAAGACAAATAATTATAAAAGGAGACATCATTCTTTGACCTGTAGAATGAATAAACTATTGTACAGGATCCAAAAAAAGCTAGATGGAAGAAAATCTGAAAAGCAATTCAGGAACAGATGGACACACAGGTTGACACTGTGTTTTAATCCTGTTTTTCTTTGTTCACAAAAAATAGCAGTGAGAGAACAATTTAATAAAGCAATTACTACATGGCAGACTCCTGCCTCGTCTTCAACTCCTTCCTGGTAATCCTGTGCGCCGTCTCAAACCAGAAGATGGGCGAATTAGCTTTTAATTCCTTATGTTGGCTTAGAAAGCTTGACTGACATGCATTTATATATTTTTTTTAATCTGCAGCTGCAGTGGTCTCACAACTCTACAGCTGAAGTAGTCATTGACTCCACTCGCCATGATGTCATGTAAATCATCTGTGGCTAAATTGCATTTTCTTTTTAGTTGTCTTTTCACTTAATTTCAGAACATGAAGATATAGACTCACAACTGGAAGGAAACAACCTGAAATGTGCATCTATTTTACATAGTGATTCACAAACAAACACAAAAATGCTCACTGGGATATTTCTTTTCTCTTCTGGCAAAACTTGCGGCTCCAGCAAAGTAACTAAAAAAAATTAGGATAATAATAGTACTTCTCATCACTTACCTGCATGTGGTCCCCAGCCAACACGATGCGGGTGGTCTTGCTAGCTAGAGCAAAAGGCATGATGGTTTCACACTCCATGGCCTGAGCTGCTTCATCCAACAGGATATGAGTGAACAACCCTACCAAAACAGATAAATACAATGACATCAATATTTCTCCCCGTTACAGAAAATGTAATGAATGTGCCAATGGAGTCCTTACACTGATGCACAGTACAGGATTAATGTATAAAGCTGTACTTCCTTTTCGATACATACTGTATATAAGGCCTGGTATTGTTGAAAATGTTTCAATATTTTTAATAATTATTTTTGAACAACTTTTTTTTTTTGTTACAGCTTACATTACACATTAAAATAGTTTAATGTAGAAGTTTATTTTCATAAGATAAATTTCAGAATATTTTTTTAATGAGTTACATTTAGCACCCAAGCATTTGTAGTTAAACATCCCGTTTCAAATGTTGTTTCTGTGGTGAAACAACAAATGATCGCAGCATTTCAGCCATCCACGTCAATGTGCTGAATCTATCAGTTTGCAACAATTTCATGGGTGTTTTAGCTAGTGGATTGGACCATTTTAAAAGAAAGGGGCAAATTCCTGATTTTAAGTGTACTTTTAACCTATCAATGGTTTTAATCTCTCTTGTTTTACTATTTGATTTGTTTCCTCTACCCCCCCCACCCTCCCCACCCCCCACTGGTTTCTGCTAACCCAGCCTCGAGTAAACACAGCGGTCATTTGTGATTACACCACAGAAACAACATCTGAAACAGGATATTCCACTGCTAATGTTTGCCCACAGCTCTGTAGTTCCTTTCAAAGTGGATCAAGTAACGGAGCTGGTAGCCACATCTAGCTTTGATTGACATAAGAGTGTAGGTCTGTTTCCAGATGGCTTCCTGAGTGTGTTTGCCAATTGACAACATGGCACAGCGCACTACCAGAAGGGGATTTAAAACTACTATTCAGAAACCCGCAGGTGACATTGTGGATCATCTGTCTAATTATGTTTAAGTCTATGATTCACTCACAGTAAAATATTTCTACTTCAACACTCTGAATGAATGTATCCATCACTTTGATAGTGAATGTGGTACCATCCATATATCACATGATCAAAACAGAGCAGAATGGAGTGATGTAGACCTGGCAGTCAGAGCGAGGTTGCACCTGTACTCTGACTAGTTTCGACAAAGTACACAAGTGGTTCAGCCTCCCCCATAGTGTGTTCAAATCACTGTAATTCAGACCATTCTAGACAAAACAAAATTGTAGTACGTCATCTTGGTCAATGCTAAAAGCCACGCATGCCTCTGGCTGCTCCAAAGGTCCTAGTTACAGGGTCCTAAAACCCCTCCCCGTTACAGTATATGTAATTAATATGCCCTACTGATGAGATTCAATTATAGACATTTTTTAAGCCACCCATTTTTTGAACAGCGCATTCAAAAGGCAGCTGGATAGCTCACTGGCTATCAAATCTTTCTACCTGTTTCTGCTGCTAAGATTGCAATAGTTTGTGTTAAATTCAAGAGGCAGCCAGCTCATCTGAGAGAAAACATTTAAACAGCTTCTCAAAAACAGCAACTCAAAAATTATTTCTCAGTTTCATTGAACAACCCAAACACATATTTCAGAGCTTTTTTTGTTGTTACATATGTATTTTAATTCAGCAAAACCCCATAGTCTCAAAAGTCTTAGAAAAGGGGGGGGGGGGGGGGGGGGGGCCCAAAATTCCACTCCAGGTTTTTTTTTTTTTTTTTTTTAAAGTTCAGTTTAGGAAAAGTTCAGTTTTGTCAAGAAAAGAAAACTTCAAGGCTCTCGCCAAGGTTTCTCTTTGGACTTCTGCAACCAAAAGAAAGAAAAACAACTCTGTTCAGCATCTTTGCTATGATTGTTTACAAAATGTAGACAGTAGACATTCACTAAACCAGACAATCAGCTGGTAATGAGTAAGATGTCCAGTTTCAGAACCTTTACAACCAGCTAAATGCAGGGGGTTGAAAGATCCACAAAGCAGTAGACAGGACTCCAATGGAGCAACAATTTCTTTCCACCCCAAGTAAATCCACCGTTATGACTGAGGGAGACATACCAACTCTGGTGCTTCACAGAGTATGAAACAGATACCAAGACCCATTAACGTTTTAAAAATAGTAATATATATGTGAAGCAAATAATTTACCATAAAAGCTGATGGCTTAATCCCAAAATGTTTTAAATTTATGTTTCTAGTTTCTTTGCAGGGAGATGCCCTATTTGTATGTAATCAAGGCTATCTGGAGATGTGCGTTAATTTGTAATAATCACGGAGGAAGTCTGTGATTTGAATCCCGTTCAAATACGCCATGTCTGTGATTTGTAAAGTCAAAATTCCATCGCAAATTACCTACCGTATTTCAGCAAACACTGAGGTCATGAGATAATTTTAATCCTGTCTGAATGTGCAATGTATGGACCAGGGGAAAAAAAAAAAAATCTCATCACCTTTTCTGCCTCTTCCCCGGCGTAATTGTGGATGAAAGATGGAAAACTTTTCATCTTTCATCAACTTCAAAACTTCACTGACACCATAAAATCCTTAGGGCTTCAACAACAGCTCTGGTTATGTTTACTGCTACCATGGCAACTTAAAACATAGACCAATATGTCATTTTCTGATTTTGTCACTTCTCAAAATGCAACATGTAGTCACTAAAATCTAGCTCTTGAGTGTTTGATCAGATGCTTTTAAATCAAAGGTAATTGTTTAATAAAAATGCGAGGCCTTGACATCACTTCCAGTATCAATGTCTCCAAATTACAGTAAAACACAGCCTTTGCTTATCCAGCGTGAATGCACGGAACTAAATACAAATATCAAAATGTAATTTTAGAATTACTGCAGATTCAGAGGCCACTTTAGTCCAGTACGAATAGGGCATAAGATACAATCAATCAACCAACCAATAGGGTTTTAAATTTTCCTGAACACTTTTTAAAATGAAGGTTCAAGTCATCATGGCTTGGACAACCATAGACATAGATTCTGGGATCAATAAAGAAAAAATACATACTGGTTGAAATGTATAAATTAAATACCTAGTTATATAAATATTATCCAAATATGTCTGCTATCAATTACTGAAGCCAGCGGCTTTCTTGCATGCATCATAACTCCCTCAGCAATTTATCTTATTTCTCCCACCACACTCATATTCTTGTATGACTCCAATGGAGCTTCGGAGAAATCAGTGTAACTGAACCATGAATTTATATCAGTAATGTTGCTTTCTCTTTCTGCAAGAAAAAAATTCTCCTTTCTCCTGTTTAACCAGTCATGCAAACCTAAGGGAGGGTTTTGGGGAAAGTTTAAAAACAGCTGAAGAGTAACCATACCCCGAGTTAAAAGCTCAAACGGCGCTCTTCAGTGTGAGCAGAGGGGATGAAACAGCATGACAAATGAGCGCTGGAGCAGGAAGCGGTGGAAAAAAAAAAAAAAAAAAGAGAGGCTGCATAACAACCAGCAAACAGCCTCTAAAGCTACACCAGTTCCACAGGAAAGTATATGCAGACATAAGATGTGATGGCTGAAAACAAAATAAACTTGGGGGCTGTCAAAAAGTAAACAAACAACGAAAACATGTCTAGCAAAACGAGAGGAGGAGCAGTTTGATTTGAGAAACCCTTTACTCTGTAGTACATTCCTTTGAACAATTGCCAGAAAAACGTATCTTTCAAGCGTTTTTCCCTCCGACAATTCTGATATCTCACAACCGTCTTCTCCTTTTACTATAAACTGACACAGAATCCAGCACCCTCTCTCTAGTAAAAATGTGTTTGTTTAAAAAAAATCTCCCAATCATTATTAGAATTGGGTATTATAATTTATAGGGTTTTGCTTTGTTTTTGTCTTAAACAAGCCAAAACTCAAACATGATCACTTAGACCAGTGCTGTTCAACCCTGGTCCTGAAAATCCACTGTCTCACATGTTTTAGATGTTTCTCTGCTTCAGCACACCATGACACAAATGACTGTGTCATTAACAGCTTTGTTCAGACCTTGATGACAAGCTGATAATGATCATTAATTTGTTAAAAAAGTATATATATATTATATATATATATATATAAGCATAGTACAGGACCAGGGTTAAAGACCGCTGATGTAGACCAATAATCTCTTTTCTCCTGTAAATCTCCTTCTGTGTTCAGTTCTGCTGCCTCCTTTATCTCTGAATCTATCAACAACAGGGGCACCTGAACAATTACAACTGTGCACCGTCTGTATTTTTCCCCAAATTAGCTAGAATTGAATCTACTGACTTATTAGATATATAGGCTAAACTCTGTTGAAAAGCATCACCATAACAGCAGTTGATGTAAAAATGGATTTTATTTACACAACAAAGTAGCTGTAAAAATCAATGACTATGCAAATGATAGATACTCTTTATCTAGGAGGCCAGATGAAACCATATCCAGTCGAAACTGAAATTGTTCTCTTTATAATAAAACACACCATATAACCATGTAGTTAGTTTGGAAGGGCATTTCCTTGACTTTTAGTTTCACGCTGACCTGGCATAGAGACCACCAAGGGAAAGACAAGAGGCAGAGCTGGAAGTAGCAGAGGTTAAAATGTTGATGTGCTCTTTGGGAGTGACAAGGATGGATAGGATCAGGAACAAGTGCATCAGAGGGACGGCACGTGTTAGATGCTTTGAGATAAAGGCAAAGAGGCCAGACTGAGATGGTTTGGACATGAACAGAGGAGGGATAGAGTGAATGTATCAGTAGAAGGATGGTGGTTGGAACTGCCAGGAGGGAGGCCTAGAGAAAGGCCAAAGAAGAGATTTATAGATGTACTCAAACAGAACATGAAGTTAGTTGGTGTGAAAGAACAGGATATAAAGGATAGAGTTGGATGGAGGCAGATGAGTCGCTGTGGGAACCTCTGAGCGAAACAGCCAAAAGGCAAAGAATAAAGCCAAAAACAAAACTGTTCCTACCTAGGCTCTACTTCCAGCCCTATTTGGCCCCGTTTGGTTGCACAGAAAAGCAAGACCAAAATTGGGTGCCAGGGTGGCGTGGCTGGCTCTGCTGACCACTGGAAGTGGGAAAGCAACTGCCTCACTCAGCCTTAATACACACTGCTCATCAGTGTGAATTGATGGCATTACCTTTGTGTTTTTCTTCTTTTTTAAAAAAACAAACAAAAAAACCAAAAATCATTCTATATCACATTTCCCGAAGCTAAATTGTGTACAGTGATGCATTAAAAAACAAATGTGAAAAAATGATGCAAAAAAAAAAAAACTGTCTAGATAATCTTAGCTGTCTTTTATATTGAATTATATTAAAATGGTGGAAATGGTGGAATGACAGTGAAAACATGACTTCAAATAATAGCATTAACAACCGTATTGAGTCCCCCCCAGTCACCACACGTATTATTTGCTCAGTTATGAAACCAAAAATCTCAATACGGAAGAACAAATGCAGAATTACTCTGACCACTTGTGGCAACTCCCAATTTAACACTTTCTGAGCAGGAGTCCTACTGTATCCTGCCCACTTTTTACTTCAATTCTCATGAACACAGAATGGTATATTTATTATGCTCATAAATGATGTACACAGGTCATTACAAATAGGAACGTTTCCTCAGGCACGGAAGCAGAGATTATTTGAAAGGCAGGAGGAGATCTAAAGATGGTCTTTATGAAAACCAAGTTGGGAAGAGGCAGACACAAAGGAGCACAATGCTTAATGCTTCCCTGGGGACATCACCATCTGCCTTGTGGGATGGATCTCTAAACCAAAGGTCCAAATTACATTTTTGTCACTGCTGTCTGTGGTTGAGCTAGTAACAGTGTGAGTTTGGACTAAACAGTGGGTTGCAACTTCTGGGTCCGCTGCCTTAGTTGAACCTGTTTTCCTTTGTTTATGACCAATTTATTTGAATCAGGTGTGGTAGAGCTGGGAAGCAATCTAAAATATGCAGGACAGCAGTCCTCAAGGACTGGACTTGAAGAGCCCTGACCTGAATCTTCTCAGCCAGATCACTGCAAGGAGTAGCTATGAATACTACTTCCTAAATGGAGCATTCATCAGCCTCCTCCTCTACATGGTTGACATTACACTATATCCATCGACTTACTGATCCACCTCACCAGGATATACGGCTGTGACATTAGAATGTCATTCGGGCTAAATTAAAGCACCCCACTCTAATGGTAATGGTTAAAAAAAAAAAAAAGATCACAACTGAGGGGGTCAAACTACTAGAAGGCAACATATGAAATCTGCAAACAAATGGTGACTAAAAGGAGGCCACAAGGAAGGCAGCCACAGTTAAGTAATTGAAATGAGTAAGGCAGATTTTGAGGAGCCAGCTGAATAAGAGAAATAAAGTCCAAGCCATCACCACATATAGTAGCCTGGCCACAAGGAGAGATGAAAGTCATTATCATCAAGACAAGAAAACTCTTCACAAAGTGCAGAGGACTGAATCCTAAGTCCAGCACCACGAGATTGTAAAAGAAGTGGAAAGAGGGAGGTCCGTGATTGGCGAGCATCAAAGCCACCATCTGGGGTGAAACAAGTAAGATCAAGAAAAACATCCAGAGGATAGCCCCCGATGAAAAACTGAAAGCAGTAGTGATGGACATAATCCTAAGAGATGTCACAATAAAGACAAAACAAAACAAGAAGCTGGAAAAAGGCTAAGGGCTGAAGGGAAAAACAGAAAGGATCTGGAAGGTGAAAGCAACAGTGGTGCCAGTGCTAATCACAGCACTTGAAGCTTGAACCTCATTCATACATGCATAACAATACATATATGTGCATAAAAAAACCATGTGGAGTGGAATCCATGTATTTGGGATGGAAGATTTGATAATGCTGCTTATAAGATTTACTGGCCCTTAACTGGTTAATTTCCAGGTGATTTTCACTGCCATCAAACATCAGGAGAGCAATAGACATGAGGCGCAGGGAGGGAAGACAATAATGTAAAGCACTTTAGAAACAGGCAGATGGTGTTCCCAAGCAGCAAACAAAGCCCCCTCCACCGACACATTAGTGTCGGTTATCCTGCACTGACAAATTTGTTTGTTTTTCACATCTTTCACACAACTTAAATGAGTTTCCTCCCTCACTAAATGGCGGGCCCTTGCCAGTGCTGTCAGATTCAGAAAATGACCAAGGAAAAGAAGACTAAATATACAGAGCTGCATTTGCATATTGGTAAGAAAAAACTGCACACCAATTTTAAGAGTAAACACAATGTATCACAAAAGAACATCATAACCCCTCAGAATGCAGGGTTAAAAAAAAGAATATACGTTTAAAAACATCTCTACCACAGACAAACTTTAAGCAAGCATACTTGACAGAACAACGGCCCTTCAGGAAAATCGGTTGCTATGAATCTTAAAATGTCATTAGAAAAGTAAAAGTGCTTCTTTTCTGCTTTGCTAGTCCATTTATCATATTTAGATCATTTAGATCTAAATACATTTTAAGTACAATGTATTTGAAACAATAATTGTTTTCTCAGCCCTTACTTCCAGCTAAGATAACTAAACTCATTTTCAGGACCTACCAGGTTCCAAGTCCAGCTGGCAGAGGTACTGGGATGTGCTGAGTGTGACCACAACAACGCGGTGCCTGAGGATGTTCTCCCTTGTGGGCATCTGGAAAGTGACCTGTGTGCTGGAGATGAGACAGTACTGCTGGACCACTGGGTGGACCGTCTTAACCCAGCGGTTCCTGAAGTATACCCTGCAGAAATCAAATAGAACAGAAAGATCAGGATAAAGAAATATAGCCTAGACAAAAACAAAAATCGTGAATCTGCCAATTAAATATATATCCTTGTAATCATAAATCTTGTATTGTAAAATATGTTCTAGTTCATTTTGCTTCAGTGAAGAGGATTGGTCTGAATAATAATGAGTAAACATCAAAAAGGCTACTTTCAAAATGTTGAATGTGATAAAGAGTCAATTTTTTTTGCCAGTGATTTGTTTTCTTTGTGGGAGAACTTCTGCTGTTTCTCACATGCTACATATGGACGTCAGATCTGAAGAAAACTCAACAAAGAGAGTTCAGATTAAATACTTTGCAGATATTCTTCTTGTGATGTTGCTTTGGCAATTTCTCTCTACAACCTAAGATCTATTTTTTGACTGAATTTACTGTGGAAACTATTGTAATGGGATGAAACACTCATGTAAAACAAGTCATAAATTGTGCATATGTTAATTTGGATTGAATGTAAAAACACAAACACTGAGGAGTCACACTGAGCTTGGACATCATCTACCTGTCTTTGGTACCACTGGGGCTGTTGAAATATGATTACAAGTCACTGACACAGTGAAAAAAGACTGTCCATATCTGTGTGCTTGTAACTGTCTGTTGCTTCAAGGTAATTCTAAATAACAAAAGGAGTCTTAAGTTCACATCCCAAGGATCAACAAATGTCTTCTCAAATCCACTTTTGACAACAACAACAAAAGAGCCAGTTACTCAGCATTTTTCTGTGACGTATGAATGTATCAGTCTGGCTGCTGGCTTCTCAATAATGTTAAATTAGCTGAAGTGTAGATGTTTGTGAGTCTGATGCTCTGTAGTTGGACCAGACCTATCAGACGGAAATGTCCCAAACACCGAAGACAAAAGATATGACGTTAATGAATGATAATTCAATAGCAGATATCTAAAAGGTAGCACATCACTTGCCTATTCTAAGTATATTACCTTGGCAATATAATTTTATTCTTACAAGGGACAATAAATAAATAAATTAATGAATTAAAAAAACAACATTCTTTTGCTCTCAAAAGAATATATTTGGCTGAAAGTCAAAAACTCTGGTATAACACAGCCGTGTCACTTTTTTTGAGGTGGCCTAAATCTAAAAGTTTGCCAGGTCAAGTCTTTCTCGACCTCCTTAAAAGAGCTGCTATGATTAGAGCTGTGAAGACATTTTGCTTTTATTAAAGAAAAAGGAGCTTTTTTCCCTTACAGAAAAAAAAAAACCAGTCAAATTTTAGATCAACACAAAACATATAAGAGCACTGTCCTTTGTGGGTCTATGATGCATTCGCACATGAATGTGAAGAATTTCTGCCTAAGTAAGCATAAGACATTGAAAATTTCTGTGCACAGTCCAAAGAGACACAGGCAGCACATATAGTTAGTAGAGGTGAATGTCGTCAAGCAAATACGTCACTATACCTGAGAGGTCTGGCGTGCACGTTGCCTGCTTCAACGTAAGGATGAAGGTAATCCTTAATATAAAGGTCAGCTGCACTGTTGGAATGAGTGCAGATCAGCACCCTGTTAAAAAAAAAAAAGAAACAATGATATGTAGCTGCTGCTATACTCGGTGACTGAGAGCTCAACTATCAGAAATGATCTGGGAGAGTAAATAACACAAGGGGATGTCAGGATTGTCATTTTTACACAATTGTAACATAAATATAACATATTAAAAATCCCAAGTTCCTTCCTTCTGCTCAGAGGACAATTAAAGTATGCAACATATTAGAGAAAAAAAAACTCTAGACCAAAGCAACAAAAGAGCAGAATAGCTGTATAAAGCTTAAAGATAATAGCACGTGTACACAACTGAGAGATGCAGCAGCCCTAGGGCCAAACTCATATTCAGATAAACTATGGCTGCACTGAAAGCTGACATATGCTCTGATGGATGAAGAATAGCAGCAGTGGGCTTGTTACGTGCAAACGGTTCTAAATCCACCTGTGATGATAAGATGGTGCATCAGTGTACAAGTCATGGGCAACCTGCACATCTATACAGCATTCAAGCTGAATGATATATATAGGTACATTTTTTTTCTTTTTTATATTAATTTTACACAATTAATTAATTACAAATAATGCTATTATCAATAGAACATGTAAAATGAAGGACACAAGAGGATGGTGGGGGTTGTTAAAGGGGCATTCAGTTTTTTATCCAAGGACTCAGAAAGATGGGTATCGAACCACAAAACGTTCAACTGAAAGGAGCCAACTTACAGCTGCCCCACATCAAAAGGTTTTGAAACAACATGATTTCATCTCTATTTCATGGTTTTTAGAGAATTTATTCCAGCAAAACAATATCAAAACATATGCAGCACTTATTACATGAAGACATAAACTGGCCTGCAGTCAGGAACCTATCCAAAGCTATCCATGCACATCGAAACACACCCATCTATTCTTTTCAACTAATTCCTTGCAATCAGTTTTAAAATGTATGATTTTTTTTTTTTAATTTTTGTACGTAACTGCTGTCCAGGTATATACATATACATTTAGGTGTGTTATTGTGATTTGTGGCACTAATAGATACGATCTTAAGAAAAAAACGGCATGTAAAAACACCCTGCATTTTATACATTTTGTTCTGCTAAAAACACAGTGATTTTAAAAGTTTAACTTTCAAACTAATTAAAATCTATTGGGAATAAAATCGACTTATGTAGTAAATTAATTTTTGAAATATGTGGTAAATTCATACCCATGACTGAATTAAAAAAAAAATTAATTTCCTATTGAACATGCATTTATTTCAGCAGATATTTTCAAACTTCACAGTTCATGTTAGGGGAGTCAGAATTAAATTACAATTATAAGCAGATTACCTCTTTCACCCTGAGGCGTTTATATATTGGTGAAACGCTGTAGTGACAGAGAAGGCCTCTAGCATTAAACACTGACATATATCAGGTACATCTGAGTCGGGTCTATATATTATCTTGTTCTAAGTATGACAAGCAGGTAGCACTAATCCTGAGGGGTTTACCTCCTTTTGTCTTGACTTTTCAAATATATATATAATCCATCTACAGAATACAATATCAAATGTATTCTGAGTGAAATCAGGAATGAATATTAAATTCAAAGCGCCTTATTTCCCCTTTAACATCACATATACATACCCTGCTCTTTCCTATTAAAAAAATAGCTAAATAAATGAAAGTTAGCTCCTGTTGGGGGACGCTGTCCGAGTTATTACATCCATTTTTCATAAAGGCCAGGGAACCATTTATGTGCTGGTGCTACATTGCTCTGCCTCCAACTCAAAAACGGGAGAATTTCCTGTGGGTATCTGCACAGAGAGATGGAGTCCACTAATGAAGAAAAATGCCAGTAGAAGGAAATGTTGTAAAAAATCATGTTTTTGTTACCCAACATTGTGTACCCTGCTGAGGTGAAATGACTTGATAGACTGCTGCACGCTTCACATGGACTTCCCTTCCAGCCCCAGGAAATAAATTATAATCAAACCTCTAATGTGCCGCAACCACAAATGACACAAAGTCATCCAACTGACCAGCACACTTTTACTTTGAATAAAACAAAAGTCATACACAACCATTCAACATAAGAAGCCCAAAACACACACAAGTACACCAGATCACTGTGCTTTGTTGCATTCAAATATCAAAATCATGGCAACCAAGATCCTGAAGCTACAACCGAGACCACACGTTGACCTGCACCTTTTAAACCTCCGTCTGAGTTGGTCTTTCATCCCACCCGATGCTTTTATATCTCACTGGTAAGACTGGTTATTTAGAGGCACCGATTAAAAATCCCATGATGCCGAAAAGCTTAGTTAATGTTTCAGAAAAACATGGTAGTATCTGAGTAATGCTAGAAACTTTTAAGGCTTGGGTTAACTGCACCACATAACAACAAAAATTGTTTATAATATTATGGTCACTCCCTATTTATCAACAGGTGTACACAAAATCCACAATGCATCAATGCAATTTAGCATCACTAATCAAAACATTTTCAAACAAAAGTGTCTAGAAGAAGTTAAACAAAAATGGATATATTGGAGTTCAGGATTTGTCTACATGGATTTGAGTACACTGGTTACTTAACTTAGCGTTTACAATAAAATAAGCGTAAATGGATGAGCACTTGAGCGTTGATTTTATAAACATATACAGGTGCAACCAAGAGTTTACACACAATTTAGAAAAAGTCCAACTTCTTTCTTCCACTTCTGACAATACAGTTGAGGAACCTTTTCCAGCTTTAGATCAGTTAGGATACTTTTTTTAAAACTTGTAACTGTGTGAATTTTTAAAATATTTTTTATAACCTTCCTTAGAGTCAGAAGTTTACATGTACTTTGACTTACTGCCTTTAAACCAAAAAACATGGTTCAAACATTTTGGTCAGCCCTCCAAAAAGTTCTCCCGATATCTTGCTAAAATTTTGACCCATCCTGTCAGTCAGAACCAGTAGAGCTGAGGCCACTTTGCAACGAGTTTGAAGTCGTGCTGCAGGAATACAGGTTCTTATAGTACAGCACACACACATATACACACACATGCATATTATAAATGATTGCCCTTTTTTTTTTTTTTTAATTTTAGCACTAGAGTATAAAGTGCAGTCTTAATTTTAATGCTTTTTTAAAAAAAAAATCAGCATGTGGATGAACTTCTGGTCTTTATCTGTAAATAAACACCGTATTTCTAGTGGCGTGAACCACTGCAACTAATGCTACTGTCTCCTGGGTCTTTTAAAAGGTCTTGCTGTCTTTTGTTCAAAATTAAAATAAATTGTCCACCTTTTACAATATCACAACAGCAACTGAAAAGAGCTCCCTGCTAGTGGCCAACACTTGTAAAAGTTAGTCAAAAGAATAAACAACAACAGGAAAAGAAGAAAAAAAAAAAGACACCATATGCACAGACCTGCTGTTGTCCTGGCGAAGGATGTGCTTGACAGCCTGTGCCAGCGTGAAGGTCTTGCCGGTACCATAGGGTCCAATGATGAGGATTGGAGGCAGGGGAATAGAGATGGGTGTGGTGATTGCCAGGATGGCTTCCTTCTGCTTGGCATTCAGACGGGGATCCAGCTGCTCATCCCACTGCCTGAAGGCATAGGAAGGATGGTGACATTGTTAGGCACTATTTTTTGAACTCAGAGTAACTACTTTCAAACATAAAATATTGCCTTGCAGTCAAGGTTAAAGGTAAATAGTCTGCACTTATAAAGTGACTTTTTATCTCTGTTCTGCAAAGCCCTTTACAATGTGTTTCTCATTTACCTTTTCACACAACCACACTCACACTATGGCACATCTGTATTCCAAGGACTGGATATCTCAGCAAGTTCAGAGCTACAGCTCAGATTCTACAAAACTCAGTGTCTTCTAGAAAAAGACTCAACAAGTATGACCTAAGAAAGACTCTCCTCTCTAAAAAGAATATGGCAGGACAGCTTCAGCTTGCAATGCTGCACCTGAAGAAGCCAGAAGACCTCTGGAATAATGTCCTCTAGATAGAAGAAATCAAAGTGGAGACATTTTGGCCACAGTTCATAGCACAACAGTTTTCATTACTGAAAAAGAAAAGAATGAATATGATGCAATGGCCTAGTAAAAGTTCAGACTTAAATCTGATTGAAAAGGTTTGTCAGGACCTTAAGGGAGCTGTACACAAACACACTCCTGCAACCTTCAAAGAATTTAAGCAACACTGTAAAGTGGGCCAAAGTTCCTCCACAGTGATGTGCACTGAACACAGAGCGATAGCTTTAAGTCAGTTTTAACCAGTAATTAGCTGTTACACACTGCTTCCATTTATCTTTTGTTAAATAATGACACTGTAATATGTTGCCTTTGTACCAGAGTTTGTTTTCATCTCATTTTTGGACCTGATTCCCCCCATACTCTAATACATAAAACCTTAGGTTTTGCTTGGTCAATCCTCTTGTGCTTCATAAAACTTTCAGCCGTGTTCTCAAACTTACAAGACTGGCAAATATCAACATGACATCGCATAAACCTGCACTGCTTTTTTTTTTTTTTTTTTAATTTAACCAGTTTAACCTGCTTAATTGCTTATCTTAACTACTGTGGTGTAAGGCATTTAGAGCAGTAGACAACATGTTTCATCAGGGAAAAAAAAACTAAATAGTCTTAAAATGCTATGATGCAGCCTCATGCTAAGAAAATTTGGTGCTTTAACATTGAAAGTATGTAGTATACTTATGAAAAGCTAAGATCTGGGTTAATACAGAATGTATTCAGCATTAAAAAAACATCACAGGTGCATCCACAACCACCGCCAAAAAAAAAAGGAACTGTGGGTTAAAACTTAATCCAAATTCCCTCTGTGGTCCCCGTTTGATAAAATATCCTTCCTTATCTAAATTCCAATTAAGACAAATGAGGCTGACATGATTCTTATTCCAGAGTCCAGATAAAGCAGCAGCCAAGAAAATCAGAAGGGATTATGGCTGACTTTGGCTCTTGTCAATAAAGATTACTGCCTCCCTCCCCTCACCTGTCCAACTTCAGAGAGATATGTAAAGCTGAAGGGAGCTGAAAGCCATTTCCAAATGGCCAGCGAAACAGCAAAGTGAGGGATATTTAACTCTCATGTTGAGGTAGTGTCCCCACTGTGAGGGTATTTGTCAAACTAATATGATGTGCAGGTATTAAAGAAGTTTTTGCATAATAAAACAGTTTGTAGTTATCTGTGTTTGCTGTGTACAACTGTGTATACAGCCATGTGCAAACAATTTCCCTCATCTTGAACAACAACAGAAATGGAAAAAGTTGACTTTTCTATTTCCGTTCAGGCCTCTGCTGGTGAGCAGTGATAAACAGTTTCCTTTCTCCCACAGAAACATGAAACAGTATACCATCAGTGCCATTTCTTTTTCATTGATGTCATCCATGTATTCATTATTATCTACTTTTTGTGCCTAGTAGTTGACATCACTTTAATGGAAAGACAGACCATGGCCAAAAGAGATGTTTTTCATAATGAACACAAGTTCAATACATCTTTAAAAATGCATTCTCTATCAGATTATTTTACAGGTATAACAAATGCTGAAGAACTGGGCTTGATCAAAATATTCTGAATATTTCAGTGTATTTGAGCGAGTACTGTTGGATATGTGTCGTCTCAGCTGGTGCACCTGGTAACCCTTTCATTGACAGCAGTGAGTGTGTGTCCAGTTTACTCGCCAATTCAAATCAATTCAAACTGGTCATCTCCCAAAGTGTGTTGTGGATTATTTAGTGTGCCGTGACTGAATGGTGAAGTCACATAATAACGACATAATCACAGTGCAGCGTGTCACAGACAAATAATGACCACGATCCATCACAGTGCTCATTCAGGAACTTGGAAATCAAGGGAAGAAATGGCTAGGAAGGAATTTCACAGCAGATTAGTCACACTGCGCAGTCATCTATGATCAAATTGTTTAAACCCTCCATCTAAAGAAGGAACATGCATGGGATGAATAAACTGATATTCATAGTAGAAAGAAAAAAATAATTACATAAATATTCATGGGTGAGAGAGTACCACATGCAACAACAGCCTTTGCCAGTTATGCAGGAAGACCTGCTGACCCTCAGCATGGGCACTGTGGGAGTGGGCCAGGCAGTCATTGTTGATGAACGGTTTGACTGGTTACCACTGGAGGGAAGTACAAAGTGGATTCTGCCCGTGCTTCTTTTGAAATAGAGGTGCCATAGCAGTGGACGAGAGAGCTGGACGATATTTGATATTTGAAGCTCCATGTGAGGTAGAACCGGCTGAGATTGAAGCACCCTGTTTAGTGTGTTGGTTCACGTTACTTTAAACGGCATTTAAAGGCTTGTCTGAATCACAAGAGTTTATTTGCAATTAAATGTGATTTTTATCTGAAAACTGTAATCTCTGGTGATGGCTGCAAGTACAAAAGTTTTGTTTATTATAATTATTATTATGTTGCTGTTTTTATTATTATTATTATTATTATTATTATCTCAACAGCAACAACAAACTAATAATATGAAAAAGAATACGAAGAACTTTTTAAATAATAACTTTTGTTTTTGGTTCACATTTGAAAAGCTAAGATAGAGCTTCATATGTAATTGCTCAAATGAAAAAAATCCTTAACAGATAAATTAATCTAGTTTTTCAATGTTTGCGACACGTCTGAAAATACAGTGAAACTGTTGCTGATTTAAGCTAAATATGATGACCAACAAGCATTTCAGTTGTGTACTTTTACAACCACCTCGCAGACACTTAACTACCATGACAAACAGGCAAAATGCCAAAACTAAATCAGCTCCCTGGTTTCAGCATGGCGCCTCTTATCTTTGTTCATTAGATTTAAGTGGTTTGCAATAAAACACAGCTGAAATTGGAGATACTGAGCTTATTGTACAGACCAACACAACAATTAAAAATTGCTATGATGAAGATTTTCTTTTAACTTAGGGATGTTGCTTGTGCTCAGCTGTAAAGACGTGGTACAGACAGGAGCGCTCCAACCGTAAAGTGGATGATGTGAACAGAAAAGCAGGACAGGCTTTGTTACTGATGAGGAATATATACCCTCAGCATGTATGATGACTTAAGAGGGCAATGGGACAAAACTGGTGAAAATATTTGACTGAGGAAAAAAATATGGCTAGGGTGGTGAATTCAATTATTCATACATGTAACACGCCTTCACTTCACCTCTCTTGCTGAATTTGATGGAGGATTTAGGGACTTTTCAGACACCTTCAAGGGCTTTTCTATGAACACTCGACAGCAAATGTAACAACATATTGATCTAACATGGGTTAGTACTGCACTGTGAATGCATGATTTTGCTTCCACACACAGACAGGAACAAGCAACAGCACCTATGAGTGGGCAGTATTAGTCCTATATACTGAAATGGAGATTCAAGTACTTGGTGTTAATTGTATACACAGTTTTATACAACTGCATTATAGAAGCCCACTCAAAATATTTTTTAACAATTTACTTTATGCATAAGCATGTCCTGTATACCTGTTAGGGCTCCAGGGGATGGTGGGAACCAGGCTAACATCAGGGAAAAGGATGGTGTTATCTTTGATGCGATCCAGGGCATAGTGCATCTCACATAGTGGCAGTCTGTTCAGCTGAAACTGGAGCTCCACCTGAGAAAAAAAGCAAAACAAAGAGCCTTTTCATCCATCTATTGATCTCATTCCATCCAACTGCCAAGGATACTACATCATAAAAAAATCCAATTCACTGACCAGTAATTCAAAATGGCATTTGGCACCTTATGTTATATGGCTGTAATTCTAATACAAGCAACAATAGTCTCTGTTTAAGTGAGCACATCATCTTCTTCCATGTTTTGCATAAAATCAAAACATGGAAGACTATTGTTAGACTATGCTTGAATTAGACTATGTCCACTGAAATAACTTGAAACTGAAAAGCAAGCAAGTATTTTATTGATAACTGCCTAAAGAAAATCAGACATTGCTTTTGAATTAAAATTTAAAACAAAACAAAAAAAAAAAAAACAAGCTTATGAAACTAGTCTTGGAAAAAAAAAAAAAGATGGGACCATCAATTTATGATCCCATCATAAGTTGATCCCAAAAGGCAATCGCTGAAATGAAACAATTTCTGTAACTCAATGAAACTTCTCTATCTGTAGACAGATATTTTGGTCAACTGCTTATGACCAAACTGCTCTAACTGTCTCGGGTTTGAATGCTTTCTTCTCCAGACTGCATTTTTTAGCTCTTTCCACAGTTGTTCCAGGATTTAGATCGGGACTCAAAGAAGGACACTTCAGAACAGTCAAACGTTTTGTTCTCTTCCATTCTCAGCTGTTTTTAGTTGTGTGTTTTGGGTCATTATCCGGTGGGAGAACCCATGACCTGCAAAACGAGACCCAGTTTTCTGACACCAAGCTGCACATTTAACTCCACAATGTCTGTATTGAGATTTCACTGAACCTGCATAGATTCCAGATATGTCTCTCCCAGATGCAGGCCAAGTCCTCCTCAATCGTCCACTTAGACTCAAAACAGTGATGTGACACTGTGAACCTTGACCTTGGAGTTCACCTGCAATCTCTCTGGAAGTTGTTCTGGGCTCTTTTATTACCAGTCATATGATCTGTATCTTCAATTTGTTATGTTTCTTTTTTTCTCTTGGAGCCAAATCCAAGGAGGTTGGTCACAGTCCCGTGGACCCCAAACTCCTGAATGAAATTTCTAACTGCTGTCACAGGAACATCAGCTACTTGGAGGTGGTCTTCTAGCCTTTACCTTTAATATGCTTGTCTTTATCTTTCTTCCTGATTTTCTCAGGCAACTCTCTCCTTTGCTTTCCCTAGTCTATTTTCAGCCTTGAAGACCATAATACCAAAACAGCAGAGTGATAACTTTTCACCCTTTAAATAGTCTGATTGACTGACTGCAAGACTGAAGACAGCAGTGATGTTAATTACAGGACACACTTTAGTCTAACATGTCACTCCAGTCAAATTGTTTTGAGTCTTTTCTAGGGGAAACACCATTTTTGGCCAAGCCAGGTTCATTATTATCATCCTTATTATTTAATAAATATACTGAACCACAATTCAACAGCAATGGCTGGCTTTCATTAGTCAATTTTCCTTAAATTATTAAATATTATTTCATTTTTTTTCCCCTGGCTTTGCAAAAGCTGAGTAGGTGAAAAACAAAGTGTTCATTTTTAACTAGACACCTGTTGAAAGAGAGGTATCACATATTGACAACAGTGGTGTTGGTATTTACACCAAAAAACAAATTCTCTAATATTAAACTGAGGATATACACTCTAAATGGATATAATATCTAACCAACATCTCCTGGCTATACACCGATTTTGAGGGGAAAAAGAAAAAGAAACTACTTGTAATAACTGTCTCCCTCGGTCTTCATTTATATTCAGTGGTGACGGCAGAACAGAAACGGCTCATATCCGATCACGTGGCATAACTCATACCTGTATTTCTCTGTCAGGCTGCAACCCCAGTTCCTCACAGCAGTCTTTACAGATCCTTAGAAAGATGTAATCCTTGGTCTTCTCCTCAATGACAGCCTCGTAAACGCGCTCTTTAACACCAGGAGGTGGCTGGCTGCTGACCCCCTCTCGGCCTAGTGGCAGCAGCAGAACTGAATTTACCTTGGTCATCACTAGCCGCCCAGCCAGTGTGTCCTGAAATAAGGGGGAAAAAAATATATACATATATATACATATATATACACATATACATATACACATATACATATATACACATATATATACATACATATATACATATATATATATACATACATATATACATATATATATATACATACATATATACATA
>JAOWBL010000001.1:14857326-14880144 GCA_028564865.1 Zenarchopterus dispar
AGAGAGAGAGAGAGAGAGAGAGAGAGAGAGAGAGAGAGAGAGAGAGAGAGAGAGAGAGAGAGTTACTGATGGAATAAGCTAGCTTGAAAATGCCTTTGAGATTCAAATGACCAATACAAAAATAAAAAAATAAAACAATTGTTATAATTATCAGGGAGAATGCAGATACCAGTGTGTGTGTGTGTGCAGAGCAGCTGTAAATGCAGTCAGTTGTGTTACCTCAGAAAGTGTTTCAGTGAGTTTGAAGCGTGCAAAGAGCTGTCCATTCTGGGCATACTTGGCTCCAACAGAAATACCAGTCAGCATAAAGCTGATGACCAGCTGCAAGTTCACCTTGATGTTGAACCTGGAGGAGAAAACAAGGACTTATGCATGATTATGGATACTATATATTTAATTTTTAATTGAAATCAAATGTATGATTGACCAGTACAACAGTGTGAAAAAGCTACACCATTGTAATAAGTAGGTCATTGGGAGGAAAAAAGAACAAAAAAGAACAAAAAAAAAAAAAAAAAAAGCTTATCCATGCACATAATTGGTGGAAAGCTTTGGCATCTTCGCAGGAAAAAAAAATTAATTTCAAGATTAAGGATTCCTTCTCTGGTCTGTGCAGTGTCTGCAATGATGAAACAGGAAGAAATATTTATGAACTATGAATGATGACTGGCATGCTGAGATGTGTTAATGCACTCTATTCTAAAACCACTAGTGTTACAGAACCAAGAAAACCCTTTGTTTTTTTGTGAAATGGTTTTGTATATGTCTTACAATCTAAGAGGGAAACTTTCCCCCCAAAAAAACAAACAGCGGTAAACTTTTACGCCTACATGACTCACTCCAATAACCAATGGATGCCTTGGTCTCTTGATGCAAGACTCCAGAAGAGTAATTTTATAAAGCAAGGAAGAAGCATAGCTTAAAAATTTTCATAAAAATAGGAATATGACAGGAGTGAAGTACATTAGTTTTTAAGTTATCCGTTCTATTTAATGACTGAAATAAAGCTTTTGACTGCTTAGTATATGTAGATCAAAATTAATTCACATTACAGGAAACCTCTTGCAGAAACTTAATTGGTCCCTTAAACACAATACAAGTACACATGTTGTTCATTTGCACAATGGAAATGGTGGCAGTAATAAATAGCCTTTTATACTGAAGATAACAGCAGACAGTGATCCATTATTTAGTTCCATCCCAAGTTAAATAACACTTTGAGTCATGACACAAGACCTGTTGAAGATACATTCACAGAGCTGATGGAGGATCTGAGGTACTTACTGCACCGACTGTGGGAGACAGTTACTGTGATGTAACTCACAAGCTTCTGAATGCTAAACTGAACAAATGAAGCAGCTGGTGATTATTTTTTAAAAGGCAAAAACCAGTGTCTGCACTAGCAGAGGAAAACATTCACATGAAAGCAATAATTTTTGACGTGTTATTACAAAAGCAGCATCAGTGAAGCTGTGTGTGAGATAAAAACTGCTGTTTTCACAAGTCAAGTCTGACACCTTGTGGTGGGTTTATAATTCATCATACTCAACACTTAAAATCACTTTAACCTTTATGAACTTTTTACATGCCTAATCTGAAAACCAGGCATGAATTGATATCTTGAAACTCAAATTAAATATAAACTACCAAGAATCAGGTTTTGAAAGTGACACTTGAAAAAGTGGTTTCAGTTTACAAAATGATGACATCACACAAGAACAGGTATTTGCATTGCCACAAAAATAAAACTTTTATGAAATTCTTTTTTCTTAATATTTTGCACATTTTTGAATCACTTATTTATTTGTTAAAGCTACAATTAATGGGCATTGGTGAAGTTGTAAAAGCTTAGCGAGATAAACTCTGAATATGTATCAACTCACTTGCTAACTTCTTTATATTGTGCAATCTCTTCTATGTAGAGCAGGTCATGCAGTCGGGCCTGGTAGTTGTCTTTGGTCAGAGTCTTGTCCAGGACTGACTGGGTGAAGAGCTGGTCAGCTGACAGAGGTATCTGATAGCGGGAAAGGAGGCTCCGCTCCAGTTCCCCTATTGTCTCATTGGGATTGAACTCTACAATGGTCTTGCATGAAGAATCCCAGCGCTTTGCTGTCATCAAGAGCTGCTGCCTGGCTGCCATCAGGTGTTCTAGGTCTGGAGAACAGAAGGTCAAAGCATCCATTCCTGTTTATGCTTATTGACTGTAGAACGCAACTGATATTTTTCCATTTAATACACAAGCAATTTCAGACTTCAAACTTGGTGCTTCAATAATACCTTCAATAGAGGCAGCATCCACCATGATCCGCTGCATCAACACAGGTTCTGAGCCAAAATCAAAAACAATGGTCTGTCTGAAGGTACCGAAGATCTCTGTGCTGAAGCCCACCACGACCTTGTAGACACAGTGATCAAGTCCATTGTCTGCTGCCACTGTCAAAACAGTAAAGTATTTTGTTGAGTACATTTAAACTGAAAATCCATTGTTGGCATGACAATGCCAATCATTACTTCAACATTAAGGAGGAAAAAAAATTTCTACAGCTTATTAATTCTAATTATTTATGAAAAAGGCTGGAATTTAGCCCAGTATGATTGTTTCCTAACGATGACTAATTTAAAAATGGCAACATAATATATAATGTGCTACATAAAATCCCATCATACAACTGAGGGGTAAAAAAAAAAAAACATATGTATTAGATTCAAGCAGGAAAAGCTTACCTAAAATAAAGCATTCCTACATAAAGTAAAACGTTACAAACCGCCTAAAAAACCCCATCAGTGGTCAAGTGAATACAGAAACAAACCTGCTGTTTCCTCGTTTGGAGTCCACTCTTGGCATCCTTTTGGAACAACCTGGAGATGTTCCCCGGCTGACACGCTTGTGATGAAGAAGTGTGGTCGGTGAGCATCATACAGCAGAGCAACGCGGTGCAGCTTTCTAGCCGGCTAGTAATAAAGAGCAATAAGATGATCATCAGATTCCTTCAAAAACACATACATGGAGTTAATAAAAAAATACAAGCAGCAACGAAAAGAACACACAAATAAATGTTAAATTGTTTTTTTTTTTTCCCCTCTTAGACCAAAGAATTGTGTGGCTGGACATTAAAAACACTCAAATTTTTACAATACCTTGCACAACAAGGAGAAGATCCAGGAGTGGGAGGATTTTTTGGAGGCGACTGTAACCGAGAGACTGGAGCTGGTCTCAACGTTCACTCCTTCTAAACTGTCACTTAACTAGAAAAAAAAAACAAAACATATAGCCACAGTCAGGAATCATCATCATTACTATTAAACTCATGTCTAAACCACACAAAAGTGAGACAATTATGTTATTAAGTATGCTGAAATAAAAATAAGAAACTTGTGCATCCAAAAAAGGACTTGCATTTAGTAATGGCGTTGGCACAACTTAACTAAGTAAACTCAGTGTGTCAATGGTACAAATAAATGAACAAATTTGTCTGTGGTGTGACAAATTCTTCTTCTTTGTGTATAACAACAAAAAACAAATATATAAAAATAAATATGTAGATAAAACAAAATACAACTTAAAAATCCCAGATCAGTCGTGAGCACCGGCTTCGTTCTCTGTTCTCGTGCTTGCATGTTCCACAAAGCTGCTCACCACTTTCTCTGGGGAAAGGGAGTTCATCCACTTTTCTATTAAGGTTTCCATGTAGTTTTCAGTGAAGTGTTTGCTCTCCTGCTGCTGTTTGAGGCGAATGAGTCGTGACGCGTAACGCTTCTGCCACTCCATCAGCTCCTCCTGCGAGTGAGCCGATGTACACTGGGCCCCGTACCGACACAGGCCCTGCTCCAAGTACCTGAGGGGAAAATTCAACAGCATCCTGAGGTGGGGGTAAAGCAACATGTTATTTAATCATTATTCTGCTTATTGCTCCATGTCATAAGTATGAAAAGTGAGTACCACTGGATTCTATGTTCAGTAGATATAAAAGGCAAAAAAAAGAGAGAGAGAACATAAACAAAACACAGATGTCTCATCATAGAGGAGATTCTGAAAAAAACTCAAAAAAAAAATTTTTAAAAAAACCCCATCATATTCTGTGATATGCATCAGAGGCATCACATGCCCATCTGTTAACTAAAACCCTTTTCACACAGCAGTTGTGCCCAATCAGGGCAACCAAAACAAAACCAAACAAACAAAAAAGGGACTCATCAAACTACCGCTGTTCACCTAAAGTAATTCACACAGACGAAACAGTTATGGCACAAAGCCGCATCGGTGCATGTTCACAAACAGCATGTGGGCATCTCCCAGTCATCTGAGTGACGGGAGCATAAGAGCAACATGCTCTGGCATACCAGCTCACCTTTACACACACCTGTCAAATTGGCTCTGGGACCGACTCTGTTCCCAGCTGAGAGGTGTTATCACTGGCACCTCAGATTCAAGCTCCCAATCTGCACTACAAAGGCGCATCAGCTACACCTTAAATGAGCTGTGTGAAAGGGGCTTAAGAGAACAGCTCTGTTAATCTGTGGGGGTGTTTCACGAGCATGTTTGGCTCAAGCTCTCCCCTTCAAGGGAAGAGTCACTGCAAATCAACACAAACTTCTTCTTCTATGATCATGTTATGACCCTCAGTGAAATGCTTTATGCTGTACGATATCAGCTACATCACCCGTCTCACAGGACCCAGGATTATGCAATGGACATGTTAGTTGTCCTGATATTTTGCATTCTGAAACAATACTTACTGACCAAAACTATATGCGAGTTTATGTTACCTTTTACACAGCGTGTACTCCTCGCTGCTGGTCACTCCTCTGGGAGGAGGCCGGAACTGCCAGCCATCTTGGACCTCTGTCAAAACACAAGCCAAATGGTCAACAAATCAACAGCTCCAAGAGCTTTACAACACGATAACACTGGCTTCAGACAGCTGGTAATCTGTCCATGTGCTCAAGATGCCAAAAGGCTACACAAGGTAAAAACATATATACAATATACATATAGAAGACAGAATACATATTATTTTTGGTACTATATGCATCAGAAATCACTTCTGCAAAACTGAAAGAAACATTGAGAGAAACTGATGGTGCTGACTTGCTCACCTTCCTCCTGGTCATCTGTGTATTCTGGTGCCATATCTCTGTTTATCGCCTAGTTTGAGATGGGCCAGGTTGAGACAGATGAAATAGATCATTATTATTATTACTGCAATATAAACAACTTAATTAAATATAAGTGGCAATCCAACTTTTCCATTTAAGCCAACTTAATGTCATATTAGAGGGGACAATTTTAACAGGTAAGCAGAAGATCAAAAATAACTAGGTTAGTATTGGAATGAAGCTATGAAATAGTCTAATTTCTCTTTTCTGACGCTAAGAAAACATAAAACTAAGCCAAACAGCCATAAATGTGGTGAATAAGCAAGTCACGTACCTCTATTTCAGAGAATAGCATTTTTAATCTGGTCAGATCTTTTGTAACAATGCCATTCTGTGTAGGAAAGGACAAACATTTTCATTAAAAAATAAATAAAATAAAAATACAATGACTGAGTAATATTTCACAATAATAAGCATACTTTTCTTCAATATTTATATTTAAAAAATGGATAAAAAAAATTCTTGAACTCAATAAAATTAAGTGGTACAAAAGTTTGTCTTTCAAAAAGGGATTAAACCTATTAGGTAAATGATTTATAAGAGATGCAAAAGACCACCACACTGGGCAACCTCCACTCATCCAACAATCCTAAAAAGCACTTGTTTATAAACTCTTCTCTTTATAATCCCTTAACTATTTATTCACCTTAACTCACATCCAGCATCTTGCACAAAATTTAAAATACAGTAACTGTAACAGTCAAAACATTATTGTCAGTGATATTTAAAAGCTGTGCAACTGTGTATCCTGATTAATATATACAGTGCAGATTAATCATACCATTGGCTCTCCATACAAGGCTTTAGAGAGGATGCTGGCCACCTCCTGCAGGCTGCCATCCAACAGCATGGAGCGCAAACTAGCCTGTAGGGAACCATCTCCCCAAGTAATATCTTCAGCCAGAACTGAGAAAGAATTAAGTACACAGGAGGAAAAGGTGGGAAGAGCATTAATTCACTTTAATCAATTAGGTAAGTGTGCAAGCATGTAAAAATTCTGAATCTATTCTCAAGAAAAGCAAAGACAAAGTGAGTATACAGCTGTACTCTGCTTCTAATAATCACCAGGCTCACACTTGCGTGTATGTGGGTTGTGAACTTTGACCCTTTGATGTAACATTTTCAAAAATGCCAACATTAGTTTATTAGTCCACTTCAAGCTGCCACTGCCATGACACTAATAGGAGTAGATGCAAAGTAAACAGTTAAGATAACTTAAATGTCAGACTGCCAAATGTCAAGGCCATAAAACAAACATGGCAACTATATATTCTGCAATGTGGGTGAGGACATTCTTGTGCAGCTTTTAGTGGCACATTTAGGTATATTTGATGTGTATGGAGCTTATGAAGTGAATTGGACCTGAGCAAATTAACTACATTGTGAAAGTATTCTCAGAATTATTATTAGCTTTTTTATTTAGCTTTTTTTTTTTGGACAAGACCAAATCTACCTTCCAAAGACACAAGTTTACAGTCTGCGCAGGGCAGTGCAACCTAATGCTCTCTTTCTGGGGTTTTTTTTTTTTGGTTGTTTTTTTGGGTGGGTCCACAAACAGACTAATTGTAAGAAAACCTTGTGTCTCTACTCACCATGCTTACAGTCTTCATCTGCTTCATCATAGTTTTTCTGTTGGTGGAAGGGGAAAAAAAAAAGGTTAACACTATAAATACTTAGGTCGTAGAAACAGAATTTCACATAAGTTCCAATCATGTCTACATTTTGTCTTATCCTTACTTGAGTTACACTATCATTATAAGACTTTGTTTCCATAATCAATGGACTAAAGTTACTTCTGTAATTTTAGTGCATGATAGTTTGAAGGGGGAAAAGGTTTATTGTTCTGATTTGTAATCTTCTGTTCACTTGATGACAAAAGTAAAAAAGTGGATTCAATTCATTTGAGTAAGATGTTTCCTCAGGACACCAGGAAATGTTCAAAAAGAATTACAGGTAGGTATGCCCGCTGTTTAAATCAAAATACCACTTGCATTGCTGCATCAGACCTTTTTTTTTTTTTTTTTTGTTAAAGGGCAGAATTTGGAGCCAAACTAAGGCAAGAGGAAAGAAAAGAGTGATTGCCTTAGGTCATAGATGACATGTATGCAATTATAGGAAACACTTAAAATAATCAATGTTCCCACCAGCTGTAGGAAGGCAGCAATTCGGTAGAGCAGGGCACGGCTGCGAAGGGGCGTGGCAGCAACAAGGGAAGGAGGGCTCTGTGGGACAAGAGCACTGGAGGGTGAGGTTTGGGGTGCAAGGACCACCAGAGCCTCTGTGCTGTGGTTGACTGCCGCCTCGTACTCCCGCCTGGCTAACGATCTGCTGGCTTCTTCACATGACTTCTCCGCTCTCCTGTCTGCCATGACTCAGGGACAAAACATCTGTAAGCACAACAGAGCAAAAACCTGTTCAAAAGTGAACACCCTCTCAGAAAAAGGTTAGGTAACAGGATAAAATGTTTCTATCCCCTCCCCGTTCTCCCTGTTTGGGAAGTAGCTGCCTACTTTTCCAATGTGACCCCTGATGACAAAACAGGCATGCAGCTGTCTAATCAGGGCTCCAGGCTGAAACCATTTATAGTCATATTTGGAACCAATTTTTCAACAGTGCGTTATAATTAGGAGGTCCAGTACAAGTTTCAAACATGTCCGGCAGATGTATGTACAGCTCTTGGTTCACGCCAATATATGTGGGAAAAAGTAGCGGGAGGACTCAAAGGTAAACTTTGTTTACACATGAAGATTAGCTGTAACAGGATAATCCTTTAACTATACAATGACAGATGCACTAATGGAACTGAAGCCCACTGCATCTTGGAGGTAGGACTAATCAACTCTGCAGAGGAAGCTGAAATAATAATGCAATTGCCAATTTTAGCTTATAAAATTACACAGAGACCACAAAAAAAACTATATTTCACTAAATACAGGGGCTGAATGGAACTATTAAACTTAAGTGGATCATAATAACATTAACAACTCAGTTCATTTGTGGTGAGCAGATTCTTCCTTTTGTACATTCAAGAAGCTCTTAGAAACTTTCCTCTTTCAAGAACACCTTTGGTCGGGAACTCTGATCTCTTCAACTTCCTAAACTGCATCTGAATGATGCCTTAGCTGCACTTCTTTGAATTCTGACTTAACTGAACTTACTTTGTGATCTGTTATGTTACTGTGCCTGATCGTCACTTTGGATAAAAGCATCTGCTAAATTTAAGATAATGTAATGGTGACACTTGCAGGCAAACCAATAATTTAAGCCTACATACCAAGTAACACATTTATATTTTAATACACTTTAACTGTGTTACGAAATCATTTTTTGTCAAATTTGGATTTCAACAAAAATAATATGCTGTCGTATTTTATGTGAAGGAATTATGATTAAGGGTATTTTTTAATTTGGTGTCTATGCTTAAAACATTTTCACTAATTGTTTTGTATTCTCTGACATATCTTCTTTGTGAAATTTGCTTTAAAAATAAGACAAATATATATATTTCACACTATTCAATTAATAGCAAAGTGGTTGTCAGTAAATGCTAAGATGGGAGAAAACTATATACAATTTCTACTGAATTAAAATTTTAGTGATGCCTAGTGGTTACAGAGATGGGCTTGGGTGTGGAGGACCCAGGTTCAATGCACTGGGTTAGTGACAGAGGTAAGCCACTGTGGGTCTCTGAACCCCCAACTGCTCCCCAGGTGCTGCAGCAGCCCACCACTCCTAGTGGAACAAGTGATGGGTTAAAAGCAGAGGACAAAGTTTGGTGAGATTTATACTGACAAATAAATATTATTATTAAAGTTCAGATATGATGGAACTCAAAAAAAAATTTTTTTTTAAAGGATCTAAAAATTATCATTCAGACTGAAGAGAAACATTTCTGTTTGTCACACTGACATACTTCAATTTTGCTACTTATGCATTTTTCATACTGTAGTTGAACATTTTTAAAAAATATAAAAAATAATCTAAAAAAATAAAATAAAATCTGATTTTATCATCCTTATCTGGGCTTTGCATTGGAAAAACATTGTTTGTTTCTTCTTATCTCTAGCATGTTCACTGGATCTCAAGTTTAGTTTCTGTGAACGATGCCAAACACAACAAGAGCCAACTCAAAATACTTCCCAGAGAAAGCAAACAAGTTCAGTCCAGGTACAATTAACCAGTTCCACTCCAGTAACAGTCCATATCTGATTATTATCAAACATTTGGGCTATTGGGCTATTTTGTCTTCAGTGCTCATTTGTTGATATTAGAACATCAGGTTCTCAAACATCATTAATTGAGTTTACAAATTTATGGTAATAGGCATTCAAATATATTTAGTTAATTATTGTTGGGTAAACGGAGCAAAGACTGGACCTGATAGTGGTGGAAAGATAGTAATAGTGGGTTTTCTTGTTGTTTTGTTTGCAGACAGCTAAGAAAAAAAAAACAAACAACAACCATCCAAACTGTATGATAGGTACAGTTTGGGTGTGTATTATTATCTTTAATTAAGCGCATATTATTTCAAATTGAGAACAGCATTACTTGTTTTCACACTAAGATAACACACCACTCTCCCACAAATTTCTGCCCCAACACTCACAAGATTAGTGCATGCATGCATACAAATATGCTCTGCTTCACCCCAAAACTGCATTTCTACTCTCAGATTCACAGCTGCTCATACAAGTGTCCTGCTTTCCTGTTTGAGCTCATCTTCTTGCACACAGTTCTGATTTGGGCACTCACAAAATTTCTGTCTTGAAATGATCCATTATAAAAATGATCTATTAGAATTTTTTTTTTTTTTTTAATCTTCTCTATGATCTTTTCATCATGTGAAGCAGTCGTGCCCTTGTTTTCAAGGGAGGGTATATCATGATCTACTGGAGAATAAAATATGCTCACCTCAGCCAATAACCTGAGAATCTTTGGTCCTGCACCAAAACACCTAAAATGATTGTGTGCAAAGATTGGGAACTTTTAACTACAAAAACTAGCTGGTATTAAATCTTGGTGTAATCACTTGCCACGTCTTTGAACACAAGTTTTTAAAAGGAAAAAAAAAAGGGGGGGGGGGAGAAAGAAAATAAAGTAGAGCCAATGGCCCAGTAATTTTCACACTGCATTTGAATTAATTAGTCCTCAAAGGGATACCAAAACAATGGCACACTATCTACTGTACACCCCACAGCACAAAATGACAATAATATACAAGAACTGGGAGAAAATCTCTGGTGTGACGTGTTATGCACATTGATACAGGGAAAGAGGAAGTGTACCTGTAGGGCTGCAACCAATATTCATTGGTCCATCTATCGTTTTATTTTTCTTGTAATCTCCAATTTCATCAAATGTACTTGCAGCAAAATGTCTCTGGTCCAACAGGTTCATATGAGTTGTGTTCACTTGTTTTATGTTTACATGAGAGTGCTGAGCATAATTTAGAAATCACGATTAGCAGAATACCCAGGAACAAGTCTTAGGTTTGGACATTAGCACCATGCGCAGAAAGCTACCATGTAATGTTTGCAAGATGTTCCAAAACAGTGCTGCCCAATTCCGGTCCTCAACGACGCTATCCTCACTGTTTTAGATGCTTCAACATACCAGATTCAAATGAATGGGCCACAAGTGACTTGTGCACCCCTTGATGACAAGCCGATAATCCCATTCATAACCCTCAACCCGTGTGTTGAAGAAGGGAAAGATCTAAAACACGCATGGCACTGGTCCTCAACATAAAGGAACATAAAAGAAGCGTAACACAAGTATTTAATGACCAAAATATATTAATGACTACACAGACTGTAGGTACTCATCTGACAGTTGATGTCAGAAAATAAAAGCAGGATTGTTTACTGCCTTGTAAAATCTAAATTCTAGATGTCCCATAAAATCCACATTTATGGATAGGATTTCAACAATGGATGTATGAATTATTCTTCTAAACTTGCAGAATACACTTCTCAAAAACTTCCCAAAAAGACTTGCAAACAAACTTGAAAATGATAACACACTACTGCACAGTCAAATAATCAATTTATATGATAGAATAATGATATTAGAATAGAAATTTAAGATCTATAGCTAAACTTTCTCTCTTTACTGGCTGCTGGGGCATTTTTTGGTGAAAATGTGTTTTTTTCCCCCCATTTTTCTTTTTTTTTTTTCAAATGTTATCTTAGACAATGCTAGACTTTCAGTGTTTTATTGAGAATAAAATGTTCTTTTATCCAATGCTGTATATATTTTGAAATATGCAAAAAAGAAAGAAAAAAAACAGCTGAAGGTGGAAAAAGTAGGATACAATTTAATTGTACTTACAGAAATATGTAATTCAAGGATTCTGGAGAACTTTAGATTTTCAATGACCGGTGGAAAGAATTGCAATTTTTTGTTGTTTTTTTTTTTTCATTTAAAAAAAAGCATAGGTTATTTATAACCACTGTTTTATTATGTACACTACTGAACTTTCAGATAAAACAAAATTTACAACCATTTCAGACAGATGGTAGAAGCCACTAATGTACTACTACCCTTGCCTGCCTGTATATGTTCAAACCCTAAATCAGGCACACCTCTCAACCCAGGACCCCACTAGTGTCATTACTGGTAATCCTTTCAAGCATAGTCAAGCTGAAGCAAAGCAAAGTGTTTAGTGTGGTTAGCCTCAATGCTGCAGTAAAGTACATAAACAACAACATAGTTAGTCTGCAACACACACCTGACACAAATGGGCATTACAATCCATCAGGACACATCTTCAAAAATCTTACAAATTTGGAGAAAGAGATGGCAGGAAACTGGAATGACAACAAAAATCAAGTAACTAATGGCTGCCCCTGGTGTGGGTGAAATTTCTATGTAAATTATTGACACTGTATGGGATGCAGTCGTCTGCAGTAAAATTGTTGAGATACTCCACAAAACACACATCGACAGATGTAAACAAGTGATTAATAAATTCTAATCACTTTGGGGTGGGAGGGTGGAGTCATCAATGACCATCGCTGAAAATGGGTTTTTCATTTGGGGCAACCGCTGTCGACAAGTACCACCATTTTTAAAAGCTGCTGACCCACAGAATGGGCACTGTGGGAGTGGGTCAGTCAATCAGCACTGATGACTCTTACAGAAATGTATCATCACAGGAAAGCACGAAGCAAATTCTGTCTCAGCCTCTCTTGAATCAGAGGTGGGGCAGATGTGGGCAAGTCCTACATGTGGGGCAAAAGCCAGGTGGGAAGTACCACAAATCTCTTCAGAATTGGACACGGAATTGAGACTGCAAGAAACGCATCACAGGAGCAGCCAGCTAGAAGAACCAAGAGGTTTTAAAATATTCACTTGAGTAGAAATGGATCTGTTAGTATTATTTTAATGGTATTAAAAAGGTGTATGTGAATAGAAAGACCAAATCAGAAACTGGAATAAGAAATAATAAATATATTGCAATAAAATTGCAATCTCGCGTCTCTACCAAATGTTTCACCTACAAGCACAAGTGAGTGAGCAGTGAATTAGCTTAATAGTTACACAAGATCAAGTCAGAGTAGGTCTTTTTGTCTTAAAGCAAACTATTTAATGAAAATTATGTCAAATAAACTGAAAATGTGAAGTTCCAGCAGAAGATAAACATAAACAATAATCAAATAGAATTAAAAATAGCTCAATGGAGCAGAAGAGACAGCATCCAACAACTCAGATATGATGTAACAGCTTAATATTCAAGGTGTTAAAAACAGAATAAATCATCAAAATCAGATGACCAGTCTATGTAAAAATAAAATAAACTGATAAATAATGTGCCCTTATGACCTAATCTAAACATCAAGAAATTAGAAATTTTAAAATAGTTTTGTTGACGTGTGATCGCATCTGTGTTATGGAGAGGACCAGGAAGACGGACCTTACAATTTGTAACCACAAACCGCTGCAGCACAATGTGGATGGACAAACTGTAAACAATAACGTAGTGGCACCAATTCACTTCATAATTTATTTTTCTTGGTCATCTGTAGCCTTCTCTGATTGGCCAATATTATATCATATGATCATCACCAGAAGATAACACAAGGACAGGTCTTAAAGACAGTGTAAACAACAACATGGAGATGTCAGCAGCACTAGCTGAACCTTTATATGCTACAAAAGTCTGCATTTAAATAAAACTGCAACTGCCTACACTCACAGAGCAATGAAAGGTTGCTTCCAGCAGTGTTATTAGTCTGGCCTGTGAGTATAGATGATAGAGTGATATACAGTTATGGTGGTTTAATGTGGATTAAGATCTTTAAATCCACAAAGCTGAAATACTGAAGTAATAGCGGATCAGTTTTGTTTGTTTTATTTTGAGCTTTGCTCGATGATGCATTATTAGTGACCCTTGACTGTAAAAGTTGTTGTGTGGGACAGGGCATGCATATAGTTATGAATTTTATCCATCATCATTTTAATTCAGAGACAGACAGGCAAAATCAATTTAAAAAATATATTTTAAAAAATTAATGTTATTGAAAAACAAACCTGTGCTGCATTTGGTTTCCCTTTGGCCCAGAAGAAAGACCCCTCAACTGTCAAGAGTACAGTCTGTACTGTCAATTTATAAACAACATTTACCCAAATAAACAAACAAAAAAAAAAGTCCAATAAAACAGGCCACTTGGGGGTTGTGGGGTGAGAAATCACTCAAATTCCAGCAATAATTGCAAACACTGCACAAAGTTAGATAACTGAAGCTGAGCTTGCAAAGCAGGAATCATGAATAATACGGTAAGACTTTCTTCAAGGCACACTTCTGTTTTTAAAAAAAAAAAAAAAATTAAGCAAGCCATGACAATGAGAGAAAACTGAGCCAAAAGACTGATTAACACACTGATGTAGGTCAATGAGATGATCAGTAAAAGAAGAGTGACTGAGCAACAATGAATTACATCACTGTATATTGTTCAAAAAGAACATCAAGAACAGGACAGCATGAGACACTTCAAGCCACAAGAACAAAGTGTTATAAGACCCCCCACTTGTATGAACTCCGCCTGAGCCCCCTCCCCAACACCTATCCCCCTCATCTGATACTCGTAATGAGAGAATTTCCCTCAATATTGAGAATTTTAAGGCTTAAAAATGGGGATAAAAATAAGAGCATGGTTACCATCCGGTATGTGCTGAGATAGTACTTGAACGCTGAGGAATGAGCAACTATGCCAGTAACAGCTGTTCCAGTCAACCAGACGCTCTCTTATCCACCCAGTTCAGTTCACCTACGAGTTATGACAATTGCAAATGGGTTTCCTAAGATAAAGTAGTTTTATTTGAAATCAGAGTTGATTTATTCAATTTGATTCCTATAGAATTAACACAGAAATGTGCAAAATTAACACAACTGATATTTTTCCTTTGAATATAGCTTCAGACAGCATATCTGTTTTTAACACAGTGTGCAGGATTTAAAACAAAAGTATATTTTACACATACTACAACACTAACAACAATAACAATTGCCCTGGACTTTTTGCCCCAAAATAAATCGTCAAGAGGATGAGCGGCCAACATGATGTACATATGTAGCAGCATTTACCAAGACTATCGCAAGAATTGTTGCATCGTCTGCTGACCTGTATGAGTTTTCCCACGTGTTTGTACTATTGTACATTCAAACCCAATCATGAAGAAGCCTCATCTGACATTCACAATGTGGAACAAAAGAAAAATAGCAATTTCAGCTTCCAAAGCCTCCCTAACCACACTAAACAGATGCTCCGCTACACCCCCTCAATCGCCTTTCCAGCTGCAAGGCTAGGTCTTTCAACAGAAAATCTGCTGCGTTGAAGAGCAATAGTGACCAGCAATTCATAAAAGAAAATTTTAAAAAACAAACAAACAAAAAAAAACCCACTTGTGTCACTCTCCTGAACATCTCAGACGTTTAGGAGGGTGGATCTGAAGTAAACATTGGAATAAAAATGTTCACGAATAAAAATGGCTAAAATGAGCACTATCAATATAAGTGGGATGCTTCCCCTCAGTAGTCAAGTTACCTAAACTTTCATTATTTATTTTACCGCAATGTGGAAAGTGTTTCATATTTTTAAAAAAATTACATAAAACACGTGTAGTCTAAACAGAGGCAGTTGTGACAATCAGAAAAAACTCTGCAGCAAAGTGTGTGGGATTTAAAAAAAAAAAAAAAAAGTGGGTTGAAATATGCTTAAGATTACCAGACAGTTTTAGATGTTGAGAAATGGAAGATGATCCAATATGACACTTGTAAGTTCAGGATGAGTCCAGCATATCCCAATAGAGGACATTTTAATAGAGTAGGCACATATGTTGTCTAATGTCACAGCTTCCAAGTCTTTCATAACTTCATAGAGGCGACTGCAAGTAGTTTGGCGGGACAAAGTGGGTGTGCACATTTCTATATTCAGGTGTTACCTGCGACTATATGTTCATATCCTGTACATTGGATTAAAAAAAAAAAAATCAGACTTTATAGCTGAAGTCAGTCATGAAGAAACACGACTGCTTTGACCCTGACATAACGTTATTTGGTTGACAGCATCGTCAGCAACAATGTGCAGAAAACACAGACATAAAAACACTTCGCCGAGCTCACTTAGTAGACGTTAACGGAGGATGCACTCAAAAAGTACGACCATTAAGGAGTACTTGTTTCAGATTTCGGTGGGTAGTTGTGGCTGTTGTTTGTCTGGCAAACTTGTCATGACTGCTGCAAATCAGAGCGATGACGGTAGCGTTACAAAGCTCAGGAAAACCTACCCACAGTGAATTAACTTATCGTCCTTGTTTGCACTGGTCAAACAATGCTGCTACTAAGCAGAGTATGCGCAGGGAGCAGTTAGCACGCAATCCAAAACACAGCTTTTCTTGGCACGAAACTGGAAAGCTCACAGCAAGAATAGCTGGCTGCTGTGTTCATGTTAGCAGGCTAGCTCGCTAGGCGGCTTCGCCGAAACAAAACGGACTCGGGCCTGAAATTTGGGCACGGTGTTTATTCGCACGTAATTTTTATGACCTCTTTTTGCTACCAGTGCATGAACTCAAGGCATTGGTCGTTATCCTAATGATTTGTGGAGGCGATTCATGACGGTGGCTTTGCGATGTAAAGACAACTGGAAGGGCTGAAAATGGGAAGTCAACACTTACCTAGCTTTACTTTCTACGCCATCTTGGATCCACTTGTCAGACCATCGCAAAGCATAGTGGGATGTAGAGCTGTGAAGGTTGAGGGGACTGGCGTGCGTGCGCGCGTGTGCGCCTCTGCGTTTGTTTGTGTTTATTCTATTTTATTTTAAATTTTTTGGCATGAGATATCTCCACTCGTGTTTTCAAAAAAATGGGTTTTATTGCTTCCAAGTGTGTAAGTTTAGGGTTTGAAATTTTCTATACTTTTATTTAAGTCTAATTTCAACCTTTCATTTTTAACATAAGGTCAAATATTAAATCGCGGGAGACTTTTTGAGACAAAACCCTTTATCTAGCAAAACAATTAACAACTCTAAGACATGTGGCTAATACTGTTTTATCATATGTCAGATGCCACAAATATTGGAAATCACTTTTGAGAATTTTTTTTTAAAAGTAAGTATTACTAACATTTATTCACTAAAGCTGTCAAAATTACATGTGGGAGTAGAAAGTAAAATATTTCCCTCGAAAATGTACTGGAATGCATAAAGTGTCATGACACTGGAAAAACTCAAGTAGAGTACACATACGCTGGTACTAGAAGATTTATAATCCTTCTTGATTTTCAAAATTTCTGTATCAATATTTATTCCAACATCCCCAGGTGTCTACAAAGATTAAAATGATCTAATTTAAAAAAAAAAAACAGACCCAAAAAAAGTTAATTTGTTGGTTGATGAATATTATAAAAAAAATGATATATCCATCAAGAACCAACTGCAGCCAACCTTTCCAAACAGTTGACCTCGGTTTGGAGGAATTTGGGCCCATTTTTCTGAGATCAGCTTCAACTCAGGGGTGTTGGTGGGTTTCCTGGTTTCCTCTCATAAACTTTCATCAGGTCCATCTCTAACGCTTTTGTTTTATTTAGGACAGTACTTTTCATATTCTCAATGATTGTCTTGAGATTCAGTTCACAGACAGAGTGACATTTCTGTTAAGAAATCTGGTACAATTCAATATTCATTGTCCCATCAAAAATTAAATAATGCTTTGATGAGCACAGATGTAATCAATAATTAACCGCTTTAACATTGTACGGGGCATTTCATTCTTATGGTTTAATGATGCATTTAAAGAAAATGAGCCCCACTTCATGTTATCCATATTTGTTCTCTGCTGTGTCAAAGTTGTATACTTGCAGTCTGGATTGTACAAGTAAAATGCAATGCCTCTAGTGAAACTAAAATTCCTTAAACATCCTATCAGTAACAATTTTCATGTTTCTTTATTTAAAATATTTTTCTTTTATGCAGTACTGGAAAAAAATTTTAAAAATGAAAGAGACGATGGCATGCCACTAAAGTCAGTTGGCTTCAACTAGACAATTACATTACTCATAGCATGTCTAAAAATAGAATTGCTTTCATTGCACTGTAATCGTAACCTATCAGGAGGGTAATTGGTCTGGGGAAACTCCTGCCATCACAGAGAGCTCTAAAAATAATGGAGCTGTGAAATATGATGCATTGTTGAAGTTTCGGGAGTAGGGAAGGATGCAACTGATCAGCCGAAAGGCACATCAGTTTTTCTTGTCATCCTCACAGCTCGTTTCAGAGTACAACACAATTTGTTTCACAGTTCAAGGAGAAAATATATTTCTTGGAAATATATTTTCTTGTTAAATATAGCTATAATGACAAGAGTGGCCCTCTGCAAGCTGATATTTTTGATAAAGTTCTTTAAAATCATTAACATTGAATTTTGTGTGGTATGTTGCAGTGCATGAAATTCATATCAACTTTTATACTCATGCTGACTCACTGGATTCTGACAGGTCAAATATTCCAGTTACACACACACATAACAGGAGAAGTTTATTGTTTACACTGGTAAATAGAGTATACAAAAAAAAAAGCCATCAGTCCTAAATGTATTCAGTAATCAATACAAAACTAATAATATTTCAAACATCAAGTTGAGTAAAACAGAGACATGCAAAAGGAGGAGGTGTTCATGAGTTTATTGTCAATGCTTTACAGGACAGTAAAAAAAAAAAAAAAAGAAAAGAAAAAAAAGGAATATTTTAAGAGCCAGATATCCTTTTCAGATATTATATCCCAATCATGACATTGCAACAAGCCTGCAGTGATATTGTGTCAACAAAACACAAGTTCAAAAGAAGTGACCACTTCACAAAAAAAAAAAAAAAAACAGGAGAAAATATTAGTCAAAACATAAAATGTTGTATGTACTCTGTTTAGTCACTGGAAGTTGTGGATCATCTCCTCCTTAGCGATCAGATGTGTGGTTTTGTTGACCAGAGACATGAGCGAGTTGAGTTTGTGCGACCAGTCGTTGAGCAGGTCGTTGGGGTCCTTGGGCCTCTGAAAGTTGATAATGCCAGCGAGTCGGTCAACCTTGGCATAAATGGTCTTGTTTACAACTAGGCTGGAGAGGAACTCCTCTGATTCCTGGAAAAGTTTCAGCAGAGACAAAGCTTTAGTTTCAAACATCAACCATGTTATTCTGTGCCAATAATGTGAGTTTCAGTAAAACCTTTTTCTTACATCAACAGACAGATCAAGCAGCCCAGCCATCCTCTTCATTGTGATTCTGGTGTAATATTTAGCCATTATTCTGATGTTCTGGGGGACAAAAAGGGACTTTATTAATATACACACATCTGCAGCAGTATAATTGCAAAGTTTTAAAGTTAGAACATAGAGGTTTTAGGTTACGCCAACACTTACAGCAAAAACATTCAGTTCTCAGTCTACATTACTGTAATTTCTATAGCTCCTTTTTTTTTCTAAACTCTTCCCTGGGACACTTACATGCTCCACCACCCTGTTCTTCAGGTCTTTCCACCTTTTCTCCCCCTCCTCTGAATAAGAGAAGACATCTGTTGCAGGGCTGTCAGGTGATCCCTCTCTCAGCTCCTTCCCATAATCCTCCACCAGAGAGGCCCAGCGCATCAACTCCATCGTAGTGAACTGCTTTAAAAGGTCCCTGCGAATAAAGCAGATGCACAAAATTCTATAGGGACCACTCGTTTTACAGATGGTAATAAGCTGGCGCCACCATACGGGAATGTTGTTTTTGGTCATTTGTCAATAAAACATGGCTGAGTTATCTAGCTACATTTACTTTGAAGTTCAGTGTGAATGCACTTTCTGTAACAAGTATGAATCCAACAATTATGTATTCACTGAATTAACAAGTCAAGCAACTCAAAGTATGTCTTACTTGTATTTAGGGATTTCTTCCAATTTCTTGTCAGCACTAATTCTGTGCACGAGGTCTGACTGCTCGTTGTCATAAGGAGAGAGGATCACGTACAACACCACACTCTTCAGAGCCTGCAACAAGATTATCATTGAAACCTTCACTCATCCACAAGCAACGAGCAAAACAAAAAATGACCTTCAGTGTTGCTTTTATTGCATTTTCCATTTGTTCACAGACAAACGCATTCATTAAAAGGATCTCCAGATCTGGGTTAGGTATGAAAAACTTCCAAGAACATTTTTAGATTGGAAAACTTTAAAACAAATTAACAAGAATATATAAGATTTGATTTTAATAAACAGGAAATCACTAATAATGCAAGTGAGCCTATAACAGATGACTTCAAATGTAGTTCAAACAAATCGATCTCATGCCAGTTGTGTTGGTTTTTCTCCCATGCAAAAATCATTTCCAGAATCCCATCTTTAACACCAGAACTGCTGAAGCCACAATATTTGAGCCCAATTTCCATACCCACTCAAATACGATTTGAAATGGCATCGTAAATATATGTGGACTGTGGTTTTAAGATTATCTAATGGACACAAAATATGTATATAAGAGTTCACCAGAGAGACAAAAAATGTAACATAACAATTTTAGAGGCTACGCACCATGGTGCTAGCTAGCTAGCTTATTATAATAAATTCCTTTTCCTCTTGGTCATTTTTTAAGAACGCAGGTTTATAGTTTGATTGAGCATTGATGAGTGAATCTATTCATCTAGCCTATTTTCAGTTATGTATTTTTCATAAATTTTCATAATTTTCATTTCTGTTCATTTGCCATGAGAAGCTTCCTAAATTAAATATTTCCAAAACTCCTAACCTTAACTTTCCATGGGAAGTTCCTGGAAAGCTTCTGGAACCCAGATTAGGAAATCTTAACCCAGGTTATGTCCTCTTAATGCTGCTTCAAATAGTTGTGAACAAATGTTTTGTTTTGTGCAAACTGGAGTGTTCTTAGATAACATTTTCACGTTTCCACTGTTTACCGAAGAACATTAATGAGCATTTTATACGTTTCAAAGGTAAATACATCTGATCTATTTAGTGGGTTATTAATTGCAGTATTGATCCTTCCTGCTAAACTCTACAATCCCACCTGACATGCTGAATAACAATTTCTTTGCTTTGTAATCTCTTTCAATAGGGCCAAAAGTTTTTGGCCAAGACTGTAGTTTTGCCTGTTTAGTCACAGTAAACAAACCATCTTTATAAATTTCTTGTTGGCTGAGTTCAATATTACAATCAATTATCAAATGCTCATTTCAGCGGTAAATTGGAAACATTGGTAAAAAATTAAATAATAGTTGCTGAAACCAATGCTATACTACCACCACATTATGCATACTATGTGTAAAATGGAAAACTTTATACCTGTTGCCACTTGCTGCTTTCCTCCAAGATGCAGGGGGTGTCATAAATGGCCCTGTAATGTTTGCATATGGACAGGTAGGAGCCCTCGTGCTGGTCCACTTGGATCATCAGGTTGTAATACTTCAACTTCAACTCCTGAAGTATTTGTAGGACAAAAGGGTAAAGTGTTAGTTATCATGCTACAAAAAAAAGAAAAGTATTTCCCGTTTAATTCCTGTTTTCTGTCTTACCTCCGTGCCCTCCTCTTGGAAAAATTTGGTGTTAATCTTCTTGCTGATGATCTGGGTGCGGATGTAATCCTTGACAGCAATGCAAAGTCTCATCTGTTCCAAGATAAATTCCACTTTCTCCTTTTTTTCCATGGAGCCATACGTTTCCACCTTACCAGCAAAAGCATAAAACAAAACATAAACTGAAGCAATGAAGCATCTGGGAATACCTAACATATTTTGTTTAAAGTTGGTGAGAATAAACAAATACTATAAAATGAATTTCACCCAAATGATTCTGACACAATTGTCCTATTTACAAACTTGAATTTATACTCAGTGTTTCATACAGGCAAAATGAAGACAATCAGTATTTTACCTGCAGTTCTTGCAGAATGGAAGCAGCTTCTTTCACATCTCCACTCTGCTCTTTGATACCTGCTAGGGTCTTTGTGAGCCTGGCACGCTCAATTTCTACATAGATCTGTGAGATTGAAACATTTGCTGAATTAATGATGAAAAATGGCTTACGTATAGAGCAGAATAGTCCATCATTTGCCCTTAACACACCTAGCCATATCTGTAAGGAAACTTGAATCACAAAGTACAAACTGTTGAAGTGAAAACATCCTAATGCTA
Source organism: Zenarchopterus dispar (assembly GCA_028564865.1). NCBI lineage: Eukaryota > Metazoa > Chordata > Actinopteri > Beloniformes > Zenarchopteridae > Zenarchopterus > Zenarchopterus dispar. The sequence continues at coordinate 14,879,159 of JAOWBL010000001.1, forward strand.
GTCTACAATTGCCAAGTTAACCTACAATACTCCACCGACTCTCAGTCGGCTCATTTGTACATCATTGTTATAAGACTCAAACATTACAGACCTTGCCTGCAGTCACGGTGCGGAGTGTGTCGATAAGTCTCAGCTTGATGGTCAGATCAGACACAGCATCCACATACTTATAACACTCTTGCACCATCTTGGCAACAGCCTGAGACAAAGAATCAAACAAAATACATTTAGCTTTCGACGATAAAAAGCAGACAAAAAAGCAAGTTTGTTCATAAACTAAGTGGGGAGTTTTATTTCCAGAAGTAAATCCTGAATTCTAAAACTATGGGACTTAAAAGTATGTCTTCATGAATAACTTGCAGGAAATAACCATCAAAGAGAGACGTGTAGACCTGTTTGAGCTGACTCCTCCTCTTGCTGAGTAACATGATGTTTTCATTCAGAGCATCCCAATCCTTCGCTTCATAACACAACTGAACTACGGCCACAAGGATTCTGGATGTGGACACCATGTCTGATGCCTGTACAAAAACAAATAAATACAAAGAAATACAAACACAAAATGTGTCAGACATAAGCTACTAAATATATATTTTTTTAAATCAAGTATGCAATTCTTATCATTTACAAAAGCAAATAAGTACTTTAACTCTTTCTTGTCTCTTTAGCTGTCATTGGTAAATTGTTGTACTTCATCAAAACATGAAAAAATGTACAAAATATTGATGGGAATGCACAAGCAGACTATCAATAACAATTATCTGCCAATGAAAAACAGTATATCACGTGAATATACATAATACAGTCTGTTCAAATAACATAATACTAGATTTAAAAGACTGCCACACATTATTAGTAGCTGTGTCGCCCACTTTTTATATCTATATTTATGTGCACATACACTTGCGCATGCATATATATATATATATATATATATATATATATATATATATATATATATATATATATATATATATACACACACA
>JAOWBL010000001.1:14880244-14923001 GCA_028564865.1 Zenarchopterus dispar
TATATATAGTCATTTGCTAACAGTTTATTTAATGGCTAATATAGGATACTACTCACTCATTTTCATTATTTATTTTCAGTACATTTATTCCTGCAATTTGCCAAACCGAAACTGCAAATATGTTCTTGGCCTAGCTGCACTTTATTTACACTCCTATGATTAAGCTGTCAGGCTTGAGTCCAGTTGAAACAATTCACATTCATGGTGACAGGCTCAGTAATTCTTATTATTAGCAGTCCATACACACTCATAATTCACTGTCTGCCATGTTAAATCTAACTTCCTCGTGGTTTTCTGTGAACTCATGAGACATCTGATAGTTCAGTGAAAAATGTCATCTCTTAAATGCATCCATAAATTTGGTTTTATCTTTGATTTAACATCGAAACCATAATGTTCCATTAGCATTTGTGTATCCATGAAAATGAACACTGCACACTTTTAAGCATGAAGTACAAAACATTTAATGGCTATAAATATTTGATGATAAAGTGCTGGTTTTGTAGTTGGTGTCTGCAACGCTTGTGTTAAGTTAGGTCAGGGTTGAATGGCTCAGTGTGTGTGTGTATAGTAGTTTATGTACAGGTAAAAGGAAGTAAATGTTGTGTTATGACAGGTTATAAATGATTGCACCCATTTTCACTTTGTTAGAAAAATGTAGCTGTCCAAGGTACTGAAGTGTATTTACTGCCTATGGGTGTGGGCATGACATGTCACACAAACCTTCCTTCTAGGAAATGCAGCTGTGGTTTGAGGCTCCGTATTAAACCACCAACCAAATATTTGTGTTGTATGAAGAGCATCATTGTCTTCACTTTGGAGTGCAGTTGTTTATTTTTGTGTGACTTATTTTATGTATATGAATATGAGAAAGCCATTAACAATTTCTTGTCTTGTTCTTTGATGTGTATTTATTTAAATTTAATTTAGTGTTGTTTTTTTTTGTTTGTTTGTTGTTTTTTTTCTTGAAAGTATGTTTCAGCCTTGGGCTTAAAATGTAAAAAGTACAAAACTTAACAAGATAAATGACATGTGGCAAAGTGAAACCAAATAAGAACTATCTGGTGGAGTGAAGTGCATCAACACCAATCATGGCACTACTATGAAATTCATAAGACGAGGGTTGATGAGAGAAGGTAATAACACTTGCATCTTTTTTCTTTGTATCTACAACATGCAGAATTACACGTCTTTTGTACATTGCATATTGTTTTTTTAGAACTGGAAAAAGCAATGTCTAGGCAGGTACTTTAGTTTTTTTTTTAAAAATGATGTATATTAGCTTCAAGTTGTATTTACACAAACAGCACTCTTACACATGGAGAGAAATATTTGTGTCAATCAGACTGTATCCAGGAAAACCAAACCAACATATGGTTTACTCTTATTTGCTCATCCTAAGAATAAAATCCTTCTGGTCTCACAAGTAAACACACCTCTTCATCAGGTTGAACAGCTGTTTAATTTTACCTCAATATAATTGCCACTTTCAGAAAATCTATAAGGACTTAGTTTAATGATACCTGCTCTTTGTGCTTGTTAATCAGAATGTACCCAAGATGAGTTTGCATCCAAGAGTCTACAGCTATAACTATAATTAGCTCTTGTGTTTTGGTTGCTGTGGAAACGCTACAAAGTCCTTATGACTGGTTGTGTGTATGAATGTGTGAGTGAATTTGCCTTAATAAGTGTGCACTGACAATTTAACTGCATAGCTGCAAAAAAAGATGCAGCAGAGACAAAGTTAACAATGGCCTGGAAAGGACAAGTTGCTGCACCTGAATCCAGCACTCAATACTCAACTAAACCTCTATGACTCCAGTTGTCATGGAAAACAACCGCAGTGTATTCATAAAATATTAAACCTAATCCAATTCAGAATCCTGGATTTTATCAGTTTGAGGAGTCCCGTGTTGAAGCTTATACAGTGGCTGCCCATTATTTGAGCCTGTGACGCTTATACAAATAAGGGCAAACTGCACTTGGGCTTATGTGGAGTTATTTCTTGCTGTTCCTTCCTGATATTAACAGACAATATAAAATGACAGAGCACAGGCAAGGCAGCTCAGTGTGTTTGGTTTAAGATGCTGCAACCAGAGGCAGTCTTGTTTGGATATCCAGCCGGAATTGTTAACGCAGGGCGACAGTTTGGCTTATATGTCTTTATAAATTTGCTACTTTAAAGAGTGTGACACTATTTATAAATGTTGGTTTACACTAACTACTCTGAGTGTTAGTGATATAATGCCAGTACAAAAACATTTATAAAAGTTGTCCATTGTATGCATCAAAGGTTGGGTATAAATTGGATTGGTGTCATTAATATTTTCCTCATGCTGGTCTTAACAACTGTGCCTGTCAAAGCAGTCAGTGGTGAAAAATGATGAGGAAAATCCACACCAGATTTCATGAATGGGCAACCTGGCCAAGCTATACCTTGCTGTTTGCCTGATAACGGCTGATGTTCAGGATTAATGGACAAAATGATCACGGTATGCTAACATTTCTACACAAGGAGCCCATATGAACATGGAAATACATTACACATGATGCTGCATGTGAAACATCACACTGCGGCAAACATAAGAGAACAACCTAAGGATAGTCTTTTAATTTTTTTTTAATATATGTAGACTTATTTTTGATTTAAATTTTTAAAAAAGCCATAAATGTCATTAAGTAAGCATAACTGCAAATAAAACAGGTGTAATGCCTCTTTATTGGATTTTTTTGAGTAGTCATTTGTGTGTTTTTTGTTTTGTTTTTTTTTTTGTTGAAAGAATGCCTTAATTTCTGAAATGACCAATTTTTTGTTATGCAAGTGTTAAAATTTTTTTCATCACATTTTCAAAAAATTTGATGTATTGAATGTTATTTTTTAAAGACGTTTTTACTAATAAATGGAAAGTATAACAAATAATAATTGCCTCTTTAATCTGAATCTGCAACCACAATAACATTTTTTTTCTATTTTCAAAACAAGATGAAGTTACCACTGTAAAAATTAAGACCAATTATGAGTTAAGAAATGTAGGCAAGGTAATGGATTTATGGAAAGAGCATAAGTGTAGTACTCAGAGTCAATGAAGACAAAGGGAAAGGAAAGTTGAGGCGACATTAAACTGACTGTACTCGTGAAAACTTTGGCTTGTGAAGCTAAATATATAGTCATACAGTAAATGGCCCTCTGTTATGTATCTGCCTCTTCCTCTCTCTCTCTCTCCCACACACTTGCACAAAAAACAGCTCGGTAGGGATTCCCATCAAAGCTGCTTTCACCTGTTGACCTTTTTCATTTAGTTCCATTCGTTTCATCTTTCACAGCCCCACACTACTCACCTGCTATAAGCGATTACATTCATAGACATTTATAGATAAACAAATGCTCAAATAGAATCTTTTACTTGCATTTTTTCCCACCTGATACATGTTTGGTATGGGTTTCTTAGAACATGTGTTTATATCATTATTCTGAGGTTTGCAAAGTATTGAAAGATTTCCCATCAATTTCATAAACAGAAGAAGCTAAGGCACGAGTGTTTGTAAGCACAAAGCTCTTCTTATGTCAAGCCAACAAATTGGAGAAATAAAAAGTTATATAGGAGTTTGACACAGTAAGAACTGAAATATCTCACCTTACTTGGTTGTTGTAGTTATCTCTATTCTGTTGGAAGTGTAGATCACCCATCTTACACTTCAACAGTAACTATTAATAATTTATGTTTCACTAAGGAGGTCTTATCGGGTTGACCTTAACATGCAGTTTGTAATTGAACATCTTGTGTGTTGAGCCTGTTGAGGAATATGTGTGTGCTTGAAAGTGCTTTTGCTCATATGCAGTCTGACCTATATGCTTTATAACTGGTCGCAGTGTTAAGTGCATGATGAGTAAGCATTTAAAATGCACCAACTCATGGTCACATTCAATAATAAAGCATGATTTTAGAGGAATGACTTCTGTTATGCTTCTATATTACCCAATCCTTCAGATAAGTTAAAACAAAAATGCTTCATCTGAACTGGATAAATCAAGTTGTACTATTTCATTTAAAATAAAAAAATCTGTGTTGTTCCATTGTTTGATACTGGGTTAGATCGACCCCACATCTAATCAGAAAGCTGGGGGATATTATTTCCTTACTAAGACAGAGCTGGAAGTTGATTGATCTTGTACTTAGGGCGTATTTCCACTGCACACCAGTGATTTCGTGTATAGTCGCATCTCTCCCCCTATTTAGTCATGTGAAGGCATGTACTTTAATATTTCAGCTGCATCTGGATTGCAGCTTTTCTGTTTTTATATGAATCAAAACAAAAATTAAAAAAATTCAACCAGAAAGCCATAGAAAAATACTAAACTCTTAATGAAATCCGCTCATTGTCTTGATTAGGCAGGCAGGAGGGAAACCTATTACAGCCACAATTAGCTTTTCCTCCGCAGTCTTTTTCGAGTATTCACTCTCCGATACAACAGGAGCATCAGACCTGAATCTTCCTGATTGCAGTGACGTGGAGAGCAATGTCAGCTTTGATTGGATAACTGCTACATGCTGGATGCAGTGGACATCAGGTGTTAGTCTTATTACAGGTGGGCAGAAGTCCAAAGAGACAGTTTGTATCCTTTGTAACTTGCCTGCATGCTAAATAATGCTAACTTGTTAGCATGACACTACAGGCTTCATATTTCCTTAGAGAATGTGAAAGTTGTATTAATCTTGTAATTTAGGTTTCATTAAGAAATATTTGTCAATGTTACTTTTGAAAACGTGCCTTTAACTTTCTGGTTACATTGCTTTTTATTCAAACAGGTTATCTCACTGAAATGTGATATTTTTTTTTTTTCACAAAAAAAAAATATCTGTAGCAGATACTGATCAGTCTTTATATATATATATATATATATATATATATATATATATATATATATATAAATAAAAACCAAAAAAAAACTAATATCCTGAAATGACAGTGTGAAAATGGAAAACAGTGGGATTTTCAGCAGCTCCACGGGATGACCTGGGGGTGAAGGGAAAATTACATGATGAGAGAGGTTTACAATGAAAGGACATGACAGAAATGTGAATGAAATGACAGGAGATGAATGACATTGACACAGATAGTTTTGTGATGGGTATTTGGCTTTGTGAGGGGTGAGTGCTCTGGTGACACCAGAGGACTCATGTCAATCACAACCCCCGCTTCTCATCAGCACTGAAATGGGGTCAGTGTTTTCCTATAGCCACTGTCACTGACTCCATATAAATCGCCTCTTTTGAAGCTGCACCAGGGAGTCAAATGTATTTCCTAACGTGCTCTTTCTTTATCTTTTTGACTGATTGCAATGCACTCAAACAAAATATGGTCCTGTTAGGTAACATGAAGATCTGCTGCTTGAATTAATCATTAACACCATAACACAAAACATTCACAGAATTAGATTTCACCTAGCCAGCAGCACTCCCGTGTGTCATCGACAGCTACTTATGTTCCACCTCATCTAGCCTTACTTTCACCTTATGTACTAAACTCTACATATGCCAATAATGAGCAGCCAGGTGGCTCTCTTTCATTTCGTCAGCGAGCATAAGTTTATGTGTTCCAGGTGAAGACGATCTACAGTATCAGTTAGTGGGAAGTATGTTGCTGAATATAATTCAATGTGTATGGCAATATGCTTCTGAAAAGAGTGTTGGGGTCGCACAGTGTCATTTAACCCCCCCTTTTTTTACATTGGGTATCAGCAAAAAATGGTGGTCAAATTTGACCCCGTGGGTTCTCCAGGGTTAAGGTGTCAGAAGTGTTATCCATGATGGATTTTACCTTTTTAAAGTCCTCTTTCAAGTGACTTCTTCTGTTGAGTCCACTGGTCAATCCAGACTTCATCTGTTTTACTTCTCCTGTCTCTCTTGGAGCTTCCACAGCTCAAGGATGATCGTTAAGACTGCACATCCTACAATAGTCATAAAAGGTTTATAACAGTGTCTTAAACACCAATAGACTTTAGTCCAAGTTAGATGGATGGAGGTGTGTATATCAGATCTAGTCCAGTTCAGTTCAATTCAACAAAATTGTATTAATCCCCAAATGGAAACAAGATGTTTCAGCAACTTTAATAATCCAAGTGTGCTTAAAAAGACATTGTAGATGGTCATGGCTGTAGGCAGGCAGAATCTCGTGTAGTGGTCCGTGTTGGAGTGGATAGGAATAGGCTTCTGACTAAAGACACTCTGTGGTTGAATCACTGTCTCGTGAAGAGGTTCCTCAATGTTGTCGATTTATGTTTTTTTTTTTTTTAAATTTTATAAAGCACCCTTCTTTGCACAAGTGACTTTAGAGGCCCCAGAACAGAACACAACATATGATATCCTCAAAGCTCTGGGGAAGATGGGGTAGTTGTGTTTGACACTGTAGGCAGGTTAGCATTAAGGTGGGTGGATGAGGGGTAAGCAAGGGGGCTAGGACAGAAGCAAATCCATTAAAAAATGGAGTCTGATCATTTTTGCAATCCCAGTCTCTGTTATAGGGCTTCTCATGCTCTCTTTTCTGTGACCAGAGATAGGTTTAGATCTCACCATTCCCTTGCTCTTGTTTGTTGAAAGGGTTCTTCCAACTGCCTTGAATAGCTGTATTTATCTCCCTCTTCAAGTCCTTCTGCTGGTTTTGGTTGGTAGTTGGATGACCTTGACCCCTTCTTGAGGATCCATCATGATCAGCATTGTCTGGTGCTGGGGTTAACCCTTTGGGTGCTCATAAAGTGCACCTAGTGTCTGATGCAGTTGAACTTTTTTGGCTTGAGAGCCTTTCTTGGATGTCTATCATCATGATTGTCCATCTTGTCCTATTCTGAGACAAGACCTGTCCAATCCCTGAGATTGCTGTGATCAGCTCTCAAATCCATTAGCCATGGAACACTAGTGTTAAGTAATGCATTTTTTCTCATATGTTTTTTCTGTACACATTTGTGCCAGTCTGTCACAAAACTGTTCCTATTTTATTACAATCCTACTGGTAGTACCCTGTAGATCAGAGGTGGGGAACCCTGGTCCTTGAGGGCCAGTGTCCTGCATGGTTTAGATGTTTTCCCTGCTTCAACACACCTGATTCAAATTAATAGCCATCATCAGCATGTCATCAAGGTCTGCACAACTCTGTTAATACAGTCATTTGGATCAGGGTGTGATGAAATAGGAAAAATCTCAAACATTCAGGACATCAGCCCTCAAAGACCAGGGTTCCCCACTCCTCCTGTAGATGGTTCATTCCAGACAATCCTGTTTATTCCCTTTGGCTTCTGTTTCTGTTGTGTTTCTCTTTTCAGTAAGGATGTCAGGGCTGTGAGTTTCCAGTGCCTGAGGTATAAAAAGTATTTCCTGGGGAGTTCTTTCTACATTGCACTTTTCGGCTTCACTGATAGTTGATTTACTATCAAGGCTGAGGTTAGGGCTCTGTGGAGCCTTGATCTTGACTTCCAGGCTTCTTCTCCCCAGGAGATTGCTTTTTTAAATGCCCTATGGTGTTAATCTTGTAGCCAAGCATGTCTGCGAGCAGCTGCTGTTGTTTACATTGTGTTTTCTTGGTCCCCAGTGTTCCAGTAGGTCTAAAATGCATCAGAGTTTCAGATGATGGTTTGTCTCTTAGCCTTAGGAAGGGGTCATAAAAGCTCGAAGTGCCTGCTGCCTTTGGATCAAGGTCGTTGGCGCTTGGTAGCGATTCTTGAATGGTGACGAAAATGCTGTATCCCTCCCTTACCTCAGCAACTTTGTATCTCATCTGTCTCTAGTTGTGTTAGCAGATTCTAACACAACTAGAGACAGACGAAAATGGAAAATATCATTAGTTCCCACGTACTTGGGATAGAGCCCCTGTCATTGAGAGTGCTTGCGTAGTAGCATTCCAGCAGTATATCTGTTCTAGTCCATTAATGTTTCGTTTGAATAGATACAGGTCCCATCAAGTTATTGCTCACTGCTTATAACTCCAGGTTTGGGAGGAGGTGGGGGTAGGTGGGATTACAGATGGAAAATGCTGCAGATGGGAGTCATTTTTGCAGTGAATTATGATTTGTGTCTACACATGTTTATCTGATTGATGGGTATACTCTGTGTTCTAGGCTGCTAGGCCATTTTGTTCCAGGACCATTTGTAAGTTGTATACTTCTGATGTAGCTGGACATGCGAAGGTTTCATAACCTTCTCATATAAAATGGTAAATAAAATAATAAAATAAAATGGTCTTTGTCTGATATGTGAGGGGAGAAAAGTAGCAGTGAATAGCAGAAGTGACCACATTATAGTGCTCAACTTTGGTAAGATTCCAGTTCATATTAAGGTGTGGTTTAGGAAAAAAAAAACATGCACAGTTGTGTGTATGTGTATGTATATATGTGCGAACTATGCAGGTGAGCATTTTTGCACATTTAAGCCTCTTTTCCCTGTATGTCGGTGTACTAGAGAGAGAGAGCGCGTTATTTCTCTTTGATGAAACGGGTCAGTAGTCTGTTTACATCCTCTCAAGTTTCGTGGGGATTTACAGTCCCTGTATTGGCCAAACAGGACCAGGTGAGAAGAATAATCTTTTTTTGAATCCCATTCCTCTTTTTCTGCTTTACCTCTCTCCTGTTACTCTTTCCAGAACTATCTCCCTAATTGTTCTTGTTTCATGTCTTTGGTTTCGTGTCTCATATGTGTTACTTTGATTTTCGTCTTGCAACCTTTCACTCTCTGATTCCCAGTTTATTGTGGAGTAGCACTCTTGATTATTCTTCACATTCATATAACAGTTTCTTGGTGTCTTTAAGAGTCTTTAACTTCATCACACTTTATCTCACCTGTGTTATGATCTTAGCACTTTGTTTTACCTAAATTAACATCTTTGATTGTGTTCATGTTTGGGCTCTGATGGGATAATGCTACAGTGCAGCAGTTGTTCTAGATGTCTTGTTAATCACAAATCTGTAAATGTCTATAAGTTGTCTCTGATCAAAATGAAGTCCTAGTTTGAGAATGGATATTCCCTTAAAACATGTCAACAATGCTATCAGCCTATTAAAAGATGATTCTTGTTCATGATATTAGGATTCTTTCATCTTGCACTTGATGCAAAATATTTATATAAAAGTTAGTTTTATTTATACTTTTTTCACTCCAACATTTAACATGCATCTTCTGTTTCCATGTGTTGTCATCCACATCATTTTACTCACACAAAAATAGTTTTTTTGTCCCTGAATTGTAACTTAGGCAGTAGAATTAATACTAACAATCGCGCGGGGTTTAGGAGTCCAGATCAGTTCAATAATAGGTTGTATTTTGCCTGAGGCAGAATGTGTATCCTGCTTGTGTCTCTCATCTGTCCAATACTTCATCCCACATTAGCAGGAACTTTGAGCTGGCATACCAGGTTAAGTCACAGATGGATGCCTCCATTCAGTTTGTTTGACTGCAAGTCACAGTAAGAGCCATAAGTGTCCGCACCTAATAACTGGAATCATTTTTGAAAATGTAATTATGGTTTAGATATATCAGTGATTATTCTTAAAATACTGCAATACATTCAGCATCAAGTGCTGCATAATTCACACTTGGATGGATGCTCCATCTCACTAATAATAGTAATTATTTTTCAACCTTGCATTACAATTTTAGTGATTTATACCATCCATCCACCTGTGTGTGTGTGTGTGTGTGTGTGTGTGTGTGTATATATGTGTGTGTGTGTATGTATGTATGTATGTATATACTGATATATACATACACCCACACACACACACACACAGACAGACACACACTGGACCCTGACCAAAAATAAATGAGGAAATAAGTAAATCTTTTTAAAAATCTGAAATTCAGAGCACTCCATGTTTACAACTACAAATCAACTTTTGTTGTTGATTCTTCTTTTTTGTATGTCACAATTCCAATCCTCCTTTGTTTTGAATCACCCTTCAGTATTTCTCTTCTCTCTGTGTTCACTTAGTCCTCGTGTGAACCAAAATACGAGAACCAGTTGAAAATTTAGTGTCTTTTTAATTCAAGCTTTCATGGTGATGATGGAGGCCTGTATGTGGTTATCATTTTACTTTGTTGTCGTGCACAAGTAGAGCAATCTTGCTGGTCAGAGTAGTGCAGATTAACAAATGATGATGAGAGTCATGCACGCGCACACACACACACACACCAACACCTAAACTGGGACAGGCAACCACAGCCTTGAGGGCCAAAACATGTTGTTGACATTGTCGATGTAAATGCATGGCATTTAGAAATATACTAACATATAAGGCAGTTATATATTTTTTTGTGACATTGATATTTTGTATGTGAAGGTGATGATCATACATTTTCAATTTGATGATGACTCTTTTATTGACGACCTGTCCAGGGTGCACAGCCCAGCCAGTTGGGATATGCTTCAACAGACCCTCATGCTCCTGCATTGGAATAAGAGTATAGAAACTGGCTGGATGGATGAATGATAGCTGTTCTTGTATTTTGAACCTTGATGATTAAAAAAAAAAAAAATACAGGAAAAGAGACATATTTGACTGTCCCAAATAACGGGGAAGCTTGAACTCAAAACCTTCTTTAAACTGGCCTTCACCAGACTCTAACCAGCAGGTTAACACTTTCCCACTGCAGTTGTTTTTGGAGGAAGCACAAATAGAACAAATACACCTTTCTTAATGACACATGCATACTGCACAAAGATGTGCTGCAGATTTTTCTTTGTCCTGTGTATTAATTTAATATGCTTCTAATAGCCAGACTCCACAGGTTTGGCAGCTTTAATAACTTTTGTCTCTCTTACTCACTTAATCACTATCTTTACTATATTTATCTTCTTTAGTTGGCCCTTCTCTCTCTTGCATTAATACACACATGCTCTAATTACACCAGGGGTCCACCTATTGACTGTCAGGCCCACAGCTAAAACATAATCTTTTTTTTTTTTTTTTAAATCATCATCAGAGGGTGAATATTCCTCTTCAGAATCTGAGCCAGCGATGACTGGCTTTTTTTTTTTGTTTGTTTGTTTGTGTGTGTGTGTGTGTGTGTGTGTGTGTGTGTAAGGTGAAAGCTAAAACATAATCTTATCTGAAGAGAGCACCCCCACACACAGCCACCCAGCTGATTAAATGTACACAGAACAGGGCAAAAAGACTGCAGGTGTCTGTGCCTCTGTGTGTGTGTGTGTGTACGTGCACTTCTACTGGGCATAACAGGGAAAGATTGCAGTGATGGGCCCATATCTGTGCTAGCAATATGGTTGTGTGTATGTGTTAAAAAGCATACCATCCCATTAAATCTTAGCAACATAGAAAAGTGATTTTATTGCATTTTATTTTATTTTATTTTTTGTATGTCATCTGACACAAATGTTATGTTGCTAAAAAAAACTTGGTTTTCATCCTAGTGTTGCACTTTTTACAGTGACAAATTTTTTTTTTGATCTTTCATGCTCAGTCCGATCAAATATTGTGGCTTTTAAATTCACTACCTCTGTCCATTACTGAGGCTGCTCCTTCTCTGCTAGCATGAACATTTATTATTAAGATTGAGTATAAGTAATAAAATCTTTTTTTTATAAGTGGTGTCATATCCTGGTAATATAGCTTAACAAATTGTCAATAAAATGCATGTTATACTATTCTCTATTGTTCATGCTTGATATTACAAGGGCTTGAGTTGCAAAGGGTCAGAACATTTCCAGAAATATTCCAACTGGAAATGTTCTGTAAAAATTATTGGGACTAAATGGAGATTAAAGGGATTAATTAGAAATGAGTAATGATTTACCATCTACAAACATAAATATACATGTATGAAAAAAATCATAGTTTGGTTATAAGCAGATATGCGTGTATACTCACAGGCTTTATTTGGTATAGTACTTTTCCACAGACTGAGGTGGTGAGACATGTAGTAGAACCCGTGTTTTTATGCACAGTTTAGTTGAGCTATGGTTGTACCTCAACTAGGATGTTTAATCAGACTCTTGTTTTCCTTTTTTTTTCTTTTCTTTTTTTGTTTGTTTGTTTGGGTCCCAATATACCCGTGCTGTGTGCACGAGGGGAATTGTTTAACCAAACAAGGTCAAACTGCCATAAGTGGTGATATACCTACTTTCAGTTTGTTAGGGTTGGACTTTTCTGATTGACCTATTACACCACACACCAAAACAACAGATAAACCTTTGATGTAGCAGGCGTCAGCAAATTGGAACAACAGTAAACTTTGAACTGGACAAACTTGGCTATACATTTCGTACTTTCTGTAAGCTTGTGTTTCCCTCTGAATTGGCTTTTTTTTACTTCTGGATCAAAGCCCTGGGTGGGAACCTGGGGGGACATGCTCCGTTTGTGTCGCCCAGTCTCTCAACTACCATCCACATTATTGTGGTAGTCAAATTATTAGGGGTCCAGATCAGTTCAATTTCAGTTAAACTAAGATGTTTACGTGCATTTTGAAATGTTCTACATCAGACTAATTCATTTGTTTTTTTCATGTAAATACACTGAGATCAAGTTCTGTTGATTTCTTTAGCAGAGTATCTCCTGAGTCCAGCATATATGCTGCAGCTACGGTCTTCATGCAGAGTATGTGGTGTGTCACACTAACACAGTGGCATGGATGGATACTACATATAGCTGACTAAACAACTGAAATATTCTGGAAAGATTAAAACAATTCACAATTAATGGTGGACGGACGACGACCTTGTAGGAGTAAAAACGTTCTCGGGTTTTGTAAAGGACAAGTTCACCTTTACTCATTTGTTAGTGCAGGTCCTTGGTGCATGATCATAATGTTGCTAGTTACACACTTTCTTTACACAGAGACTCATTTAATTGATGGCTAAGGAGAGCAGACTGACCTCATTCCTGCAAGCTGTTGACCCAGGATTAGCTTTATGCCTTACTGCTTTGCCTGAAGCTTTTTCATTTTTGAAATTACAGTCATAACTTCTGGGGCTTGAAAGTTTGTGGGGGCTTTTTTCTTTTCTTTTTAAGTTGTTCTTACAAGTTGTCAGTGTTTTTAGCACCTGACAAACACAAAATAGCCTCTCAGTTTTGGCTGTCATGATGCTCCCGGAGGGCATTAATGTGGCAATCTCTAAGTGGAAGACAGTGATTATCACAGTTATTAGTGTAATTATTTCTTCACATTGACATTTAAATGGAGAGATGTACTGAACTGGCTGCCGAGGACTGTAGATGACCAATGTCCATCCATCCATTTTCTAAACCCGTTGTTCCATGTCCGGGTCACGGGGATGACCAATGTCCTGTCAGATATTTCTGTCATTAATAAAATTGTTGTTTTTTTTCCGCCCTAATGTCAAAGACATTCATTTTGCTTCTACGGCAAAGGACATGTTGAAAAGGTAATACAATAAGTCATGGAATGTAATAAGGCATACTTGAAACAGGGCATGTTTTCTTTGACATAATTTTCTACTTCTGATGGGACACTTTCATCTAAAAATCACAATATTTCCTTTGTACTCAACCCTCGATCAGCCAGAATAATTAAAGCAAACTTCCAAGTCTCTGTAAAACTCTCTAGTGCTCTTATGTATGCAGTTTAAATATGCCTGCAAAGCAAATAAATAAAGATGCCACAATATGCAGATCAATTTAATTATTTTTTTTGTTACTATCATAATGATAGACATCAGTGGAGATCATACTATTGACATTTGTTGAATAGTTGTTTATTTTTAACCTCAATAAAAGGACCGTCATTGAACCCAAGCACTTCACCACATATGTCATGACATGCGGTTAAGCTGGTTGATAACATTATTAATTTTTACACTAAAAATGGGAGATGCAAAAAAGGTGGCTGTAGTGTGTTGAAGAAAACAGTGGAGGGTGGCAGCATATGACAACAGTGATATACTGCATAAACAGACAGCAGCTCAAGAGCTCTCAGCATTCTCATTTGTGCATTTGGTTCAGATGCTGAGGAAAAACAACTAGGTGGTGCAGGTGATTTTCATAGTTGGAAAAACAAAGGATGAAAGTTTGGATAAGTTCTTAGTTATGTTTACTAAGATGAAAAAAGCTTTATTTTTGATCGTCAGTCGATTCACTAACGTTGGGATGCACAACCTTTGTGTTGCCCCCCCCCCCCCCCCCACCCCCCCCACACACACACAGAGCCTGTGTTAATGCAACATAGACCGTAAGAGCTGTGATTGGTCTGCTGTACTGCAGTATTTCTGGCACTTGGCATCTTCCCTTTATTCCTTCTACTAGACTTGTTCAAAGGGTGCACAGACCACCGACTCACACAACTTCTTATTCATTTACAATTTACGGTACAATATTTGCAATAAAAGCATTTGCTGATCCACATCAATCACATCCAACAACACTCTGAAGATAAACACACAACCAGCAAGTTTCACGGGATTTCACAAAAGATCCTTCTGAAACTAGAAAACCCCTAGTTGACTTAGAACCATAAATCAGGCTTAACCCGCCACTGCTGAAGATCAGATCCTTAATCTGAATCCATATTTGTGTTGGGCTGAAAGTGAAACAAATATTCCACTCAGTCCAGCCTAATCACACTGCTGTGGTGAAATGTTTTACAAAACCACCAGGAGGGTGATTTTAAAGTTAGCACCAGATATTTTCAGTTGCCACTGGATTAATGGAATCCATTATGTGTCTGAAAAGCTTTTAACAACTTCACCCTGTGAGTCACTCAAATGTCAAAGCCTGAAATGTCCCACAATTATTTGTCCAGTCAGTGCGGTATCTTAAACTGGCAGGTAAAGACCAGGTAGTACTTTTTATCAGCCTACAAATGCATTAATCTGCCTTTGTTCCTCATTTGGAGTCAGCAAGTAAAAGTTAGAAATATTACTTTTATTCTTCAAACTTGTAAAATCTCTGCCTTGTTTATGGGGCTAGGAAAATATAGAGATGAAAGTAGTGGAAATAATTACTTTGTGTTGATGATTTTATCATGTCTTTATTATATCTGCTGAAGATTTGCAGATACATAAAATCTGATGGCAGCAACACTATATCTTGGCTCATGTTTTGTTTTTTATTTTTCTCTTCATATACTTTTAACGGTGATTTATTGATTCATCTTAGAATCCCAACCTCACTTTGATGTACAATTACAAACCACATTAGAAGTTAAAAGCCTTTAGTGGCCTGTTTTCCTGGCCGTGCAAGATAAAACAATTTAACTAAGACCTCCATTTCTTTCATGAGTGCTGTTGTCATTCAGAATAATGAGGAGCATCTCTCAATGAAAAGAAAGGGATTCCACTCTTCCATCCATCCATTCTTGCTTGTCTTGTTTTATTGCTTTTATTCACTTGAGCTCCCTGTTGTCTTGATGCAGCTCGCCTGGAAACTCAGTGATGTGGAGCTTTCTAATCATTACACTCCCTCCTCTTGTTTTCTGTCTACTCTTCTGTCTGTACCTCATCCCCATCCTCTTCTTTCCTCTCCTCCTTTTCTTCACTAATCGTTGGATCTTGTTCCCACCCCTCAGCAACGGTACTGAAGCCTAAAAGACCTATAAGGATGCCAACCCCATTCACTTTCCTCCACCACCATCCGGCTCTACTTTTCTTAATGACAATGACAACCACATAGAAATGCAGCGTGCGTGCAGAGAGACATATTGATTGATGCAGCGTTAAGCTTTAACCAAGCTTTTGTTTATTTATTTCATCGGCACAACTATGCATCCACCTGACAGCTAGTCTAGACCGTTCTTCAGGCTTTGGAAATGTGAGCAATTTTACGTACAACTGCTCACATATTATATACATTTAATATATGATGTACATGTATTATTGGAAGTTGTAAAATCTGTTAGTATCATTTAACTTGTGTATGATTCAAATGATAATGGTGGGTTTGTTGTTCCAAGGTTGAGCTGAGACATGCTGGATGCAGTAAACCATTTAGATGTGCTGCATTGGGTTGTGTTGCTGACCATGGTGTATTTGAAATCTGCAATGCTTCCTTATTTGGTTAACTCATGTGCTAACAAAGTTTGTTGGTCCAGAGCTCTGCGGGTCGTGCACAGTACAGTCTTCCTTTGTTCACAATGGCGGAAAATTTTGTCATCTCAGAAGTAAATACACATAATTCACAATCATGAGCAGGTGGTGTTCATCTGGTTTGAATTTTGTTAAAAACCACCTGACTGTTGCATTAAAAAAAACTGTATAAAACAAAAACAACAAACGCACACACACACGCACAAAAAAAACAAAGTTGAGAGGACAATTAGCATCTAAATAATGTGTTCTCTCCAGCCTTGTTTTCCAGGATAATTTTCAACTGAACATAGACATAAAATTAAACAAGTCTCATTTGGGCCATTTAAGTTATATCTTTAAAATGTTTTAATGTGTTTTATTTAGGGTTTAAATTATTATTGCTTAACATATAGATACAATTTTTCACCATCACAATATCAGTGTGGCAAAAAGCAGCTTGGACTGCATTAATGTTAGTCATTTATTGCCTGGAAGCATCTTATACCAACACCTTAAATTTCACTTAAATATCTGACAAACTAAATGAACACTTGCTCTCTAGATACCTGCCCACCACCCTTCCACCCCACCCCTTGTAGATGGTAGTATCTTAAATCATAAAGCACATAGCACAAGGAGTGAGGAAAATGTGTAAGAAGAACATACAGCTAAGATAAGACACACACACATTTGTTATTATTTATTTATTTTAAAGGTCCAAGTATTAAAGGATGTTTTCTTTAGAGTTGTATATAAAGTTTTAAGTTTGGTATCATATCCTCTGTATAAGATATTTAGTATCTTATGTTGGTGGCAAAGCGGAAACCCCTTAATACCACACTTTATATAACACTAAAACATTTTATATAACACGAATCATATCAGTATTGCAATATTACACAATGATATTGATTATCTTGTGTTTTCCCAATGTTGTACTGCATAAGTTAAAATGATTTCTAGTTCAAAACCTTTTTTATTTATATTTTCACATGGATTATCAGTTTTTTTTTTTTCTTTAATGGAAATGTTAAGTTTTTGGACACAGCTGAAGGGCAAAAAGCAGCAGGACATCCAAGTGGATGACTTCATATTCATGAGATGGCAGCCCTGTCCTTTCGTGGATTTGGGTTTCAGTGAGTCAGGCATGAACTCAGTAACAGGGTGACAATGACGACATGCTCTAGCTTAGTGGCACTGATTAATGAGCAACAACAAATCAGAGAGCCTCATCATTAAACAAATTAAGTGAGGCAAAGACAACTACAGACCTCTTGTAGCTTTCTGCGTCATGTAGCTGAATGATCGATTGTACTGTGAAGTTTCCAGAGAAGCAGCAACTTATTTCCTGTTGTGCTTCAGCCTGTGTAAATAACAAGGGACTATTCAGTCAATCCATACAATATTTTGTTTGTCTTTGGTCTCTCCCTGTTTTCATCTCTTCACTGTTGATGACATTCACTCTGCCCTCGAACATGTCAAATTACCAGCCTTCTTAAGGGGTGGAGATAATGTATGCAAGTCCTTGATATTTTTAACATTCGATGCCCACTCCAGCTCATTGTGGAGAAAATGAATGGATAAGGACATCAGTTGTGTAAAAGCTCATAAGAGTTGGATTGATGTCACATTTTACCACCTCCGTGACCCTTTGTCCCAGGCTTTTATTGTGTCTGCAGTAACTTCACTCTCAGTTTCTGTCACTTTGTCCCCGCATAGGAGTCAGAAAGCTCTCCCGTGATCTCCTCCCAAGCTTGTCACCAGTGTCTTTCAGTCAGCGTGACTCTCCTTCATTTTGTGTGTGGAATGAGGAAGAGGGATGAAGTGCATCTGCATTATTTACAGTGGCACTCAACCTGGCAAGCTCATTGTCCCGACATCCCTGAGCTATTTTTAGGATCGCTCCCCCTTTACTTTCAAGACTTGATTGAAGAGGTGAACTTTGATTAATGGCGCAGTTAAGGCAGTGAAGTTGAGACCAGAATGACGTGATACAAACAGAGCGTATACTCCCTCCTATTGAGAATAATGCAGTGTTTATTTTTTGTCTAATTTAAAGAGTTGTTGAATTACAGAGACTGAAGTCTACTCAGTAAAAATGCAAACCATCTCAGTTGAATGTGGGTTTACTATTAAATAACACATGTAGATTGACATTCCGCCCAGTTCTGCAGTACTGGCTGTACTGCTCAGAGCGACACACACTCGGGCCATTTCCAAACTGAGCCTCGAGACACTCAAAAAGCCCCGAGGTTATGCTGCGAGTGCCAAAAATATCCTTTTGCTTGATGAATTTCGTAATCTTGTGACCTGACAGCCTTCCTCTGCATTGCTCTTACTGAAGTGCCGCTTTAACTTTTCAGCGGCTGCTTCTGCTCCTCGTGATGCTTAAGTTGCTGCCGTAGCAAATGTAAGGAAAGTGGCTATTCAAAGGATCATAATGAATTAGTTGACACGACTGACAATGAGTTGACATGCTCTTATGTCGTCTGCAGAGACTTTTTGTTTAATTCTGCATCCCTCTGCTTTTATTGTTTCAGGGGAAAAACGAGAAGGCACCTGGATTTTTACAGAACCAAATGCCAAACATTAGTGAGGAAATAGCTGGCAGATCATGAGCCTTATAGTACTTTTTAGGTGATAGAGCAACAGTATGAAGGAACAGAGCTTTGTAAGAGTAAATGATGCTCATTTACATATTTATTATGAACATATAAACAGACAAGAGGAGAAAAAAAACTTTCTCACATCACCAACTTTCGAGTAAAAATTAAGTTTTTCTAGAATACCAAACTATCCATTATAGACATATTTAGGCAGTTTCTCTCAACTGACCAGTCTCCTAGTTTCATCAACAACAAAAAGTTTAGACTTTATATGGAAGCTAAAAACAAGTTCACTCTTACTGGTGCGTACTGCTGTTGGTTGAGCCTTATCAGAGCAGCAAGACCCAGTAAAACATTAAGCACCGAAGGGAAACATTTTAAAATGATGGCTCCTGTCGGGGCCTTGGACACCTAAACATGGTCTGTATAAAGATTCATTTCTGATCCTTATTTACTGCTGCGTCTGGCACTTGTGTCTGGGAATGTGCGCTCAGACAAACATTTCAAGTGTCAGAATCCGTGTGTTTGTGCGTTCATGTGGAGCGTGCACCTTGTACGGTCTGAATTAACTGTCTGATCTGGTTACTTGAGCTGGATGTGTTTTGGTGTCAGGATTTTTTTTTTTTTTTTTTGCCCAGATGCTCATAGAGAATAATTTACTTCAAGTCCAGCAATTTTGTTCAAACACATTAAGAGTACTGACCCACAGTTGTCTCCCAATAGACACGTTGGAACCAGTTTTTAGCTCAGTGGGTTTAATGACATGGAGGTTAATGTGTTTTTACAACACTGTCCGAGATCGATCCTTGTTTGATTTCTTGCTTCGTCACTCTGATTTTCTCCTCTGTCATTATTCTTGAATTTCTTTGTCACCTCTGTTGTGATGTCCTCTGCAGCTCTGTGAATGAGTTTCATCTTCATTGATGTGTGCCGTACTAAAACAAGTCCAAAATTATTTTAACTGTTTTTTTGACAATAGCAGGGACATAATACACATGTGTTTGTAAGGCTACAGTGTGTAAAGATCGTGGTGAACAAACAGTACAATACAAACATGTAGGTCGTTAGTTTAGAGATAAGAACCATCTACACTTTATCGCACACATTTTTCACGTGTTCACTTTTGGATGTGATTCTATGAAATTATCAAACGCATTGTCATCCAAGTGACTTTCCACTAGCTGGACTAATGACAATGAGGGACTTGAGACAATTCTTCTATTTTTTGTTTTTAACCACATACCTGCAAATGTGTGTATCTGGGAGAGATTTTCCAGCAGCAGCAGCAGCTACGTGCTGACACCATCAGAACACCCACTGGAGCTATTTGTGTGTGAAGGCTTCACATTTTCCCCTGACAGCAATTCACAGCTCAGCCAACAGGTGTGACAGGTAAAGGTCAAGAACAGTCCAAGTGTGCCATTCAGGGAAATATTGTTGGTTTCGCTCTCCCTCATTACCATAGCCCGGCTCTCCCGTGGTTTTTTTTTTTTTTCTGTCTTCAATTTGAAGTTCATGTGTGGGGGAGAGGAGCACAGACTGGAGAGGAAGCAGCTTTAGAGCTCACAATAGTTAAAAGGATGTTAGTGTCTATTATTAAAGCATTTTGGGAGGCTGTTTATGCTGGTATTTTCCACTTTTTTTGTAAGTTTACTTTAATAAGTTCCTCTGATCTGTATTTTGCTTTATTTCAGTCTCTTTCACTTTAAACTTGCCCTCCTTTGATTTTCATACATTTCTCATTCTGCCAGTTCTTTTTCTCTCTCTTTGATCGAACCTTTATTATAAATCTTTCTCACATTCCCTCTTTATTTCCTTGTTATAAATGGCAGCTTTGGGTTTATAAAGGCCACAGCTTGAAAAATGAAAAAAAAAAGTCCTGTTTTTTTGCCGTTACTTGTTTTTTTGTTATAAGTTCATTGACTCAACTGAACATGAACAAATGTGTTCATTATCCAAAAGTAGCTTTCCCACAAAACTACAAGTCTGACCTTTACTTTGTGTTCAGTTTTTTTTTTCTCACGAAGTTCTAGAAAATTGCAGGAACACTTTTGAAATGATAAAATAAAATAGAATTAAATAAAATGAAACAAATGATTTACTTTTGTCTGTGCAGGCAGACAATTTATGATGGAGTTGATATTAAAAATTGGATTTTTACTTGCTCATAGATCAAACAGGACACATTATAAAAAAAAAGAAATCACTCTTTTGTGCTTCCAGACATACATTTGGGTGTTTGAAATATCAAATTAAAAAACTTGGAGATACTTAAACTTGATCACTTTATTATTCAGTGAGCACTTCCTGTTTGCAGGATACTGAGACATCATGGACCTAGTAGACAGGATGATCCCATTTCACATCTTGGTGCATTTGTGTACCTATAAAATGGGCAGTGCAAAGCTGGAACCAGTTTCAAAAAAAGGGTCAGGGACAAGGGGAGGTCTGTGGCTGAGTGGAGTAACCTCCACTTCCTAAAACCAGCCACTATGAACAGAGGACGTGGTGGAAAAAGAAGCTGGTGTTCTGTAATCGTGGGGTGTTTTGACCAAAGGACGTCACAGATATTTGATTAATACTTCAGAAAATTGCCAGTTTTTTTAGATTAAAATGAATTTAAAAAAAAAAAATCTTTTTGAATTTTCCACTTTCTGCCTTACAAAAAGTCATGATAGTTGTAAGACTTAAGTTTGATTTTTAAAACCTTATTAATCACACGATCTTTTCTGGTATGTTTCTTCAGATTTTTTTCTCCAACACTCTTAAATGAGTCCACCAAGGTGGACTTGTTGGGACAACCAAATGTGACATGTCTGTTTCAGCACTTATCTTAACGTGTTAAAATTCTTTTTTAATGATTTTTTTTTTAATCCATCCTCAGTGTCATCATGTGTGTTTGGAAATGAGAATATGCACGTCACAAGTTCTTTTGTTGAACTTCTTAATACATGTCTTATTCACACACTTTAGAACTGGATCCACTTGACGTGACTCTAATTACCACTGTTTCACTGAAGACAAATCAGACAAATATGATTACTGCAAATACCCAGTTTAGACAAATGTAATAAACAAAAAGCAGACAACGATGCGTTCCTGTTTAGATGACGTCTGCATCTTGTCCTGAGGTATTGAAGCAAGTTGTGGCAGCTCGGTTATTGAATTGGTAAACACTTAAAAATAATCCTGCCCAAATTTTTTGTGTTTAACCAGTATCATGTGAAATGATTAAAATCTTGTGATAAAGTTTTTTTCTTTAACAATGACTTTAGCTATGAGCATTTTTGTGGTCCATACATCCAGTTGTCGTTGGGAAGTTGGTGTCACACCGCTGTATGTGAACTTCTGGACTCTGTGTTTTTGTCCTCCAGTACCGGATTGGACAGCTGTACATGATCAGTAAACACAGCCACGAGCAGAGCGATCGAGGGGAAGGAGTGGAGGTTGTCCAGAATGAGCCGTTTGAAGACCCCATCCATGGTCAAGGACAGTTCACAGAGAAACGTGTCTACCTCAACAGGTCAGTGCCTCATGGCCCTGCAGTACTGCTCCCAGTGTGAATCATTCAGATTTTTTGTTGTGCTTTTATGCTTGGCTAAGAGTTGTATTCACCAACTTCTTAAATATTTCTGTATTTGTTACCTGTCTATCTATATCTAAGAGCTCCTAACAGAAATGTCAAACAACAAACATGAACCAAAAATGGCATCAGAAAGCATCTCTGCAGAGCTCAGATCTGGGAGACCACAGAAGTCGGCTGAGACGAGACAAATGTTTGTTGGCTCTTTGTTGGAAATGCATGCTCGCCACCTGGGACTTGATTTCCATTTTCAGAATAAACTTGCTCAAATTTGATCTATCCCCACATGATTTTTTCACAGATTGCAAAACCTTCGAGTACCAAATGTGGTGTCTGTCTGTGTTCATGTGTTGTTGCTCGGATCACATTCACATTGTCTATAAGGTTGTGCAGCTTCAGTCGCAGCCGGTGAACAGTGGCATGCAAACTGTTGAGCATTTTGTATCAGAAAGTGCCAATGAATAGTTACAGTTGATCTCCAAATAATGTCAAATAAGACCTAGCAACTATTTACAGTTAATATTTGCAAATATAGCTTGCAAACTTGGTCTTTCCTCTCAGCTCAGTGATTTAGAGTGGTATAGCCCAGTGAATATATTTGGAGAAAAGGAAGTGTAAGACTTTTTATCCTGTCACAGAACAAAAGCATTCCATCAAAAATAGGTATGTATTTATCAGTAGTTTTGCTTGAGGCAAATCAAACTTGTATTTGAATGCAGAAGATTGAGAGGACGATTGAGCAGATTGTTGAGTGGTGCTGAGCTGTTCTTCTGTGAGGAGACAGCAGCAGGAAAGTGACCTTTTATTGATGGGGAAAAAGCTCCTCCTGCATTCTTACCACAAAATTTAGCTTCTTTTAAAATTCAGAGTTTTGCAAGTCAACAACCAAAGAAACCAGATGCATTATGAAAGTAAACAGTGTGGTTTTATGAAATACAGAACTTTGAGACTACAGTGAGCAAAGGCGAGTTTAGAAAAAGGATTATAGGTGTGTTTTAGGTTGTAGCCTGAGACATGGAAATACATATCTGATTTAAAAAAGTGGATCCAACTAAATGCTAGCAAGTATCAAAGTAAAAAAAAATAACTTGAAAGGTGGGTGAGCCATATAACCATCCCAGATCTGTAACTGGCTACTAACAGACAAACTGAAGGTTTTACTTTGTTCTCACAGTCACCTGATGTGTCACCCGGCTATCCACACCCTTAAAAAAACAACAGCAACAACTTGAACAACAGCCATGTGAGCATCCACACTCCTCAGCAATTATGCTCTGTAAATGGTGGCACCAGCACTTTCTGTGTGTAATTTTTGAATGAATATCATGGAAATTCAAGATGTAGAAACATAGAACCAAGGTGATTCCAGGGAAAGTGTTTCTTAGATAATCAACTAGTTCACATCAAAAGGTAGTCAAAACAGAAAATATGACATCAGTAAAGTGTTATTCAGATTTTATGTATTTCTTTTTAGAAAGACAGAAAGTGATGAAAAAATATTGAGGAGTACAACTTTAGAAAACTGTAAAAAAAAAAAAAATTGTAATATCAGAAAAACTGGAAAAGATGGAGAATATACTTGCTTTATGAATCAAAGTCTGCTGAAACGACAAAAAAAGGTGGCGAAAGTGGCATAAGAGAAAATGAAAAGGGGTGGAAGATGCTGTGGATTTTGCGTCAGAGTACAAACACCTGTGTCAGCGTTCTCTAAGCTGGAGAGCCAAAGTGGTTGAGTCAGCACATCTCTGTTCTGCAGAGAGGAAGAAGAAGACTGGGGCAGAGCTGCACCAAGACGTCGCATCCTCAGTCTGGGATTTTCAGTCCGTTAAAAACAGAGGCAGAACATTTTATTCATAAATCTGTAAAATTCATAAGAATACTGGGTTAGTTTTTTTTTTTTTTTTTTTAAGGAAAAATATGTCTGGATGGAAACTGATGTAAATAAACTGTATAAACTTCACAATTTTGGGCTGTTGCAGACGAAAGACAAAATTGTGGCGATATCTTTTGTTGCAGCTCCCAATCGTCCGTCCTTCGTCATACAGGGTGAGATGTTAAACAAGAGCCAACTTTTTCAACCAAATGAGAGAGAATTTTCTGACAGTATTAGAAATCCCACGACTTCATTTACGGCCCATCAAGTGACCTATTAATGAATGCAACGTGGCATTGCCTAACATCTCATAAACCAGCTACAACTAAAGTTCGGTTAATTTCCTTGTTTTGCCAACTGTTTGCTGTCATCATGTGATGACACTGTTGCCGATGTTAACATCACACCCAAGATGCAAGTTGCACAGTGTAAGATGTAACGATATGACACAACTGAAGAAGTCATGTAGGATATAGTAGACTTTAATCAGCATCCATGAAGGAATATGGTGCTCATACATCCTGAAGTCATAGTTTTCAGTTTTATCTATCAAATGGGCTTTGAAATGACGTAATTTTAGCCAACATGACCAAAATCACCAATTTTTTTAAAAATAAAATATCTAAGCACTTAAATTTTTCATTCAAATCAAAATATACAATTTTGATGAAAAATTTCAATACAAAGAAAGTACTTTAGAATTACAAAGACTTTTAAAAAGTCTTTTTCTGTACCTTACATAATGCGAAATCTTCAGAAAACCTTAAGTTGTGTTGAAAATCAAGAGTACTTACTTGGGAGGGTGTGCGTGGAGTGGGAGGGAGACTTGGCTGATTACTACTAATCTTCAGTAGCTAATTTCTTAATTTAAAATAAAATAAGATGATGGCATGTAGAATCAGCCCTATAGCTTTGCCATAATTGTTGACCAACCATCCAACTCTACAAAAACGAAACATTAAGAAACATGTGATTCACTAGCAGGGAAGTCTATCTGGACTCATTCTGTCTCGATTCAACCACCTCATTAGCCTTCACAATCTGCTTCGTACCTCACTAATCTCGTCCAACCTGAGCGCTCTTTTCCATGTTTGTTCTGTCTAATTAAGAGCAGAGATGGTTCAAATTACAAATGAATAGCGGGCTGCCTTTCCATGGATGCCACTCATTGCGCTTGCATGCTTGGCAACGTGGGCTGCATCCCAGCAAATATTGGCCAGAATCTTTAAAAGAACAAGGAAGGACCGGGAGAAATCGACAGATGGAGGTGTAGGAGGAGTGTCAGCCTGTTTTGTTGAGGGGAGCGAGCGATTGAACAAATGGGCCTGCCAACACTCACCAAATATTACTGTTGAGGGCCGATTTCATTCACAGCTGTCACGATGAAGTGGGCGTGATTTTTGTCCCTCTTAAGCCATTTTCTATGCCAGTCGAAGGAGGTAGAGATGAAGACGGGTGACATAGGAAATTGTAAAATTTCAGGTTTGATCTGTCTCTGAATTAAGCTCTGCATTCAGTCCTGGAGTTGTAAATGTGGGACTTGATGCGTGAATGGACATGTTGGGTGTTCGTAGTTTTTGTATTTATCTGAGTACTAAATTTCTGAGAATAGTGAGCACATGATGGATGATACTGAGAAGTTCAGGCCACCAAAAGAGGCTCATAGGCTCAGAAGACTTTCAAGTTTAGGGCTGCAACTTAAAATGTATAGACATTAAAAAAAGGAATGCTGAACCCTGACATTTTTTACTGAACACAAACTAAGGAAAAATATAAAAGTAATGTGTGAAAACCTGCATATACCCCATGATTCAAAGTCTTCTAGAAATACTTTTACTTTTAGGGTGAATTTGTTAGGATGTGAAGCTCCTGGACAGATTGGGAACTGTCATGAATGAACTTAATTATCTTCCAATTGTAAAACAAAGAATTTGTTTTTTTTTTGTTGTTGTTTTTTTTTGGCTTGTACCATAAAAACCAGCTTGCTGTCACCATTAGTTAAAGAAACGTAATTTACTTTCTCAAAATGCAAGAGGTAGAAATATGAAAAATAGCAAAGACGATGCAGGTAGTTCACTGGATTGAGCAGTGGGAGGAAGGACCTGGGAGACTGCGTGACTACAAGATGCATCATAAATGCATGAGGAATATTTAAAGATGGCCCTTCCTGCCAGAAATATGTTAAGAGGAATTTCAAAGTATGATGGCTTTATTCCAACAACAAAATATCTAAGGCTGCACAATTAGGAAGTTGACCATGGATTAAAAGCTTTTCCCTGATTCTCATCAGGTCATGGAAGAAAATCCCATTAGCTTCTGTGATTAAAGTCTGCTTTAGCTCAAAAAAGAGGCAACATTTTTTTAAAGTTCAGCTGCCCTTTCCACTATTTTCCACTGCATCAATGTTTTTTATTTATTGCTGCAATAAAGGAAGCAATTTCACGTCCTCTCCTCCTCCCTTGTCTCATGCCTCTCCTCATCTGTCTTTTTCTGTGTCTCTGCAGTAAATTACCCAGCTGGGCTCGAGCAGTCGTTCCAAAAATCTTCTATGTCACGGAGAAAGCGTGGAACTACTATCCTTACACCATAACAGGTGAGCACACGGTGCAGATGTGTCCAGCTGTTCCTCAGAGATCCCTGCTGTCAAGTTCTGCCTCTCTAGTAGTAAAAGCAGAACAGCTCATGAAATGCCACCTTCTCAACCAGTTTATATTCACTTATTTATTCATTTAACCCTGACACATTTCACTCAGAACCAGCACTTGTCATAAACACTTTACTGGATGTTTGTAGCACATTGGAGTAGTGTGAAAAGATGAGAGAAGAGACATGGTCCAAGAATGCTCATCTCAACAGCATGTGAGACAGATTTAAAACATTTTTCATTTAGATGGCTTATCTAAGTCCCTGGGAAAACCCCTGTTTCATGCTTTGTCTTCAGCTGCTCCATATGTGGCTTCTGAAGGACATATGGAGGTTTAAAACAGACATATGCACAAATAAATCTAGTTATTTGGACGCATGGTTAACTGCAGTTCAGATAGTGGGGTTCACTCTCCAGTAATCACAGGGTTGACGGTGGATCCCACAAGCTAGCTGACCACTGAGGTGTGTGTGTGAATGTGTGTGAACTGCTTAATGAAAAACACATTGTAAAGTACTTTGTAGTGCCTAGTGGAGGTTAAAAAAGTTCTGCTGTAAGTGCAGACCGTTGACTGTGGTTCATGTGCTGGATGCAGCAATATTGGAAATGAGTGCTTTTTAGCATTCTCAGCAAAATGTTAATTAAAGGTTAAAGAGCTCTGACTTTTTTAAATGTAAGACGAAGGGGGATATGAATTTTGATCAATATCGATTGATGTATACAGTCTTACAAATCTCAAACAATGACACAAGTTCTTGGATCAAAAGCACATTACATATACTTGAGGGTTGTTGATGCTGACACCAAATAGTTAAAGAACTCAAATGTGATGAAGGTCAAATGATCTCACCATCAGAGATGGCAGTTTCCTGTTTGCAGCTCACCAGCAGGACAGGAAGTGAGAAGCACAGTGAAATATGAAGTCTCCACATGTAACCATGTTCACGGTTGTACCATGATCCAAATGTTTGCTATTCTCTGACTCACAATGAGCATAGAGGTGGAGGACTAGGAGTTCAGTGACCAGGCATTCGGTACCCAGACCGGCTTTCTGAT
Source organism: Zenarchopterus dispar (assembly GCA_028564865.1). Taxonomy (NCBI): domain Eukaryota; kingdom Metazoa; phylum Chordata; class Actinopteri; order Beloniformes; family Zenarchopteridae; genus Zenarchopterus; species Zenarchopterus dispar. The sequence continues at coordinate 14,908,027 of JAOWBL010000001.1, forward strand.
ATGTTTTGATGATTTGGATTGTTGAAGGGAAATGTAACAGGATGGAAGATGGTTCGTTTTTGAAGGGGATTTGGTAGCATGATGATGTGAAGTGTTCAATAGCTTTTTTTTTTTTTTTTGCATGACTTTTTTTTCACATTGTGGATTTCTTGTTTTTCCTTTAGAAAGTAGAAGTGTATGCAGTGCTGCTTAACTAACCGTATCTCTGTTATGCTCTTCCTCCTTTCTGACCTGATTGCACCTTCGTCTGAAGAATATACCGTAAGTATCCTCAACCCAATTCACAACTGATCAAGCAGATTATTTGTTGTTATTTTTATAAATTACATATTCTGTCGGGTCTGTGGCCAAGTAGCCCAAATTACAAAGTGTAACCACACTAAACAAATATTGTTTCCACAAATAACTGCTCCTTTAACCCAGTGGTCTTTACTGTTGTTTTACATTTACCAAACTGGAGAGACAAAACATGCAAAAAACAATTTTTACCACAAATTGCAAATCACTAGACAAACCTTTACTTGTTTATTCTTATTTAGCCTTTTTATAGGCTTATAGAGTAGATTTCTCTCAATACAGCACATATAATGCATATCTTAGAATTAAAAAAAATTTACTAAGACAAGCTAGAAGTCAGGAATTTTGCAAGCGTAACTTAATTCATATTTATCTAAACACCAAGTAATTTACTTAGTAACTCTGATCAGTGTCCGCTCCAATCTAGGTTGGTTTTGACGTCTTGGCTTCAACCATACAAAGTGTAAATATTGTCATACTAAAGTGTTTGTGAACCTTTTTTTTTTCATTTTTATTCATTTATTTATTTTTAAAGATAGCACAATGCCTGTACAGCCCTGAATTAAGCAGTTTTTTGCTGTTTGAAGCGCAGCCTCTGTACTGTGAGGAGGACTTCAAAAGAACCCCCTCTCCTTTTCCTGCAGTGGTCAAAACAAGTTACACACACACACATACACAATGTCTCTGTGTTTGGGTGACCTGTCATTAACCCTCAGAACACATGGAGACATTTTAGACACACGAGCCTGTGATTCAGGCTGCTGTAGTGCAGAGAGAAACGCTAACGGCATGAGTCACAGCGCCGGAGCTGCAGGGAGAAGAGAGGAAAGAGGGCGAAGATGTGACAGCAGCAGAAAGCTCCATATCGCGTGTGTGTCCACGTGCATGAGCATTTTATGTTTGTGCATGACTGTAAATACAATAAATACACCCATACAGGATTTCTTTTTGGACAAAAGACCTAAAAAATGATGTTTGCTTTGACAGCTTCATTATGTTTTCAACTCTGGTGAAGAGAAAAAAAAAAAACTACACAGAAAATTCAGCAGCAGCTTTGACAGTCGGATCTGATTAAAAACACTTTAAAAGATGTTGTGAGAAAGTGCCACCACAGCTTTAACCAGTCTTGTCTCAATTATCATTAAGATAAAGGGCTGCAAAATACTCTTCACCACTTTGACTCTTACTCGTTAAAGAATTTAAAATCAAAAAATGCCAAAGAAAACTTTGATATACTATTTCTTTATTTTTATCTCCCCAATAACTTCATATCTTTTTCACCTGCAGTGCTCGTTCCTACCCAAGTTTTCCATTCACATAGAGACGAAGTACGAGGACAACAAAGGATGCAATGACAATGTGAGTACGCTGCGTCACTAATATTAGCTTTCAGTGGCTGGATGACTATTTCCTTCACGTTCTTACTGGATCACAATAAGATGCAATTACATCTGTTTATAATCCACGCTGTACACAGAAGAATTTTCTCCAACAGGCTGATGGTTTCTTAAAAACAAGGAAAAACTAAGAAGTGCTGAATGACTGTGTTTGGATGAATGTTCCTGGTAACATAAAGTGCTTTGAGTGGTCACCAAAACAAGAAAAACGCTACTCAAATGCAGCTCATGTACCTCTTCAAAGGGTGCAGGAGTAATACTGTTCATGCAGAACTGACAGCTCGCAGGCCTTTACATCATTCTAGCAACTACACACGAGCAGAGGGCTGACCAAATGCTGCTTCATTTGTTAGAGAGCATGTTAATTTTGAGCTGTCGGAGTACGCTCTCTCTGCACTTCAGTTCAGAAGAGGATCAGTCATCAGTGAAGAGGCTGGTTCTTGGACGGTGAAGGAGACGAGCGAGAGGATTGTATCAGGGCTGAGTGGCCAGCGAATGGATTTTTAAAGTGTATTCATATGTTGTTTCAAGTTCTGGTGTCTGGTTAATGGGACTGAATAGTTCTAATGTACTCAAAGCTGGGGGACAGAAGCACATGACACATGTATCAATGTTGTAGATCAGTGCTTTTTTTTAAGTTAAGAAGATTGATCATACACTGATAAAATAGGATTTTACAGCATGAATGGAGACAAACTTCAGTAAAAAGACTTCATAGATGAAAAAGATGTCTTACAAAGTGTTTCTTTTCAGACGCGAGGCAAAGTTAGATGTGAGTTGAGTTGCTGTAGTGTGTGTGTTTTCAGTGAACACACGCAGACACACACTCAGTTATTCAATAATAACAGCTGTGTTATCTTGTGCAACATTTTTAGGGCAAAGGGACAAGATGATTTGCATGTTTGGACATTGTATAAGCAGTTCAAAAGTATAAAATTGTGTGTTTGCCACAAATGATGGGGTACAGTACTATATGATACAGGCGTGTGCTGCTTGCTTTTAACATTATAACAAAAGAGTGAGAATAGGATATTGTTTGTTTGGTCAACATGTGAGGTATTTTAAATCATAAAGATCAATGAAGAGTAATGAAAGAAGAACGAGGAACGTTGTAAGTGAGGTAGGAGGATCGTTGATAAGTGGGCAGGAAGTGAGTGGGTATGTGAGTGGATCTGGACTCTTTTCTGGAGTTACTTTTATGTCTTAAATATAAAATCAAACGAAACAGCTTTTCAGTTGAAAACAAAATTCATTGAAGTTGGAGTTAACAACCAAAACAAACAAACAAACAAACAAAAACAGATTCACATTTTATTGACAATATATCACTTGTTGTGCCATCACAGGTTTTGATTATACAGTTTTACTCTCAAACTGTTCTTTTGATTTAGAAACGTTTGTTTTTGATCGCATATCAACAAAGCAAAACCAACTCCTTACACTCTTCAAGTGCAGTCTGTTACATCATCAGCGTAAAGAATTAAGCCATTCCTGTTATTTATTTCCTATTCTTAATTCTGTAAACAGTCATTTTAGTTCAGTATTTTATTCTAATTTCATGTTTTTGATATTTATGAATGGAAAGTGATGAACATTTTTCATCATCAGCTGATGTTTCAAGTCTCTCTAATTTCTTTTTGTAGTTTAAGGAAGAGTGTTTGTGTTTACTTGTTTCAAGTTTATGGGACTCTGGATGAAGTCCAGACTGCTTCAGAATAAAAATAACAATATATCAGTTTACAGAGTTGACTTATGTCCATCAAACAGCTTTTTTTCCCTTTTTTTTTTTTTTTTTTTTTTAGTAATTATACAACTGGTTCTAAATGTGAAAGACTCAACATCTTGGATTAAAAGACTGATACAATAGTTGATTAGAAGATTGTTTACAGTATTCACTTGTGTTTGCAACAGTTTCAGTTTTTATTTCACACTAAAAAGGTTGGCACAAGTATGCGCAGCTGCAGTAATCTTGCAGAAAAAAATAATTTACATGAAATACATTTATTTTCGGTCTTAATGCTCTTCAGTATTTTAACTTTCAGTGTACAATCCATCCAATACTTTGATTTATGCTTTTCATCTTTTCTCTCATCACTTTGTCTCGTTGCTTGTCTCATATCCTCTCTTCACTTTGTTTTTAGAACAATTTATAGTAAAAGTCTAAACTTTAAGTAATTTAAATCACGCAATATCCTTCACAATATATGAAAGCAACTTTTTAAACAAGCATAGACAGCACAGTTTTCTTACATTTTCAGCTTGTCATTAGTAATTATATTAAACAAGAGAAGCTATCATTACTTAACTTGTTACTGCACTTAAAGTTAATTCTGTCAATGAAACATACAGTCGATGATGGATTGATGGTTGCATCCATAAGTGAGCTCCTACAGCATACATTCAAGGATAAAAGCATAAAAGTTATTGCTGTTGAAATGTAATTTCCTTCATTGGGATAATGAAGAATAGTGAATATAAAATGAAAAAAAAGAAACATTGAAGGAGGAGGGTTGCATTCACCTTTTTCTCAGTCAGCTGGTTGAACATATGACACAGTAATTGCAGTCAGCACAATGTCATTAAGCAGCATTACACGTGAGACGTGGGTGTAGAGCGCCCTCTAACGGTGGTGTAGAGGATGTGCTTCTGCTGAATGATTTTTCATGAGGGCACAAGAACAGCCCAGCATTCATGATGGTGTTTGAGCCACTCTGTGAATATTTCTGCGATCTTCTTTAAAGTCTGGAGGGTGGTGTGTCTTGGGGGGAGGAGAGCTGCAGTGAGCGTAAAAGGGACCAATCTCTGAGCCTTTTTTTTTTTCTAGATCTTTGACACAGAGCTAAAGGACCAGGAGAGGGAGGTGTGCTTTGTTGACATCGCCTACGATGAAATCCCGGAGCGCTACTATAAAGAGTCTGAGGTGAGCTTGTGTGTGTGTGTGTGTGTCTCACCAGTGGAGAGGTGTAATTCCACAGCTGAATGTGGGAACTGCAGTAAAAACAATATTATTTACATGAAACGATATTAGTTTAGTAAATCCAACAGTTTCATGTGGGTGGGATTTTTTTAATGACTCTGCTGGATTCAGTCATTAATTTAACTTTGGACTCCCTAAATTCTGTTTTTACAAGGATGTCATGAATGATTTTGTTCATCACTATAATGTCAAGGATCTGTGTGTTTCCCCTCACCACTGTAGGACTTGAAATATTTCAAGTCGGAGAAGACGTCGCGGGGCGTGCTGCAGGAAGGCTGGAGGGACACGCAGGACCCCATCATGTGCTCCTACAAACTGGTCACAGTCAAATTTGAGGTGTGGGGCCTGCAGACACGGGTGGAGCAGTTTGTACACAAGGTGAGAGGTCAGCTATTGGAAAAGTGATCAGACATGAATCAGAGCTGAACTTCATTAAAGGGTTAAGATATACTTTACTGACTTGCACCAGCCATGAAAATCATCAAAAATTAATTTCTTTATTCAATGATCTCGCAAAAGGCTGAAGTTGTTCAGGAAATGAGGTTTATGCTAAGAGTCGCTGCGGTTCATCTTTGCCTTGCGTTTTAGGTGATTCGGGACGTGCTGCTGCTGGGACACAGGCAGGCGTTTGCCTGGGTTGATGAGTGGATAGGTAAGCCCAAGATCATACTTTTAAAGACATTTTCACGACACTAAGTTCATAAAACCTTTACATTTGATGTGGATTTGAATGTAGATTGCAGTTATGCACTGAAACTGACTGCTGTTACAGATGTCAGCACTGTAAGCTGCATGGATAGTAGAACCAACTCCACATTCACTGCTGTTTGTGCACAGTCATTTCATCTGCATCTAGCCTGGTTCTCCCACAGCATGGATCCTCTTCTCATCACTAACCCACTAAAGACCAACATTATAAACACTTTCTTAGCATGGTCAGAGATTGCTCCACTTGAAAATCTACATGGTTAAAATAATCCCACATTCTTCCATGTTTCATGATGAAGAAATTCAAACACATCGGGTTTTTCTTTTTGCAAAGTCAAGAGTGATACAATAATGGAAAAAAGCAAAGCTTAACACAGAATAGAGATGACTCTATTTGAAAGCTCATACCAGAATGTTTATCAGTGCTAATCAATCTTGTGTGATTGGTTACAAAAAAGAGCATTAGCTTTGCCATGAAACATATGTGACTCCTCTCCTCTCCATAACCACTAACCTTAATTTTCCCTCCTCTCTGAAAGCGGAATGTTTCTTGAATACTCCTGAAGTCTTTTTCCATGTGGACTTTTTTTTTTCCTGCGGGATTTCTTTCACGTGCCTCCTATCAACCAGGCTCTTCATGCTATTCTTTTATCTTGAAGTTTCCCTCCTCCCCTAACCTCACCCACATTCCCTGCTCGTGTGGCTTGGATTTGTCTTTCTCCTGTACTATTTTTGATTCTGGGGAAGGTAGCACTTTAACCTCATTAACCTCAGTGAAACTCAACAATTCCCTGTAAGTCTCTCAACTGGACTGCTACTGTGGAGGAGTTACAGCATTTCAACCCTCGTTCCATCCCTTCCCCCCCTTCTTCCAGATATGACTTTGGATGACGTGCGGGATTACGAGCGACAAATGCATGAGAAAACCAACATTAAGGTTTGCCATGAGCAGCAAGAGCATTCTGCAACAAAGCCATCTTCCCTGGATGACATAGAGATCCATGACAAAGCAAGTGTATGTGTCTTTTCCATTGTTTCCACCGCTGACCTCTGTCATATTTTTACTGTTGGTGGCTTGGCTCTGAGGCTGTGATCTCTGCAAATAACTGTCATCATATGTCCACTCATGCTTTCCCTTTCTATTCATTTAAACTGTCATTTATACTTAAAAAGACTACTATAGAAATAGTCATCAAAGAATAAAATAACTGTCCAAACCAACTTCTTAAAATTTGTACTCCTGAACTTTGTAATCAATTTTCCCTCTTTTTTTTAAAGTTGAAAAGTGAATCTTTATAATGAAAACATCTAATTTGTAGCTACTTGCTATTCACGGTGTCACAGCCACTTCATAAGGAATGTGTAAAATGTTTTTACTTTTACCTGAATTATTGAGCAAGTTTAAGCTATCAGGAACAATTTCTGAAGACTCTTAAATCATTTTTGGACATGGACAAACACATATCTGGTTCCCAAGGTTCTGGTAGCTTTTCCAGATACAGGAAATAAAATGTGAATTATTATTATTATACACTTTAAAAATATTAAAAAGCTCTAGCTTTCCCTTCAAAAAACTTTTAGTATCTATACAATTTTGAAAGCCAGAGGAGGAAAACTGTGGTAGATGAAACTTGACCATAAGAATAAAACGGTCAAGTTTCATAAATATTATAAAGTTAGTTTAGGAAAGACACTTTGCATAAGAAGGGTTAAAATGTTTTAACTGATTGTGTGGGTTTCCTTATGAAAATTACTTTGATTACTAACTTTCATTAGTTTATTTTGGTTTTACATTTGAAGATCAAAATATGAGGCATAATAAAGTATATGGTAATCGGCCTAGGCTGTAGTGAAATAAAAACTTAAATGAGTGTTTCAGATGTTCTCTTTCTACTAAAATGAAGGAACAGAATAACCTAAATTTAAAAGTGTTAGTTCACTTTAAAAAAAAAAAAAGATAATCTATGTTTGACTCAACATAATTCCTTAAACTTTGTGTTACTAGGAATTTCTTTGGAACACAGATTCACTTTTCATCGTGTGATAATAATCATTAAAAATTTTGTTTGGTTGGGGGTGTTTGTAAAGTTGAGGAATAACTCTGGGAAAAACAATCATTTCTTCTCCCAATTCTTCCTCTCATTCATCTTCCTTGATCTCTTCCCAATCCAGACATGACAATGGATGAGGTGAGAGAGTTTGAACGCACCATCCAGGAGGCCACCAACCAGAAGATTGGGATGTTTCCCCCATCAATCTCCATAAGCGAGACGACCCTGTCCTCCTGTGCTCTTACCGGCCCTGCCAGCGCCCCCTCAACCCCCATGTGCACTGATGCACCCGAGTCCCTCTCCGTCCCCAAGGACCGACCCCGCAAAAAGTCTGCTCCAGAAACCCTGACCCTTCTTGACCCTGTTCCTAGCGGATCTTCTCAGAGCTCTTCCTTGAATCCAGTACCCAATTCAGTCCACCGTCATCCAGCTGCACCGCCTTCCAGTTCTGTCCCTGATGAAATGGACGAGCATTAGGGCAGTAGAAATATGTCCCCACCCCTTGGTTTTTCCCTGTCCCCCCTTACTTATTGTCTTATGAGCCCAGTGAGACTAACCTAACCTCAAAACACCAGTGCCCTGACATTCAAGTTCTTTAGCCATATCCAGCGGTTGCCATAATCCTGAACAATCTCTTAGATGTCCTCATCAGTGTCCTTGATACCATCCAGGCAGCTGTAGGCTCAGCCACCCTCACATGGCTGACTCTGAGTGTAGCCAGCCACAGGCCACATCTTTCTAACAATTGTGCATGATGTTTATTGGAAAACAAAATTACTTTTGTTTACTGGTAGTTATGTAAATACATTTTTATCATTGTTATGTTTCCTATAATCACAGAGGCTGGCTATAAACTAATGAATTTTTGAAGTAGTTGCCTTGACAGCACAGAGCCAGTGGTGTTTTAGTTCAGATAGTGTTTGCAGATTTATGAATATTGTCCATTTCTAGTTTGAAAAAAAAAAAAGGCTGTGTTTTATTTAGTTACAAATGAACTCAATAACACCAACTTGGAGTTGCACAGTGGAGATGGTAATGTCAGAATAACCCACACCAGGAAAAGTGGCTAAGAACACTCATGACAAATCCACCACATTTGCTCTAGAGCTCTTCATGCTGGCCTGTGGATCAGATTGTTCACATCCTTTCCATTCCAAATGAAGTCATACAAGAGATGCAAGATCAGTACAATCATTATGAGAATACACCTCAGGACTCCCTGACTCTACCTGGCTCACACTCCAAAGGCAGGGCTGTTGCTGTTCTTCTCTCCCTACTTATTGCCAAACACTTGAATTTTATACCTCCACAGATGTGATAATACAGTAAATATGTATTATACCAGTCTAATTAACCCCAGGAATGTTTACACATCACAAACCTTTTTGATTAAGTTGTCATTATATCCGCAGCATGCAGTTTAAATAGTACCGAGGTCAAATTTGTTAGATTGTTGCTGCATACAAGAAGTGAAATACTTCCTCATAGTAAAGTCAAACGTCGCCTCAAACTAATGCTGGACATCTTGTGTGAATAAATTCCAGTTTGATCAAATCACCTAATCACCATCCTTTTATGTCATATATATATGTAAGAACAAGGTCAGTTTAGGAAAGTTTTTCTTTTTTTTCTTTTTTTTTTGTAGAAAAGAAGGGGCACATGTGTCAAGCTGACTTGAGTATGTGCTTCATCAGAAGTGTTCACAGGAACTTCCTCTCTAGAGAGCCATTAGTCATCTTTGGATTAATTTTCCATCTAAAATCCTAAAAAGCAAACAAATACTGTAGGACAGCAGTTGATTCTGTGATTATTTCTTTTTCAAATCGTATTATTCAAAGAGAGGGTTTTTATATGCTGCATGAAATGCTCACAACATATTCAGATATTGTGTGAAGTACATATGGTATACTTACAATGGGCTGGTATAGAATATTTAGTAATGCAACTGTATGGAGAAAAAAAATGAATGCTTCCATTGGAAGTCTGAACTCATTTTGTATAAACAGAAAATGCAGATTTTGAGTGAAATGTAAGCATGTCCAGAGAATATACAGGAGGCCTATAAACTCTTTGAACTTGGTGCCTCTGCATGCTACAGTTATATCATCACCTAACAAAATTCTCTTTAATAGTTTAGCTATAGATATTTACTGCGTTTTTCTGCTTGTCGTCTATCACAAATAATACATTTAGTTGAATTAAGATCCTACGTTGAGTAGCAAAGCTTTAACAGAATTGGTTCATATCTATAGTTACATGCCTCTGCATCACTAATGTGGCAGAAACAGGGTCTTAGGACGGTGCATGATGTTCATTGACTATCATCACCCATGAACAAAAGGCATGCCCGGTGACCTGAAAACACTTGGAGGTTGGTTCACTGCTGTTTTTTGTATCCTTTAGACTTCAACATTGATATTTTTATGTCATGCAAATTCAGCTTTTTTCCACCCTACAACCCATATTGTAATGTCAACAAGGCCTGGTCAGGCACATTCCCCCTCATCCTTAGAGCAGCAACTCAAAAAAGCACAAAGATATCAGCAGAATGTTGTATAAAACAACAAGGTTGTAGAGAATTATTTGACTGGACACTTGTTCGAAGTCTGTCCTCTCCCCCCCCTGAACAAAGTATTCATCCTTGAAAATTAGATTATTTCTATTTCCTTTTCTAATGTTTGAGACTAAAACCCAACCTGTCTGTTGTCCACCAGGTGTGATTAAGTCACTGAAGCTCATGCACTGCTGCAGCGAGGCCAATGTAGATGCAGAGGTGTTCAAACATATCAAACCAGACTCTCAAGTAATAACTTCTTTCCTAGAAAAATGAGTCATTTCCCTTCTTCATACAGTTACTGACTTGACAACGCAAATGCATTTTGCACTTTTCCAGTCTTTGACACCTTAACTAACAATGAAGGAATGTGTTATGTTACTGTGTTGTTGGGTTTTTTGGACCAAAGTCCAGTTAGGCAGCGTAGTAACTCCAGAGACAAAAACTTGTAGAAAGTTCTCGGTGGTCATGCCATACAGTTTTGTCAAATAAATTGTACATTTTCTCTTTTGAGTTTATTAAATTAAAAACTAAAATAAAATCTGTAGCTGTTTATCTGTAGCTGTAGCTTTTGTCTTTGAAGGATTAAACTTCTCTGTTCCAGTTATTGGCCCTCTGTATTGATCTATTAAGTATAGATTGTACATTCTTATTGTCTGGTATTGACCGCCTCTCTTGTCAGGAACACAGCAACCCAGGGACATGTTTGATCCACCACGGGCTATTAAAAGAATGCAAAACATTTATGAAACATTAATCTCTGCTCTGTTTAAAAGAGTAACACAATAGCTATTGTAAATACTGCTGTTGCTGATGATTATAGCAGATTTCTTACTCGGATCCTGTTCCAGGTTTCATTACTGACGTGAATGTGATTTAGAAGAGACAAAGAAGGAAAAAAATCTTTTGCATTTGTGCAAACAGCACATTATTTTCAGACATGAATGAAAGGTCCAGTTTAGTCTGAGAGCAGGGTTAACATGTCTTTCTCCATAAAGTTGTTCTGTATTGAACATGCAGCGTTCAATTTGGTTTATTTTGTTTCTGTTCAGATATCGTGGTGCACTTTTTGTTCTCCAGTTCCTTCGGACGACCCTGCGGGGCACGATTATTTTCTAAGTTGTAAAACAAGTTGATGCTTTGCGTTGTAGTGGTGTGGCTGCTTCGATGTTCACTTGCCATGCTGAGAGGTGATTGACTCTGATGTAGTAAATAAACCTGCTGTACTTTGATTTTGTGATTGCTGTACTTTTTGAAGGAAAAATGAATTTTTTGTAATTTCTTTGGATAAAAGGACCAATCATTTCACTCCTCCTTTTCTTCCTCCTGATGAGGTTTGCATTCAGCCAGCCTGTTGTACTGTTTTCTCATATCTGGGACTTTTCTCGTGAAGCAGAATGACTGATCTGTGGATACATGACTGAGTAAACCTGCGTGTGCAGGTACGCTTCAAGAACATCCTGCTGTGAGAATCCGACCCCAGAGGTGCCATTCTTGTTTAGCTGCTGGAAGTTGCTCTTTGTTCTTCCACTTTAACTATTATTGTACTTGTTATATTTTTACTGGCCTTTGACTTTCATTTGGTTCTTTGTTGTGATTATTGTTTAACTTTTTCTGAATTGAATAAATAAACTTTATTAGCTATTGTGATTTTGGTTTACTCTTCATTGTCTTTCCCATTTATGTTGCATGTAAACTTGATTTAGATTTAAAAATGCACAGGATTTATTATTTATAAATAGTAGTAGGTTAAACTATCAAATGTCCAGGCTATGAAATGTACACTCTATGCTACATATAAATACTAAAGAGGTCTTGAATGTACCCACTGGAGTGCAGGTCATGTGTTATGCAGCATGTTAAAATATTGAGTTTCATCTGTCAGTCGCAGATGATGGCATGGCTTAGCAAAGATTTCCTAAAACACTCCCCATAACAGCAGAGCTGTCTGAGTCTTTTGGAGAAGGAGCTTTCTTGTCTATCCAGTGTGGTGGAGACGGTTATTCAAGATAGACAACAGTTTATTGAGTGGTGTTCTCTCTGCCACAACGTCAAATGTCTCCTGTCTGCAGCCCATGATCGAGCCAACCTTCCTAATGAGTGTGTTTAGTTTGTGCGTGTCACTGGCTGAAATGTCCCAGCAGACCACAGAAGAACAGGACACTAGCTGCCATCGACTGGTAAAATATTTCCAGTGTCTTGCTACACATGTTGAAGGAGCTCAGCTTTCCCCGGAAGTGGAGTCGACTCAGATCCTTCCTGTATACAGCCATGCTGGTGGTCTTTCGGTCCAGCCAGCTGTCGATGTAAACACCCAGATATCAGTAGTCCTTAACTCTCTCTACATCCCTACCCAGAATGCTCATGGGCCGCAGCGATGATCCTTTCTTCCTAAAGTCAATCACCATCTTGCTAGTCTTGTCCACATTCAGAGCAGATGATTTCTTCCAATTTCCTCCACAAACCTGTCCACCATTTCTCTGTGCTCCTCCTCCTGTCCATCTCTTATACATCCAACAACAGCAGAGTCATCAGAAATCATCTGTAGGTGGACTGACTGATGTATGGTGAATAATGTGAACAGGAAGGGACGCAGCACACAAGAGCCAAAGTGGAGATGTGAGGGGACTGGGAGTGATGTGGTAAAACAAGTCAGGAGTGGCTGTAAGTGAACCTTTAAAAGTAACAGTTCAGCTCTTTGACTCTCTCCTCCTCATGTTGTGCTTCCCCGGCGGAGGGAGCAGAGAGCATTCAGGCATTACAGAATAACCCTCGTTCAAATATAAAAGACAAGTGTCTTGTGTGCGAAAATTTATGTAATCTCAAAAATGAAAGTAGTGATAATGCAGCTACAAACCAAAAAGTATTGATTATGTAACTATATACCAGTGAGCCATAATATTATGACCAGAAATAGTTCCTGTGATGAACATGAACTTGTTTCAGTTGGATGTTCTCAAATACATGCACCTTGACAATCTATTGAATATGTACCAAAGCATGAATATATCTCCAAACATTTTTAGTAAAAACTCCATTTGTCAGATTCTAAAATGAAGGTGCTGAAGCGAATCTGATTGGCAGAGATGTTTGGATGTAAAACTGTTTCTGTTCTGTGACGTGTACACAGACATGTCACCTGATTGAGTTTCAGAATCTGAATGGCTTCACTCAGGGAAGAATAAAGGGAGCTTAAACTTTTGTTTTACAGTTCTCTCTGCAGACTCGAAGGTCTAGATGACTGGTCAATCTTTTGTTTGTGTACACATATAAAGCAAAGAAATGATGTTTCACAACGTAGTCATTTGTAGGTTCTTTCAGATTTTCTTCTAAATTGCTGGAGGCTTGAGGAAAATCTACAAATGATTACAGAAAGCCTCCAGTAGGTGGTGACACACACTACATTAGCAAAATTTACACTGTCAGTTTCCACTGAAATCAATCATACACTTCCATTTGCATTTCCTTAAATAGACTGAAGGTATGCAGAAAATTTGAATTGTTTAAAATCTGCAAACACTAGATTTGATAAAGTGTAATATTCCTCTCGAGCATCACAGCTGACAGTTGAGTGACAGGTAAATGACAAGTATCAGCAGTCCCACTGAAAGAACAAGTGATGATATATGATGAGGATTTTCTTTCTGGATGACTTAGTGAATCTGAAAAATATTACATACATGATATAACAAGGATAACCCGTGGGAGCTGTGATCAAAGCATTCTGTGGAATGCTGCATTTTAAAAATCATCTTTCTAGGCATTAAGAGAAATACCTGGATGTGGAAATTTTTGAAGGACATGTTGTGCATTTTAAAGATGTGCTCTGAACTGGACAAACTTTATTGTCTGTTCACTATTGAGACTGAAATAGCTGTTAGCCTGTCGAATACGTATGTGTGTGTATATCTATCTATCTGTCTGTCTATCTGTATATCTGTATATGTATGTGTGTATATGATCAGCAAGAGTCAGGAAAGGACCATGTGTTGGATCTTTGTGCCATAGGGGATAAAAGCAAAATATCATCAACCTGGTTAATTGTCTAACCGGTTAGTCTGTCTCCTGCCTCCTTTGAAGTTACACATCCATCATTGGCATATTTACTGATGTGCTACCTCCAGCTCCTCTAAATAAAATGAAGCATGGATGGAAAACTGCTGCATTTTGCATTTTTATAATAACTTACCAGCACTGTGATGAGAGTACTCCTTTAATAAGTCCACTGGTTTTGTGGTTTTTCATTTGAATGACTTTTGTTTGCATTTTCCTAAACTTGCTGCCAAACAGGATTTCCTAGTATTACCACAAATAGAAACTTCCTCTGAGAGTGGAAACATACCTGCATAACAGAGCCAGTGTGGAGCATGGGTTTCATTTAGAAATGATGAATGCAAAGAAACACCATGCAGAAACTAAAATAATTTGTAGAAATGATATATTCTGTGCTGATGATTTAATCATTGTCATTAAACACAATGCAAACATCATATCCAAGTCAAAGTCCATGCAGCTCTAAAGTGACAAAGGTGTGTACACTCTGGTTGTTGTACCTGTAATTCCTGTCATCTGGACCCGCCCTCTTGGCAAACAACAACTCAATGTTGAACTTCTCTGACTTTTCTTTTCAAAGGAACATCATACCACTGTTAAAAACACTAGCAGGAGAAAGGTAAGCTTAAAAGTTTTGCTTTGTGAAAAATATAAGAATGCTTAATGACAAAAAAGTCTTTTTTGCTCCTGATCAAGGTTAGCATTTGTGTGTGGATGAAAGGTGTGCATTCAAACATGATAATAATACACAGTCAGATTAATATCTATGACTCCTTTTGCTTCTCTCGTGCAGATATGAAGTTTGAGAAAAGATCAGCACGTGCGCTGAAGTTCCTGAGAAACTGGGCAGGACTTTGTGCGTTGATGGTGGTCATACTTGTATTATATAATGACCCATTTCTAATACTTTGGTGGCCTCAGAGACCTGTACAGGTGAG
>JAOWBL010000001.1:14923101-14937710 GCA_028564865.1 Zenarchopterus dispar
CATCTTTTTAAAAATCCATATTTTATATATATATATATATATATATATATACACATACATACACACACACACACGAGAAGGAGCGGTATGTATACCTTTAAATAAGCACATATTACAGTAATAATAATGGTGACATAATAGACAGAACAGCAACAATAACCCTAGTGCCAGTAATAATAATAATTCTAAAATCATTGTTGATATTATAACTAGTACAAGTACCACCAAAAATAACAAGGGTATTTATTGTCGTCATCACCTGCCAGCAACTCAACCCCTCTCCCTGGCAGCCCGGGATCCCCCACGAGTCTGTGACCCCCTGGCCGGCCCCTCACCCTCGCAGGGAGACCAGCTCAAGTGGCACCCACAAGTCCAGGACACACAAGGACGGCACCACCACTGATGGAGGCCGGAGCCCGAACCCAGGGGCCCCCAAACTCCCGCGCCCAATCCATGGCATGGGCACCACAGAGACCAGTTGACCCATGGAGCACTAGCCCTTGCACCCCCGCAACAGAAGCAACCGCCCTGACAGCAGACCAAAGGGAAAGAGGTGGAGCGGCAGAGGGGGAAAAGGAGGAAGGAAGGGTTGAACAGGAGCACTGCAACCAGCGCTGAGAAAGGGTCCAAGACAGCCGCCGCCAACCGCCCGCGCCCAACCCAATGGCAGCAAACAAAACAAGAGGGTGCAGCCCACATTCTGAGGATGACACCGGGGCAGCCAGACGGCACCCCCACCCCACCCCCCTTTTTGGCCAACTGAAAATACCCTAAAGTGTAGTTTTTATTTAAGGAAATAAACATATTGCAAGTATATATTACTGTGTACAAGTTTTCTTGTACAAAGAAAGGACAAAGTAACATTATCCCTTTAGCCTGTCTCTGCTACCATACTTAAACCTGCAACATTCAACCAAAGTGAAGGGCACTAAATCTTTCACAAGACATTTGGAGACAGTCCTGTGACATTGTACCACTTTTTTTCTGCATCATCTTCCCTTGCTTGGTGATGAAGAATGTCCAGCTCTTGGGTTTCCTGTGATGTTGCTAAAAATACTAATAAATGTTGGAAATGAAAAGTGGCGCAGTGTCAGTTGTCCATATATGACAGGTGTGTTTTTATAAAGAGCTGGGAGGCTGCAATGGAGATGTAGTGGGTTTCCTAAAGCACTTAAATACAATACTTTACATTAATAATGTGTCTTATTTGCTGATGTTTTATGATTGATTGTGGAAGACTTTACTTTGTCAAATGTTGCTTTTAACGAAACTCTTTGTAAAGTTTAGAAACATGAGCCTACACTGTTGAAGATCTCACTCATTCAACCACAAGTGACTGTTTAACTGTACATGGATACAAGATTTCGTACACACAGCATTCGTCATGCACGCTACATTATCATTCGAGAGCAGTAAAAACATGAAGTAACACATTTTAGTTAAATGTTAAAAATGCTAGTAATGGAACATTTTTTCTGTAAATTGTCTGTACTCTGGTACTGAGGTAATTAGGTACTTGTATTGAAATTTAGCATTTACTCTGTATTGATCTCTATACATGAATAATGAATAACTTATCTAATCAAGCAACTGATGAAGCACAAGAGAAGCTGACTGGAAAGAAGGTAGGTCATGATGGACAAGGTCAGTGCTGATTTTATCAACTAGTTCAACGTCTCCTTGGACATCTCAACATGATCAAACATGAGGCTTGTAATGAACAGACACAGGAGGCGAGCCAGATTTACTTCACAAAGCGTCATTGATCATAGTTCTCTGACCAACTTGCCTGCAAAAGGTTGTACGATGTATTTGTATATGCTTAATATCAACCAAGGAACTTTGACAAAGTTGAGTAATTTTTCATAACTTCATAATGTTGTTTCACATCAATTCACATGATTCAATGACAGTGGATAAAACTGGCTCAACCGACATTGCTTTCAAAACCATGGACAGCTCCACAACCATCCCTTTAACGCCACAGGTTTGTGCAGAGATGTCCATTGCACTTAAATCAAAAAGCACTCCCTATGAGGGAATTAAAATTGTTTGAATCAGCTAAGGTTTCAACCTGGGAGCTCTCTGTGTGGCATCTGTATGTTCTCCATGTATCTGAGTGGGTTTTTCTCTGGGGGCTTCTGGCTTCCTCCAAAAGTGGAAGGGCAGGCATGTTAGTTCAAGTAGTGATTCTAACAAGTTCACTGGTGCAGGAGTCCATGGTTGTATGCCTCTGTATGTTAGCCCTATAATAGTGTAGAAATATATCCAGTGTGAAAAAGACAATGCAGAAAAAGATATGCCGTTGGTTAAGATAATGAAGAATTGAAGCTGTTTAATGTATAAGCATCTTGGGGCAATCTTTCACCTTGTTGCATCATATTTGATTCAACTGCAAATATTGTGCAACTCATAAATAATTACTTATTTTCAGCTTGATATTGGGATTTTTTGGAAATCTCTAATGCTTTAAATTATTTGTGTAACTGAGTGGGTAAGCAGGTTTTACTAGCTTTGCTCAGTAAAATGTATTCATTTCCCTTTGGCAATATGACTGGCTAGTCCCTTTGATCAAAACTGCCAATGTGACCCACCGGTTCTTAAAAAGAAAAGGCTATTTTCTGTGGTTCCCATGGTGTGAAAGTCTATGCATACTCAATGTGGAAGAGAGGTATATAAAATATCAGCATTCTTTCAGGGTATTTGTACTTGCATGTTATTGTAGTGGGTGTGTGTATGTGTGTGTTATGTGTGTGAGTGAAGGAGAGAGAATGTGTGTAGGAGAAAGATAAATATTTGAAATATTTGAGCTCTTACACACTATTTGCAGATGTAATTCCATGTATCTCGTAATCTTTTGAGCCGACAACATCTTAGGCAATCATAATAATCTTTATTGAATAGCACTTTAAAAACTCAAATTCTTTCTCTGACAATAGCAATAAGAAAAAATACAATAAATAGCTAAAAGGATACAAAGATACATCTTAATACAATCATTAAAAAACAGAGGCAAAAGAAAGTTAAAATTCCAAGATAGTTGGTCTAATTCTCAGTGGAAGATTATTTCAAGGCTGTGAAGCTCTTACAACCACAACCAATACTCTGCCTTCTGTATGTAGCCTTGCCCTGGAGACAGTGAGCAACAGCTGGTCTGTAGATCTGAGAGCACAAGCAGAGGTGTAAGGCTGGAGAAGGTCATTAATGTGGGATGGTGCCAGTTAGTGATTGAAAACTGAGAAACAAGGTTTAAAAATTACTTCTTTATGCACCTGGTTAACAAGAGCAGTGGAGCTACAATAGAGAAAATACACTCATGAAGAACAACCCCCTTAAATTCTTATGATATTTCTTGTCCTTCATAGGTTATATGTCTACCTTGGTCTCATCTGTCTACTAATATCCTAACTGAGACCTGTCGAGTTCGAGAAGTAATTCTTTGATTTTCTACAATTTCTCTGAGCATGGCACTGTCTGGTCTGGGAGTAAACTGGCAGCGATAACCCTCCTGCTGAGATCAGAAATTGACGACAATTTTTTTTCCACTTGCAAAATATTTCTCACTGTAGAATGGTGGACTCCTAGTTGTTTGGAAAACACTTTAGTTCTTTTTCAGATTGATATGGAATAAAGATTTTTTTTCCTCTCTCAGATCACTGCTTGTCTCTCAACCTTAATGTGGTGTTACTCACACCTTAATTGCTGTCAAAATTTCTGCTTTTACAAAAGTGTTCACACCTACTAATGGTCAGTTAATCAACTGATTTTGTACGAGCAGCACCTGACCGCTACTTCTATTATTCATTATTAAAAGGATGTACTTTGATGTTGAGACACTGTATCTGCATTTTCTTAGTTTTTGTTAAATAACAATACAGTGTAATATGTCATCTGTTGTTTCATATGCCCAAGAA
Organism: Zenarchopterus dispar; assembly: GCA_028564865.1. Lineage (NCBI taxonomy): Eukaryota > Metazoa > Chordata > Actinopteri > Beloniformes > Zenarchopteridae > Zenarchopterus > Zenarchopterus dispar. The sequence continues at coordinate 14,927,016 of JAOWBL010000001.1, forward strand.
CAGATAAACACAAAAGTTATATTTAATTAGTTCTCAAGAAGTAAAACCATAGAACTTAAAGAGGGTGTGCTTTTTATTGGATGCTAATATTTTCCAGTTTTCAATAAAAAGCCTTAGTACAAAATAGCTGTACAAGCTGAAGGTGTTTAATGAATTGTGGGGCAGTCCAGAAAATAATTTGTTGGAGTAATGAAAATAGGTAGGAAGAGGTGTATAAACAAGAGCTTTATAATTATAGAAAGAGAGGCATGACCTTATCTGCGTACTTCTACTTATCTGAATTGTAGCTCAAAATTGGTACGTGTTAATTTTACTGAAAGCATTTTAACTGTTAAGGTCAATGGAGAAAAGGAACAAAATAGTAGTTATTACAGTAGTGACTGTGGCAGACAATGGTTACTCCATCAGCCTTGAGTCTGTGTATATGCATAAATACCTGCAGACTGAACACTGTCGTTGAGGCTGCAGAGCAGTGAACATGACGATGACAGAGTAGTTCCTTGGAGGGGCCTTCACAAAACGACGGAACTTGTCCCCATTCATCCGGACAACCGAACGCCGAGAGGACCACTCCATCATCTGGTCAACCTTCTCTGACAGCAGGTTCTGAACAGAAAGAGCAAATAGAAAAAAAGGAAAATCTCTTCAAAAGGCTTTTCAAATTTGAACAGCAGGGTCATTCAGAGGGGTCCTCCTCTGGAAATGTACTTTTCTGAGGAATTAAGTAGCACCGTGGAATACTTTTGTCCAAATACTACCAATACAGACTCGTGAAACACTCTTTTCAACCATATCTTTACACCTCTGTACATCGCACTGCGTCTCAAGGAACAGAGTGAGTCACCAACTCTTCTCCATCATTCCCTTTTTCGTGGGATGTGATATCAGCTTGTATTGTCATTAGTAACCCACAAACAACTCATTGAATAAACAAAATGAGAAGGTTGTGTTGCATCACAGTTCTTTTAGTTGTGAATTTAGACAGCCAATTATATTATTCAAGGTACAGATAAATGTTTTGTTTTTTTTGTTTGTTTGTTTTTTGTTTGTTTTTTTGCGATGTGTTCCATTTACATTTCATGTTGGTTAAAACATTTCAAAGAACACTTGCTGAAAACTAACTGCTTAGATTGCCCAGGACGGATCAAGGCTTGGCATTGTAACTAGGACGGCAACAACGCCAAGCCTTGATGGATGCAAGTTCCAGAATCTATATCTGAATTGATTAAACTCTGTTTGTACATAGGTACAAATACAGGAGTCTGAAATAAAACAAACAAAGCAAAAAAATTAGAGACTTGAGTCTTCTGGGATTTGTATGTGCAGAGGAAACAAAACATCTAGTTCTGCCGCACCTGTGTGTGAATTTTAACAATCTGTTGCTGATTAAATCCAATCAGCAGTGCTAAACATCAATGTCAAAACACAATTTGGAAAGTAAACCATGTTTGGCAACGCCTGAGAGTAACTTTTCAAAAGGAACCGCAATTAACCGAAAAACAAAGCTTGTAACAAAAAAATCCAGTAGTTACTTGGGACACGAGTATCCTTGTGTGTTAGTCACATGCATTTGTAAATCTACCGTATGATCATTCCAATATTAGTTCACAGGAGGACCCAGGTTAGGTTTGGCTACCATCATCTTCTTCAGACTTCAGCTCTGGGCTGATGAGTGATGAAATAGTCGCTACAGAAACACTTGTTTTTCAACCTCTGCAGATCAAACAAAAAAATCAAAAAAAGAACAGAAAAAGATCTGAGCAAGCAGTATGATTTAATTTACATCACAATTTACAGTGTTTTTTTTGGTTTCTGAGCTAGACAGTGCTACGTCTAAGATTTTCATGCATTTTTAAATACATGATTCTGCCTGCCATGCAATTTATCATTGCAACATTCGCCAGCTGAGACACATTGGTGTGCTGACTAGTCTCATTCACCTGGTGAGGCATTTGTTTTAAAGTCAAAAGACACAAAATGTTTAATTACTTCTCTTTAACTAGCCTTAAAAACAGCTGTTTTGACCTAGTGAGTTTTAAACTACATAAATAGAAACTTTCAGACTCCTGTTCAAAGCTCTTTCTGTGCAGAAGTTTGCAAGTATTGGATCAAGTAGTCAGTAGTTAAATAATTCAGTAGTGCTTCTTACTCCAACTGCTAATCAAGCACTCTTTTTCTCTCTCTTCCCCTCACACATATCGTCAACCACACATCAGTTCTTAAAGTTGGCCACAGAACTTTACACTAAATCTCTACAGTAAACTCCCTGGGAACAAGATCAACAGAGACAAAATCTAAAAGGTGGAGAAGGATGAGGAAGGAAGTCAGGCACAGCAGCGAAGGTAAAAAGTAGTATAACGTATTGCTTGGGTGGTTTAAACAACACACATCCCTAATGAGCCGTGTATAACGAGGGAGGAGATTCACTAAGAGGCACAGCACCAAGGAGTGCAACACACAAACACAAAAACAAACACATCCATGTACATGCCCAGAGAAGGCACAAAGTGCTCTCTGGACATCTTTGCTTTTCTGCCTGTAATTTGTGCACCTAGCTTCAGCCCGCATGTCTTTGGTCCCAGAGGGAGAGCTGTCAGTCCTGGATGCCTTTCACTCTGGCAGTAATGATACACTACCTTGCTTTTGTTTCTCTCTCTCTCTCTCACACACACACACACATACAAGTGCTGAAAACTTAAAAAACTATGTGAAAGAAAAAAAAAAAGAGAATGATAAAGGTCCAAGGAAACAATGGAGTACAGAGCAGATGGAACAAAACTGTCACTGTTTGTGCATATTTTCAAGTACAAACTGCCGTTCCAGATGCTTCAAATGGTGAGATGAAAGCTTTGTGAATAGTGTGTGTTTCTGTGCAGTCTTCCTGCACTTTTGCCCATGTTGTCAGGATATTATTAAAAGATACTGGTGTAAATGTGTGCAGGAGTTTCTTGCAAACTGGTCATAAATTTTGACTTCTTTTCTTGGTTCTTGAAAACAATTTACTCTGTATCCAAAAGGCTTTTTCAGGGCTAATTGACTGGTGGAGAGCTTCCAAGTTTATGTTGGAAAAATTCCAGTTAGAAGTACCCACCAGTACATTACATCAGTTGTGTGGATTCTTAGATATTATTTTTATTACTGGCATTTTAAAAACAGGTCACAAGAATCAAGTTGTGGCCATGTCTTCTGTTTAATGCTGTTTTGTTTTGTTTTTTTCCTTCTCCAGTTTAACAAAGGTGGCTTCTTTTTCCTCATCTCTCAAAACTCCTGACTTCTCTGTCCCAAATGTAGACATGACTGTCCTAAGAGTGTCCCTTATACCTGAGGTGCAGGTGGACCACTGAGTTTTGTCTTGAGCACCTGGCTCTGCTGACTTGTGTCATGCACTTGTGGAGTTGTTTAGTTTCTCCTCTGTGAAGGTCTGTGTTCTCTTGTTCTAAATGATCACACTGTGGTTAGCAAGCTAATATGAATTCTTATGGTAATATTACATAAAGGAAAACTGACCCTCATAAGACTTTGATGTTATGTCTGACTTGACATACTGTTCACCTTTGGATGGATAAGAAATATAGCATGTGCACTGTAACTTTCACAGGCACATCTGTTTGAAGCCAGGAGGATTATCACAAAAGTGACTGACACCTAAATTAATCAGTTGTGCCACTTTAACACACTCATAAAACCATTTATTATATACGTTTATTTGAAATATCCCGATGTCTGAAAACATCTCTTTTGAGGAGTCAAACTCACCTAGTCCTGTTAACAAGAAATCCATTGTACAATAAATGGACGCTAGCCCCAAAGCTCAATGTTGAATATGTTGAGTTAAATTGATAAGTTAGTCATGGTTATATTATGCTATTGAATACATGACTAGAACAGATCAACAACTCAAGAAACTCAATAGAGAAATGCACAAAATGGCAATTACAAAAAACTCTTCTGACAATTGGAATGAAAGATCCCTGATAATACTGTAGTAATAAACTATTAGAAAGTTCACAAAATTTAAAATACTACTTTATGTTCTTTGCATAAAACCTAAAAAAAGACAAATACTTAAAAAACACATAAGCAGCCTTTTTTTAAATATCTTACAATATGCCATCAACTGTCTCCATCACATCAATATGACAAAAATAAAACACATCCACGCTTAATAAAGCCTGGAACTACTAAAACATTTTAAACCCCACTAAGCACAGAAGCTACTAAAATGTATCATATCTAGTATGGGTATGTACACAACATGTCATTGTTCGTGTGTGAATTAGACTAAGCCAGTAAGAAGCAAATATTATTCATTTCAACACAAACCGTCTTGTCTTATTTCATATCCTCATATTAATCATCATGTAATCATATTTTCTATTCCATAATATCTCAGTTCTTTCCTTTACACCTTTTGTTCCATATATGTATTTCAATCTTCTTTTCTTCCAACTTGGTGTATGAAAGATTTCAATGTATGATCAAAAATAAGTTGAAATAAAAAAACTGGTGTGATACAAAAACATGAAAAATATGTGGAACATTTATTGTAAAAACTAAAGGACACAAATTCTTTACTTTAAAAAAAAACATTTGTGGATAAGTGAAACACAGACACACACACATACAAAAGACAGACTGTGTAAATGTGGACATCAAGAAACACATTAAGAACTTCATAAAACCTTAACAAGGTCAAAAAACAGTACATAAATGCAGATGAGTTAATTAGTTTTTCATGCACTGCTTCTACATTTTTGCTTCATTTAATTCAAGAAGTAAAGAGCTTTACTGTGTCCTGTTTTTCATGTGACACTGTTTTTAAGATCTGGTAAAAGAGGAGGATTTGTATAATTGTCATTTAATTTTTAAACAAGTTGCATTACTGGGGGGACTTTGATGTGCACTTTCAGGTACACCAATTGTTCAGTCAAGGACAAACAACATCCTATTCTTGATGATATGAAAAGCAGTTTGATGCAAAGATGAAACACTTTCATAAGTCATTTAAGTATCCACATTATTTCCCTTCAGCACTGACATTTGGATGAACAATAGTCACAAAACTGGCCATGGAATGTCAAGCAGGCCAAAGTAAGCCAAAATCCTTAAAACACAAATTGTTGTGTGCATTAAAATGGAAAAGTAAATAACTCTCTTTGGGAAAACCTTTTTTTTTTTTTAAACAGATCTATTCAAACAAATAGCTTTTAAGGCTGTTGTACAGCCTCTGCATGCATAGTGAAATAAGTAAACCACAAGAGCAAAACGTGTTTAAAAAAGACTTGACCACAAAAATCATCACTCTAAAGTTGTCAATTTATGTAAATAATACAGTGTATAGCCTTATATTTAATTTAAGCTTCATTTCCTGACATTATCAATTATATAATGATAATAAACTATATTTGTAAAGCAGTTTTCCAAACAATGTTACAAAGTGCTGAAAGGAGTAATATTCAAGATTCTTGATTAAAATACCCTGTATTTTGATTCTCAGGTTTTGGGTTTAAATTTTTAATATATTTGTCACTAAATTCATGCCCCAGACTTGGTGAGGAGGAAATGTATGTTTTCCCATTTCTTACGCAAGGATAGACTTACTTTGAGCAGATTTACTGCCTCCATTTTGATGAAGTCTAGAGTATGAATTTAATTTTTGACTTCAGGTTACATATTGCTCCTTTAACAGAGAATCCAATTTGATTCAGTTTTAAAGCCACTGGAAACATAGAATTAAACTCCAAATTAGTACAATTAATATAAAACCAATAACAATTGCAATGATATTTCCCTAGATGGGGAAATATAGTATAATAGTTCATTGACATGGAATTTTAATGTTCATGCATCATACAAAACTACATTAATGTCACAGATGATGTCGGGTCATTCCACCTTGGTCAATATGAAAATTTGCAATTTCAATGGATCAACTGTATGGATGCTCGTCATGTATTTCTCAATGTTTCTCTGCCAGGTTAACCTGTGTTTCCCTTGAAGCTGGAGAGTCAGTGGGTCCAGGCTTACCCCCTCTCTTTATACACTAGCTGCCCCACTCTCAGTAGCCCTTTGCACAAAGCGCTGGCAACGTGAGACTTCTGCCTCAATATTCTGCCTCGTCTTGTATGTAAACAAACGCAAGGGAAAACAGTAGGCCCCTTTTGTTCCACTCCTCTTCCCCCCTGGGACGTCATAACAGAATGCAACAAAGTGGAGATGAGTTCAGTGTGCAAAGGTGAGTCAGCATGGCAGAATACTTCTCTCAAGTGATTCTGCAAAGCGAGCATGCCATGTGTAATCGCACACTGATGCGGCACTCAGCCACCTCAGTCTGTTAATATTTAAAGGAGAACAGCCACGACTTAATGTGGAATGATTTTTTTGTGCCAAAGTGACATAACCTCTGTGCTAAGAGGACTACTTACTTTACTACACACAGTCTGTTCATGTCTCCCGCTTTCCCTGCCACCTTCTCTCTTGCTGGACAGCACACTCAGAAGAAGGCGTAATTTTGTCATGAGGCTCTTCAACTGCATTCTGCTGCTTACTGCAGCACTAGAAAGGGATCTCATGGTACACTGAAACTTGTTGGATGGTGTTAAAGTACATGGAGTTATGTTTTTCTAATATGTAACAATATTTTAGGTCGTTTCCACATGGACAATTTTGTTGGCATCTCTAGAAAAGCTTGAAAACAACCTGATCATAGTGTCATATTAAACCAAAGTGTATCCTGTAATTAGCATTGCAGATGACTCCAATCTTGATATCAGTCTACTTTTCACTTTTTAAAGAAGTAGTTACCCTGCTTTTTTGGTATCAAAAACCACTCTGACCATAGACCAAAGAAAGCTAATTAGAGATATGAGGCAATGCAAAAGAAAATTCTAGTTCATCTCCAAAGAGCTTGATGCTCCTGTCACTATAGTTGCAAGTTTCATTCAGAAGTTTGGGGTTCACAAAACTGTAGCCAAGCTCTCTGGATGTGATTGCAAGAGGAAAATTGATGACAAATTGAAGAGGTGAATAATAATAATGGTAACCAAAAATCCCAGAACAATTTCTAAAGAGATTCAGGTTGAATTGACAACCAAGGACCAACCTTTTGAAAGCAAAAAAGCCAGACTAGAATTTTTGTAAAAGTACATACTAACAAACCACAAACCTTTGGCAGAATGTCCTCTGGACAGATGAGATAAAACTGGAGCTGTTTGAAAGGTTACATCACTTTTACTGTCAAAGATGCAAAAAATGAAGCATTCAAAGAAAATAACGCTGCAGCTACTGTGAAACATGCAGGTTATATTCTGAAGTTGCTTTGCTGTACCTGGTACACGGTGTCTTGAATCTTTCCAGGCTACAATGACATCTCAAGACTATTAAGGTATTCTAGAGCAAAACTGGCAGCTCAGTGTCAGAAAGCTTGGTCTCACACACGCCATCGGTCCTCCAAAAAGATAGTGATCCCAAACACATGACTAAAAGCACCTAAAGATGGAAAAGAACAAAATGCAGGAATGACCTTCTGAGAGCCCAGATTGACACCCTACTGAACATATACCGAAAATGGTGTAACATGTAGTATGGAGGTCAAAATCTTTAAACAAAGACAGCTGAAGCAGTTTTCTCACAACGACCGGACCAAAGTACCCCTCTATAGGTATAGGAATCACTGAGTGTTACAGAAATGGCTTGACTGCAGTGATTCCCTCAAACTCAAATTGTTGAACCACAATTTAAAAGGAATGTCTGACTTTCGTTGGTCAAAGTCAAACTATACAGTCTACTGTCTTGTACCTTATCTATCCTGTAATGCAACACTGCTGTGTGATGCCATTGGTTGAACATTTCTGTGGTATACACCTTGTAGGTAATCGATGTGTACAGCCAACTGGAGATTTGTTCTGCAAGCCATTCACAGAAACATTAACAATATTTTTTCTATGGGTAATCCGTTGCTTTGGGAGGTCTTAACCGATGCCTACTGCAAGTGAATGGGTCTAAGCTTTAGCCATCAGCCTCCTATATAGTTTCCTCCAAGTCCCTCATTGAAAGGGGGATTACTGGAAATTGGCTTCATGTAACAAGGAACAAAGATGTGTCTCTTGCTCACTCTTGCTTTCTCTGACACAAAAGAACAGACATACCCAAAAAACACACACAGAGAAACATACACACACACACATACATACACACACACAGCTCCAAAATAACAAAAAGTTACTGCAAGGAAAAATTATGGCATCCATAGTGTCCTTATGACTTAAGGAGTTTCAGTATTGTGTTAAAACGCTTCTAACACCCACATTGAGGCACACAGAGAGCAAAGAGGGGGAGAACAAACAAGAGTGAAATTAGCATTGCTTGAGGTTCCTTTTTTATGACTTTTTACAAGAACAAAGTTGAGCAGAAAGAGGGGAAGAAGGTAATAGACAAAATAATCATGTTAAAATGGATGTGCCAATTTCCAGAAGGCATGGAATGTTTTCTAAAAAAACTAAACAAAAAAATAAAATAAAATAAATACATTAATCTTCATTTTATTATTATTATTTTTATTATTCATCTATTTAATTTCTGTGTCTTCAATGACCAACTCCACTGTAGAAAATAAAAACACATCTTGAATTCCAAGCCAGAAACACACTGAAAAACATTTGAAAAAGAGACCAAAGATGACAAAAAGTCAATTCTATTGCTGGTTTTCAGAACGAAACTACTGCAGATTAAACTGACGTGAAGGAGTCAAAACTGGGCTTAAGAGGAGGATCCACCAAATACTTAGCCTTTCATGCAGGAGTGCATTACAACTCACCAACTTTGTGCAAAACTCAGTCACTGATTAGTTGAAAACAATTCTCAATGCAAAATTGTAATTAAAAACAAACAAACAAACAAAAAACAAGCAATTAATCAATATCTATACCATATCAGAATCAGAATCACTTTATTGCCAATGCCAGTAAAAAAGTTTCACAGACTAGGAAATTGCTCTGATGTAATGGTGCAGATATAATAAAAAATATTGAAAAAAGCAAAAATACAATAAAAATAAATAAAATGAAAATAAAGCAAAATAAATAAAAATAACAAATATACCAAGTTTACAAAAAAAAACATTGTGAATAAAAGGTATGAGGTCTGTGAAAATCTCAGGGTGTAAAAGTACAAGACTGGATATTATTGGATATGTATGATTTTTAAATTCTTAGGCAGCACTGCCACTGTGATCAGTGAAGCCACATGGGCTTGAATATATTTTAAAACAAAGAAATACCATCGCAACTCCTCGCCTCTTGTAAAACCATCTTTTCTGCATTTAGAAAAGATAATAAAAGAGGGGTTAGTGTGGTAAAATGTGAACACAGATCACACGCAGACACAATAACAGCATGTCTGAGTCCTCTGGAATGTCAGTGTTAGTTCTTTCAATCTTTAATCATCTATAAATACATTCAGGAAGCCCTCGTACTGCTAAATCCATATTTGTAGGTTTATGATCTGTGATTCCCAGAAATATCATGACTTACCACAAGAATAGCTAATGGTGGGATTTGTTGGCAATTATTAAAAATGACCACCTGTCATTTTTAATAATTGCGGAGGATGTCTGTGATATTAATCCATTATGCCATGTCTGCAATTCATAAAGCAAATATTCCACTGCAATATACCTACCCATCTAATTGAGCAAAGAGGTCAGTGGGATCATTTTTATTCTGTGAATGCACATCACAGCAATTCGTTGATTTGCAGACGGAAGTTTGGTTGTTTTTTTTGTTTTTTTAATTTATTTATTCTAGCTGCCTTTTCTTTATAACAGCTGCAGGTGATCATCTACACCGCAGGTGATCATCTACACCGCAGGTGATCATCTACACCGCAGATGACAATTTGGGTAGAGAAAGAAAAAAGCATCAAAAAATTTGTCACCTTTCATCTTCTTACAGAGACCCATAAATAAACAAAAAGCCAACACCAGCAGAAGAGTGATGATACAATGGATGACATGTTGAGCAATATGCAGTAAGAACTTTTTTTTTTATTTTTCCATCAAGCTGAAACACTAGTCAGAGAAGACAAAGTATTTCTGACAACCAAAACTCTAGCAAATGTTACCGTCCTGGTAATCCTGGGGTTATTGTCTGCAAATTAAAGTGAAACACGGACTTTCCTTATCTTGTATGAATGTGTTGTGCGAAATGCGAATGTCACGGTGTAATCTTTGAATTACTGCAGCTCCCCAGGTAACAATAGTCCTGTGCCAATAGGGTATTTGTCTGTGCATCTTCAGTCACACTCTAGGGATTTTACTTTATATTTTGCTCATTAGTCCTTAAGGTTTTGCCTCACTCTGATGCATACAGATTATCTAAAATTTGTCTAACTAAACTGATAAGTTGTCTCTTGTTTTACAACAGCTTATAAATCCTTTCCAACTTCACCAAAAGTATCTCACAATGTGTTTCTAATTTACTTGCTCTGGAAATTTCATCAAGGAGACGGACCATTAATGACCCCATACACAAAATCAAATGTAACCATGACACTTTCAGTTAGACAAAACATTTTCAGTTTTTGATAGGTTGAGAATTTCACAACTTTATTTATTTTATTTTTTGTAAATTGAGGTTATTAAGGTAATGGTGGATGGTGGGGTGTACTGGACAGACATTTTAAATGCAGACAAGCAAC
>JAOWBL010000001.1:14945683-14961569 GCA_028564865.1 Zenarchopterus dispar
ATAGTAAGGTCTATCATCTCAAAAGAAATATCTAGATAGCCTTCTTGCACTCCATGCATTTTTAATTTTTCTATAAACTCTTTGATCTTAGCTAGATTAATTCAGATTATTATTATGAGCAATGAGATTGTAAGATCCTCTGGAAATATGTTTTTTTTTCTTTCTTTTTTTTTTTTTGGCATAAACATGATAAGAACATCTTAGAAGCTTTCAGATTTAATTTTGTGAAAACTGGCCAATACAGTTTTCCTCTTAATACAATCAGTGTCAAACTTAATCAAAGTTAAAAGGCACTGACTAAGCAGAAAACTGGTGGAAAACATAAAAGTATATTATATATTCAAATTAAATTTGTATTTCTGTTTGTTATGAAAGCCTGAATACTTCACCCCTCCAACAATTTCTTTTTATTCTGTGTTTTGCCCAGAAATGCATTAAGATAAAGACTATTTCATGTTGTATTGTGATGTATTCACAACCTGCTTATCTTGTCAGTGAGGACAAATATGGATGACATATCAAATAGCCTTGTCGCAAGTGAAGGTCAAAGCAGATCTATGAAAGAAAGAAGGCAGCTGGGGATTGCTGGTATACAAAAGAGAGTGAGAGAAAAGGATAGGGAGGTATTATATAGTTTAAACAATGGAGATAGAGAAGTAAACAGATTTCTATAATAGTAATAATAAATTGAAAAGATAACTTGAGACTGAGTACGTGTGTCTGCAGAACACGGAGCTGGTGAGACATTTATTGACATTTATCTGAATTTACCCTCTCCACCCTTTTCCATGCATTGTTTAGTACATGTTATTAAAATACAACCTGCTTCCAGTTTTAGAATGTTACCAAACATTCCACATTTATCATTCACACAAAGCATCCAAGAGCCAAAATTGCAAGTTTTAAATCCCCTCTTTTTTGTCCACAGGTGGGAATTTCATTGATTAAGCTAATGTTGGTGGACCTAGCAGGAAAAGAAATAAGACAAGGTGTTTCTGCTCCTTTTCGGATTAGCAATATTTTCCTTTTATCACATGCCTCCTTTCAGTTGATCTGAATGAAGCGACCTTGTCAATTTGTGTTTATTCAAGTACATACCTTGGCTGTTTTTGAAAGCACTAGACATTTTTTCAGATGCTTTTCAATGACAGCCTTTCAGATTGTAACAAACTATTTGGGTAGTTATTTATGAGGGGGTCAGGGAAATTTTGCAGTTTCCCTGATTTGCAATCATCTCCATTTAATAAACATTGTAAATTAACAATTAGTTGATGAAATATTTTATTCTGATCTGAAGCAGTTTCTTTCTTACTTATGGATTTTATTCCTCTGTTTAATACTTATGGTTTTGCCTATTGCTATGCATTCTTTTGCCCTAGTAAAGCATTTTGAATGACCTCACACTGGGAAATGTGCTCCATAAATAAATTTGAATTGCCTTTAAAAAAGTACATGCATATGAAATGAGTAATGTTTTTCCTACATTTAAGAGATTCAAATGTTGGTGTTTTGCTGTGCTCTTGACAAAAAATAAGTTGAATCTGAATGGTCAATAACATGATTACTAACAGGTCTGCTTGTTTGCAAGTCTGTACTGCTCCTGCTGCACTGCTTTGGACATTATTGAAATGTCAAAAGCATTTATTAAAATGTTGGCTCCCTATAGTTCACTGGAGTTTTAGTACCTCTGTCGTAGTCATGGACACTCCCATTATCACTGCTTCTGATGTTTGACTGTACCACACTTTGCCCAGTTTATTAAATCTGTGCCATAGTGCAGCAGATTCAGTGTGTGTGCCTGTCCATCAGAGCTGGTTTAAGTGCGCAGCAACTTTCAGTAATTGCCTCAGCTGTCAAACCAGCTGAAGATCATCACACCGCTGTCTACTCAGAAAGCAAGCTCTGGCCCTCCTCCCTCTTGTGCTCCTCAGTTGTATATGCAAAACTGCATCATATATCACCATCTGTCTTTTGGCCTGTTTGATGGGGCTCTTGTTTCCCTCTTTGTTTCTTCTTTTTTTAACCTCTGACTGCAGCAGCACTGTTTTTTTTTTACAGATCAATAAGTCAGAGCCAATGTGAAGTGTCTGCTTCGAACACTTATTATATCACTTGGATGCTCAGCGCTGCACAGCAGCAAGCCTTCCATCACCTTTAACTTTAATCCGCCTCACAGCTCCCGTGCACCTTCAGTATCCGTCCTCTCAACATAGAATAAACACCAATGTTAAATCTGAGAAACGATTAACAGAGACAAATGATGGATGAAATTCAGTTGTAAATGTTGTAAATTGACTAAAACTATAACCAACTGAATATATAGATGGCTAAAGTCCATTAAGTTTTGATTTAAAACTAATGAAATTAACTCAATTATCGGTGTAGAAACATTTATTAAAGCAACGTAAATTAGTGTTCAAATGAAGAGTAATTTATGTAAATTTTCTCACAATTGCAATTTTCCCTGTTGTAGGACTAATAAATAGTTATCTTAAGGTTTTTTTTTTATTTGTTTGTTTTTATTTATTTTATTTTTTTATACAATGAGACAGGCGCAGAATAAACCTAATAACCCTAGACAAGCATTTTCTAAATGTCCATTACCGATGTGCAACCAAACAACAAGCCCACTGCCAAGGGCACTTTTTCTGTCTGCAAATGTTTGTTCTTTAGTCTGAAATCCTAAAATGTCCAATTATTCCCAAAGCACTTGCATGGGCAGTTTACAGACTCTATACTCTGATCTAGTGAGGGACAATAGTAGAAGAAGACACGTGCAATCACACTGAGCCAAGCTGTCTTCTGTCGAAGCACCGCAGTCCATTTATGTCTATTTTTTTTGGTCTCCTTTCTTCTTTTTTGGACAACTGACTGAACACAAGTTCAGTTTATATAGCCTCCAGCTTCAATCTTTTGTCCCTTTCATCTTTCTGTAGGGACTGGGAAACCAGTCTTTTGAAGTAACCTTGAGTAAAGTTTGTCCAGGGAAATGCCCATATGCATTTTTTATGTGATCATCTTTGTCAATGTTCTGTTTAATTTGTACTATAATTTTAAAAGCTTTGCTGAAAGTACTATTTATTTCATTTTATTTCCCAGCACGCCCTTGAACAAATCACTATGCTTATTTAACACCACAAACTTTTTTGTGCAGTTCATTTTGTTTTTAACTGTGAGTCAGAGACTAAGCTACTGACCCCTCAAACTCCAAGGCCACTGAGACCATCGATGGCTATTGCCTTTTGAGCTGTACAATGAAGCAAATCTTTGTATATTTACTGGTTCAAGTTCTCCATAGAAAAACATGTTGATTTACAGTAAATATATATAGTTAAAAGAAAAGAATAAAGAAACGCTTTATCTTCATGGTATACCAATAAGGAAGAAAAGTGGCTAAGATATCACTCTAATTATGATTAACAAATCTTTTCTTTGGCTTCCACTGACCAGTCATATACCATTTTGCTTCTAACAAATTATAAAATGTATGTAAGTAAGGCTTTTTAATGAGTAATTTTTCTGAATTCTTATTTCAAAGCCAAAAATACAACTGAGGTTATAAAATATTTTGCAAAGGTGTGTCTGAGCCATAAAAGTTGAGTGAATCCATTATTTCACCTCAGCATGATAAATTCTGTTGTTGCAGTCTATTGTTGTGTTTGTGTTAAAGCTACACTGTGTAGCAATACTATGTATGACCAGTGGGGGCAGCACAATCACAAGAATGTTCATAAAGACATAACACAGTGGACCAAAACATTCCGGATTTTCCCCACATATTAGCACAGCACTATCAGAGGCTTGTTTGTGGACACAACAGCCCCCATGTGGTCACAAGTGGCAATGCTACAAAGTGGATTTAATTAAAAACCTATATACTCAAAATCCAGCAGGGCGTTGCTTGAATGGTGTTACAAGCATAGTGCTGTTTATGTGTTGTTGTCACAACTTATCAGCTGGACATTATTACTGGGACAACATTCACATACACCAATGCTCTTGTCTGACATTAGTAGACGTAAATGTGGCAGCTCATCTCTAGATGGGATTCTATTTAACAAGTTAAAAATGTGAGCAACAAGACTTCTTGAACACCACAACTTGTTTCTTTTTAGAAACTTTTGTCAACTTAAGTTAAAAAGGTTCATATATATGATCTGCAATCAACAGAATTAAAAGAGCCATTTATTTCTTAAAGGTAAAGAAAAACTACAAATCATTAACTTGTTCCACCACATCCACAAAATAAAAAAATACAACAAAAACTTAGACAGGGATGCACTGTTTACATCAGCAGAAGTGAGGATTCATCAACAAACTGTCGTGATTGTGATATATCTCCAAATCTCTATTTGTGACCTTGAAGGAAAGTGGGTTTGAGTGGGTGGTCAACTCAGACTTCCAGTACAACGAGCATCCTGTCACCTCCAGAAACAACACTGCAGCTGTAGGGCATGTAATTGGTGGACAAGAATAGCCAGGTCAGCCATCCTAATTCTTTTCCTTTGTGATACATAGAATCAGTCTGGTTCCTCTAGATTCAGGTTTTATTTCCAAGGAACAAATCCATGGATACAGAATAAACTGCCTCTAGACACTATTTGACAGGCATAGAAAAAGTCAGAGAAATAAGGAATGGGACATGCACAGAGCAACAACAAACAAAACAAGCAACAAAAGACATCCAAAGCGCCATGAAATAGAGTTTAAATGACGGTAAATGACTGCTTCTGTCTGTTTCAGTTTAAACATATTATTCCAAGGTCTTATTACCAACTCTGTCACTATCTTGGTTGTTTTGAGCAACCACTCTTGCACGCTAATAGCTGTGAATGGGAGAGGTACCGGGCTCATTTCACAAGAGATAATTTTCTTGATGTGAATGGGTAATGCTGGCCAGGCTGGGGCAAGAGCCTGAAACTACTGAAGAATCAGGCTAAAACTGCTATTCATAATGCATCCATGCATGCATGTGTTATTGACTTCCTTCACTATTTATATTACTTTTAGCATGACCAAAATGTATGTTCTTAGGCTGGAGTCGCCAACTCGGACCCTGACCTTGGAGGCTCCCAGAGGGGTGGAAGTCAGTGCTGGCGTGGGAGACTTCACAGCATCTTGCAGAAAAGACCTCCTCTTGCAGTCCTCGGACGGAGAGGTCAGTGTGTATTTATATTCATTGCTACTTTGGAGAGTGTATTTGCAGTTAAAACTGCCTATGTGAACTCACTGATTATGTTTTTTACTATTTCTGTGTCAAAGAACTCAACAGAGGTGAGAAGCTGACGAAAATGGCAAATGATTTGAAAATATGATACTCCCACATACTACCAAAAACAGTGGGGTGTTTGTTTTACTTTTTGTGAGAGCTTTAGAGTCTATCATGTTGGCCCAGCTTCATTAAAGTACCTTATTACTCTAATGAGTGTCATCAATCCAGATGACCTTGTCCTCCTTCCCTCCCCCACTCCCCTCATCACTACTTTCCTCCTCTCTTGTATTTGGGAGAACTTACTTCATTAAAGCTGGTTTGATGAGGTTCCCTGTCAGTTGTTGCTGCTGGTGTGTGTGTGTGTGTGTGTCACTGTTATCCTGTTATCTCACTATCAAGCTCTTTGCATAGCAGTCTGCCACAGTAAGCACCAAGCTAGACTTTGCCTTTATCCCATCACCTGTTTGTTATGGTGTACATGAATGCGTGTGTCAGCCTGCCATGATGCCTTTCTATTGGAGCATAGCATGCCATTAACTTAGTAATTAATAAAAGAATGGCCCACTTATAGTCACACTCATACAAATTATCTTTTGTCACAAATACACTTCGACATTTTCATATAAATCCTGCAGCTGTGAATTACACAAATGATAAAGTTTATGTTCACTGTAAATGTCCACTTGGGCATTTTCTTTCTTCATGCCAGAAATGATATACTTCCTGGACATTCCTGGTAAATTTAGTCATTTGTACCTATGATTTACATACCAAAATTGATCTGAGGGTTGTTCTTCACTTGTTCAGAGCTATTGTTTGATTATTGTCCATTTCAAAAGGTAACATTTGTTTTTCTCATATTTTTATGTACTCATTTTTCTCTCACAGTTCATAATCAGAATGACTTTAAGTATTATTTAGACTTAGTAAAAGACACAAACATACACATATGCATAAACATGCAAAGTTCTTTTTTTATTTCTATTTTTAAACAGATATATTATGATGATCAGATTGCAGCACCTGTACCAACTATGACAACTATTTTTTTACTAAGGTGTAAGTCCAGGTATCTGAAATTTGGAGACATTTGGTAACTACACTATTGGATAAAAGTTAACTAATTATTGGATAATTTAGTTGAAAGTGTTTGTTTTTACTGTCTCATTTCTCAGTTTCCTCTTATAATCTCTCAAAATCTCTTAATTATTAGCCTACTTTAGACTTTTTACAGACTGGAATAAACCTGAAATGTTTTGTTGATTTAATAGGATTTACTTGCATTACAAATGTACATGGCTCATTTGTATGCAACAAAAGAGTTTAAATGTTTCCTTGACGTTTTTATCTGTCAGTCACTGTCTCATCAGTCACCTTCTTGATCAAACTTCCCTTTGTTGTTGTAGTAAACAAAACATAGAAGTTCTCTTGGTTCATCTGAAGTGGCGCTCAAAAAGCTGACAATGTGGGCTTTATATGCACTTTTGTAGTTGGGCTGGCAAGTTTGAACAGAGAATACTTGGAAAATGATAGATAAGTGACATCAAATGATGGAAGAACAATCTGCTGGAATTTTTACTTCAGTGACATTGAGGTAGATTTTACTGGATTGGATCACCTGGCCTTCTTTGTTGCAAGTCTGTAATTGGTGGCATTACTTAATGAATACCCATTAAGCAGATGGTGAGTTTAATGAATTCTCTAATTTCCTACGGAGTAATTGTTGGTATTTAGTGCAACTGTTATGGTGACTGAATCTTAACATGATTTGCAACAAATCAAAGAAGAATTGTGGCTTCCCAACACTATTTTCCATAGTTGTGCATAGTGGTGGATGCAGCAAAAAAAAAAAAAAAAAAGAAAAACACTTGATGACCCAATGCAGGTTATTGAAATGTTAAGGGCCAGTGCAAAACAAGGAGTAAAGATGTCAAAGGTGCCTTCATCCAGTGCACTGGTCTATATCAAGGCTAGAGTCATTTAAATGAATGGGTGAGCTGGGTGATTTGTGAAATCTGACCTGTCAGTCATTCAAATCAGTCAGAGGGGTTGCAAGATGTTGCTCCTCAAATGTAATGCATTTCTTTAAAAAAAAAAGAAAAAAAAAAGAGAAAATTTTAAGCACAGTGACTTAGTGGTTAGCACTGTTGCCTCACAGCAAGAAGATTCCTGGTTTGATTCCTGGCAGAAGTCTTTCTGTTGGAGTTTGCATGTTCTCCCTGTTCTTACGTGGGTTTTCTCTTGGTACTCCGGTTTTCTCCCACAGTCCTAAAACATGTACATTAGGTTGATTGAGAATTCTAAATTGCCCGTAGGTGTGAGTGTGAGTGTGCATGGTTGTTCGTTGTATATGTGGCCCTGCGATGGACTGGCAACCTGTCCAGGGTGTACCTCTACCTATCGCCTGCTATGGGCTGGGATTGGCTCCAGCAGACCCCCCTGACCCAGAAATGAATTTAGCAGGTATAGAAAATGGATGGAAAAAGAGGATTTTAAAGTTTGGATTACTCAGAACGGTTTCCTGCATTGTTTGTGTGTAAACTTAAAGTGATGAGACTTAACTATTATCTAGAAAAGAAAAATATTTTATCTTCCCGTGCATCTGCATAGTGTGGATTTGCAGATGGTGAGTTTATATGTTCTTGTGTCAAGAAATGTATTGTATGAAGACCTATGATTTCAAAGTATGCTTGCTTCCTTTATATTTCTCAAATACAGGCAAATACTGTTTGTTCCCAGCCATCCACCTATTTACATAGATGGACACATGAACAGAGACGCATGCTGGTAGCAGGATTCTCAGGAAACTACATGTTTAATGCTTCTGCCTATTTTTGTTTCTTTTTACAACTATAAATTTATCTTCTGTTTCTTCTATGTGCATTTCTTTGTCTCAGTTCTGCTACTGGGCCTTACTTGGAAAAAAAGTACTCAAACCACACAATATGATCAAATACTATAGCGACTGATTCAGTTAAGCAATAATAATAGGAAGAAGAAGAGTCTCATTGAACAAATTCCAAAAACAGAAGACTTTTGTAAAGATGTCCATCTTTTGTTTAGTCATTTTACACTTCTTACCACGTGCCTTGTGTCATCATTGCTTTCAAATAAAACATCAACAAAAAACTTTCTGAATCTTTTAAAATGTATAATGATTTGCAAATCAATCTTATATTTATTTTAAAAGAGGCTACAAAGATGAATATGTTTCTAAAGTTTTTGGGAAACTGGGTTTCATCATATTTTTATGACTATATAATCTCACTCTTGAAAAGCTGATTGTAGGGGGAAAATTCATCAAAGTCTCTTGCTTCTTATTTACTCATGACAACCCCTTCAGTTTTGTCTCAATTAATTATTCTTCTCATCTCCACTGACCTCACTTTTGTGACTCATCAGCTTCCCTTTTTCATATTCCTCCTCTCCCCTTTGTCTTTTTTATTCTTTATTTTCTTTTTCTAAATCTTCTCATCCTCTTCCTCACTTCTCTCCTTCTCAGCCTCTAAGTCCTTCATCTCTGCGTAACCCAGCTTATCTAATTAACTTTCCACTGCCAGGGTTATACATCACTATGGCTGTCACTTTGCAAAGAGAGGGAAGGGGAATTATAATTTTTACCTCTTTTCTGCCATCTCTCTTTTTCTGTCCCTCTGTTTTCACAGGCTTTTGTCTCTTTGGTCCTTCTTCATCCGTTATCTCCCTGTTTCTGTTCCTCTCTCTCTTTCTGTCATGTCTGCATAAACAGATGCCTCTCTATTGATGAGGAACATTAGCATGAAGCACAATGTAACAAGGGTTATGGTGTGGACCTTTAGCAACCATTGATACCATGAAAGGCTTGAGAAAATTAGGGATTTACGGTACACTGGCTCTCAACCTCTTCACCCTTTATTACATCACACGTCAGCCAGATACAGAGAGAAAACCCTGTGTTCACTGCTTTAACAGCTTCATAAATGCCAGAGAAGCCTTATCAGAATGAGTAAATGTATTGGGAAAGACTTATATTAAGATGATATAGAAAGGAAAAGGATCAAAAATGAAAAATGTACAACCTTTATCATATAATCTCTTTTCAGGGCAAGCACTTAGGACAGAATATGACTGCACCTCAAACTGACTGCTGTGATCTAGAAACAGTGAGAAACCCTTTCTTTTTCATCACTTCTCAATTCTCCACCAGAATTTACATAATTTATATGCTGTATATTTATTTAAATGTTGCCTGTAGGATGTGTTGGCATCTACCAATGTAAATGTTATAGTGCAACTATAGCTAAATTCTCTGTCTAACTCTACCAAGTGTAGGAAAAACTACAATGGCTGCAAATAATACAAATATTTTTCTTTTGATTTATCTGATTTATCTGTAGCATCATAATTGTACAACACAGAAGAGGAGTGTAGAAGGAACTTCTAATTCTGGTGAAACTGTAATCCTCACACAATATTTACCGACCTTTTTTACTAGTGAATAGTTCTGAATTGTTTTATTGTATTTCTGCAAATTGATTGTTCTTAATATTGTGGAAACAAATTATTAAAATGCTGACAAAGAAAGATACTCAAATTCTTTACTAAACTGAAAAGTAGCATACTGGGCACCTTTCCCAATATGAAATAACATATCTTAAACATTTTTTAACCTAATAAATATGGACGAGGTGGCAGTGGCAAATCTTAAACTCAGGTTACATAACAGCAGCGATAAAAGATTTGAATATTGTAACACTCTTTATAGGGTGTTGTTATTCTTGGTCTTGTTGTTATTCTATTGGCTATTGTTATTCTTGAACAACCAAACATATATTCTCTGTCTATGTTTGGTTTGGTCCAAAAACAAAAACTTTTCAGTTAGGCTTAGTTACCAAAAATACTTGCTTAGGTGTAGAAAAATATACCCAAAATTAGGAAATCAACAACAGGGTTCAGTGTCTTCTCTTCCTTCTCAGTTTCTTGCCTTCTCAGAGTCCCATTCAGGCATGTTCAGGGTGCTTTTATTCCATTTAGCTGTGCTGTGCAAAAAGCATCAAGCTGTTCTGCCTTCGGAGGCAGCACTAGAGACATAACAGGGGAGAAATTAGTGCTGTGTGAAATGACAATGCAAAAAGGCAGAAAAAGGTTGAGAGGATAGCTGAAAATGCCAAGAGAAGCTCATCACTAGGACGGTGAGACGTTTTCCTCCTGCAGGAGTGGAAACACTGCAAGCACCAGCAGTGATGGAGGAACTGACAGCAGGACTGCTGAGTGTGTCTCACTGGAACAGCCAGGTAGAACCTTTATTTTTTCTATTAAACTTATTCAATTCTGACTGAATTAAACAGTCAGTGATCAGAAATATCTGGTCTTATCTGGACTTTTTGCTTGCAGTTGAATATGAAGTCAAGGAACGAGATTGTGAAACACTGTAGTGTTTTGTAAAATAACATGCTAATTATGCCTTCATTGAATCACTGTGAATGCAGAGCTTCAGAGTTCTGGTGGAATAAAGAGGGCATCTCCAATTCTTCTTTTTAAAAGTGGCTATAGAGAAGTTACTCTGATAAGCAAGGGACTACGTTTTCACGTATGATGTGCATCTGCCGTGTAATTTAATGTTAATAAGCCAGGCTTGCTTTAGGTTTTTCTGTAAGACCAGTTTCAGACAAATATTGTAACCGCTATATTTTGTTGCTATTACTGATACATTGTAGAATCCACAAAAACACAGTCAAACCTTGCATTGACAGGTCTGCAAGAGCTTTAAAAAGATGAAGTTGCATCAAGCCAAGTTGTAATTTGGCTCAGATAATAATAATAGAAGAAAAAAGGTATTCTTTGAGTCCAGATGTTAATCGTGCTAATGGTGACATTAATTCAAAGCTTGCAGCTTTTCTTTTCATTAAAAAAAACCATCCAATTAAGTTTGAAAATCAGTCCATATGCCTCACAAATCATTTGTGCTTGAATTAACAGGTTAATAACTACAAAGCAAAATACTGCATGTCAATAAACTCCATTCATCATCATCAAAAAAAAAAGTAAAAAGGTTTGATACTGAATGATAAGTAGCATATTATTAGTGGCAGTGTATTTGTCCTGCTTCTTAGGATTCTCAAAGGGCCTGAAAAATTTCCATACTCATAACAAATGCTTCCATTCATTACTTCTGTCTATATAAACTCACATTTAAATGCTGCAGGCTTTTTGGTGTCCTTGTCCTAAACACATCGTAACAAAGATACAAATTTCACTCAGTTTGTCGGAATTCAGTCCTGTATCCAAATTGCTGTGCAGGACTCAAAGGTATAAGAAATCTAAGAGCTCTTGACACAGTATTGTCTCTAGCTTTGAGCCACAATGAATGTCTTCGACTCTGTGTTGGATGACATGATCACATGCTAATGGCTTTATGACAATTTATCCATACAGCACTCCACCCCCAAACACACACACACACTTTAAGCAAACAACATTCCTTTTTCAGTCGTACTCGTGCATGTTCTCTTCAACCACAGACTGAACTGAGTGTGGAGGATTGGATGGAGGGAGGATTGGATGAGTGGGAGGTGGTGAAGGATGACAGAAAATAGATGTTTCTGTCGATTTTGCAGGAGAAAATAAAGGCAAGTAGGACAGCAAGGCTTAAAGCCAAATCAATGTTGTCAGCAGCTGGTTCTTAAGAAGGGGCCATTAAACTTTAAAAAGTTTGGAAAGCAGCAGTGGAATTAGAGGCAAATGGGTTAGAGGTAGGGTAGCGGTGGCTTCCATTAAAATCAAAGCCAACAAGAGGTGACAGATCTTTGCAGGATTCCAGCAGTTCACCTGATTTTTTTTCATCATTATCATCAACTCCCTTTGTTTCGCCCACCTTCTCTTTGGATCCCTTTCTATTCTATATTCATTCATTCTCTGGGCACTTTTCCTTTCTATCCCGCCCATGACCTAGAAACCTCTCTCCCTCCCCATCTTCAGGGATATTTTCATTCTGTAAATGTATCACAGATGACATGAATTCTGAGGAAGCTCTTTCTGGTGGGGATGGGGGTTGAAAAGCACACTTCTACTGTTTGTTTTTGTTGTTTTTTTCCCCCCTTGTTTGTCCTTTCACTGGTAAGAAGAAAGAAAAATACAATTTCAGCTTTCCTGTGTCTACAGATTCTAAAGGTTAAGAGACACTCTTTAGCTTGTCCCTTTACTATTGCCTCATTCCAAATGATAAAGCAACCATGGGGGTGTTAGTCTGTGGAACAACAGGGGAGGTGGGGATAGAACTTGTGTGTCCTTTTTCTGACACAAGGAGGCTGTACTCGTCTTGGTTTTTCATTCAGTTCTCTTCATCTTCCACTTCAGTTTCCACTGCTAACACCTATGAACTATAATCTAATTATTGTTGATTGAAATGCCTATCCAACTATGTTGATTCTTCAGCTATATAGTAGACATTTGTGTAAAAAAAAAAAAAATCACAAAATGTAATCAAAAATAAAATGAGTGTAAGAATAAAATGAGCACAAGATGGATTACAAACTCACTATGATACACCACATAGTGGCCATGGACATTGTGATGACTGACAAAAATCCAGAAGAAAGTAGTGGGGATTAGCAATCCCAAGTGATGGAAAACAAGAAGGAGAAAAAGGAGAAAGACTGGATGGAGTGATGGTTGAATGTCAATTGCTTCTTCAGATCCAATGAAGATCATACCACTACAGGAGATCCTTCTTCCCACAGCAATAAACCTCTAGAATAATTCTTTGAGGAGTCTTAAATCATGACTACTGCAACAATTAACTTTCTTTCAGGGATTAATAGAGTATTTTTGAATTTTGAATTGCTAAAAGATGTAGAAAGTCAAAGTAAAAATGGTGTAACTGATGACAGGAGCACTCAGGGCCGTGACCAACCACTCCACCAACTTGGTGGAGTGGTTCTCTACACTTGAAACTTCCTCCAGAACATTGTAGTCTAGAAACAGCTGAGATACCCACAAGATACATCCAGCTCCCAGACCTCTACATATGAGTTAAGTCTCCAAGGCTATAACTTAATTCCAAGGCTATAATTTAACTTATAACTTAAGCCCAAGGCTAAGTAACAAAATGTGTGGGCTGTTTTTCAGCCTGCAGATCCAGGTTGAAAAACAACTTTTTCCCCAGCCATCACAGAACTAAACCAAATACTTCCAACCCCCACCCCACCTCTGTCTCTTAATAACTGACTGTCTTCCTGGAAATATATACCATAGCCATTTTTTTGTTTTGTTTTTTATTATCATTTAGTAATTGCAAGACACCCTGTGGTGTGTTTTTTAGTCTTTTCACCTTGTCATTTGTTTATGTGTACTTGTGATAGTGCTTTTAAGTGTTAGTGTCTTTTAGGTGTTGCACACACAAATGTCATTGTACCACTTGGCACAATGATAATAAAACTTTCTGACTCTGATTCAAAAGCACCTACTGAAATTCTGCAAAAGATTTGAATGCAGTGATGCATACAATACCTACTAGAACCATTACAGACAGCAAAAAGCTAATGTGCTCCACGTAGCATTCACCCTAGAGATGCTTTTCTAAAACGGACACTTTAATATATTTCTATCTATAAATGTATGGATGTATGTATCTAGTATGTGCTTGCTACTAACTTCTGTCACACAAAACATGAGCTCTGTAAATCAACCATCATAAAAGTAATCAATACACGTGCATCACGAGTGCACCACATTTAACTCTTGATGCCCTTACAAACACATACTGATGTACACACAAACTTATCCGAATTCTAAAAAAATGACACAAAAAGCACCAATATATGGATACACAGATGCATCTGCACACATGCTCATCATGTGTTATTATAAACACAATTCAACAACTGCTTCTTCACTGCCAGTCCCCAGAGCTTTTCTGCTTACTTCCAAAACTTGTCATCATCCAACTCTACCCTATGCTAGACTCTATCCATACGTGTCTATTCATATGAGAGAAATAACAGAGTGGTGGAGACCTGCCAAAAACTGAGATGTGGATGTTTTTCAAAAGGTGTGATTTATGTAAAATTGATTAGCCGATGCTTCAGACTCCCTGAGGTGATTGCTTCCCAGTTATGTGTGTTTATGATTCTGTCTGCCTAATGCAGTTTCATCTCAGTCTCCTAATGCTTCTGTGTCAGCCTGTCACAGCGCCATCTCTTTTGTGGTGTTCTGATACAGTCCCTTTTCTTTTCTGCCTGTATTTTTGCATTAATTTGTTTTTCTGTGCCTGCATTATGTCTTTTCTATTTGTGTGTCCATATGGTACAGTAGAGAAGACAAAAAAAACTTTCATTATTATTGTTATTATTATTATTATGTCCCACTACACCTCGGTTGCCACACTTTCAGTCTTTCCTCAGCCTCTGTCATTTGCTCCATTGTCAGCTCCCATTCCAGTGTCTGTCCATTCAACAAGCCTAATGGTCTGTGTAATACACTCAGACAGTTCCACAGCCACCCACCTATTTTTGTAGTGATTGTGTGTATGTGTGTGTTTGTGTATAAGTGCAGGGGTAGCAAGAGAGCAAGGAAAAGGAGAATGGGAGGCAAGGTTAGCCAAGGCAAAACAGGCATAAAGGTTGAACAATGTGTTTTTGTGTGGAGACAATTCTCTGTTTGTTTGTGTGTGTGTCAGTATGTGGTAAAAAAAAAAAAAAGTGTACTTTTTCTGCTTTTAACCTCAATAATACCTCTCTCACTTCACTCCTCAATTCCTCCAATGTATTATTTTAAAACATTAATGTCAACACTTTCTCTTCTGCCTGGCTTTTGAAAAGGAGTTGTTAGTTTGACTTTACAAAACATGCTTATTCACTTTGCTGCTGAGGTGTAGCTGCGAAGATCAGCAGCATTCTCACATTTGTCAGCTAACAAACATAGAAGAAATTGAACTCACCACCCCACCCCGCTGGCGGGAGGCCGAGAGGAGGAGCCAGACCCGAAGGACGGAATCCAGGGGGCGCTCCACATCAGCCACCCATCCCTCGAGCCACCACCCCCCCGGAGGGAAGCGCCAGAGGGTCAAGCCAGCGGAGGCCCCCCCAAGCTCGCCCACCACAGCCCCACACCCCGGCGTGCCCCCACCCGAACCATCCACGTGGGCCCCATCCCTCCTGCTCTCCTCCATCTATAGCTCCGCCCCAAGCCCAGCCAGCACGACAAGGGGCTGCTGGTTGCCCGATGACTGCCCCAGATGTCATTGCTGCTGGAGGAACATCTTAAAACCAATTAGGATTATTGAGAGGAGGTCATGACTGGGTATGAAAAACATCTAAGAGAGACAGAGTTTATCAGAATTAAAGTAAGAAGAATTTTACTAATCTGTGGTAAACAGAGACTACAAACTGTGAAACAATTTCAGAATTACCGTATATACTCGCTCATAAGTCAAGATTTTTTTCCCAGAAAATCGGTCCCAAAAAGCGCACTCGACTTATGAGCGGGTCAGTCTAAGGCATTATTTTTTTCCGGTGTTTAAAGTCAGCCGAAGTACGTTAATACATCGACAATTTAACTTATCTAGTGGTTAATAGCAACAAACAACTTTGATAATCAATAAACTAAAAAAAAAATGTTCTTTTTGTTTTCTTACCTTTGTGTTTTTAAAGCAATTATCCGACAATCTACGCGCTAATTATCCGATACTAAAGGAAT
>JAOWBL010000001.1:14961669-14994599 GCA_028564865.1 Zenarchopterus dispar
TAGATAGATAGATAGATAGATAGATAGATAGATAGATAGATAGATAGATAGATAGATAGATAGATAGATAGATGTGGCTAAGTGTTGTGCATAGCCACTACGCAGAAGTATAAAGCAGGCTTTAGCCTGCACTGGCTCTCAGTAGCAGTATGAATCAAATTTACATCCCTTCTCCTGTCCTACGGAATGATATTTGGGTCGCCTACCACCTACCTCAACTTAACCATACAGGGTTACACTCCAAGCCATTGCATTCTTTACAGCAATACTGTCTGGCATTGCCAACCCTATGCATAAGGCCTTCTTAGTCTCTGTTAACCCTCATAATGGATTTAGTCTAACTGAAAATCCCTTTTTGTCATAACAGCTTTACAGTGAGCCAACATTAACAATACCAGGACAAGGAAACTTAAGCAGCTAAAGAGAGTTTAATCATTATTCATTTGAATGTTTAGTATTCCTTTATTTTATTTTATTTTAGTTTTATTTTTAGAAATGGCAACGATTCCTCATTCTCTCTGAATGTGTTGTTGTTGTTGAAAATGAAATATCCATAACAAACGCTACCTAAAACCTTTCCTGAGATGTGACAAAATATATCCAAAACAATATAATTTGGAAATGATACATACATACATGAATTTCATAATCTCCATCCAAAATCTGTGTTTCAATAAAGTCCATGAAAAGCTGGAGAATATGTCATGACATGGAGAAAACAGTAAGCATAGTCTTTGTATATTTAAGCCCAAAGCTCAATTTCATTTGTTAAGATTCTCTTCATTTTCTGTGCTATATCCCTCTGAGACATTTTAAACACATTCCTGTTGCCTTCATTATGAATCTCAAGTGAAGCTGAACATCTTTTTGATCACTTTTGCAGGACAGCCTGTGTTTATTGAGCGTGTTAACATTGCAGTATCCATGTGTTTATGTACACCTGTGTGTGAAAGATTACTCTGTTATTGCTTCTCCATGGGGTGTTTTTCATTTAAAAAAGGATTTTATTCCCTTACTAAACGTTGAGAGTGATGAATGAAAATGGTTTGGGAGTAAACAGTATATATTTCTGTGTGTATTTGTGTGATGTGTTGTATACCGACTTTTATTTTGGATTGTCTCTGTGAATAATTGAAGTGTGCTGAGTGTATTTTAAGTGAATGCATCCTTTTATTTTATGACTTTTCTGTATGAGCAGAGTGAAGGGTGATAAGAAAGATGAATAGAAATGGGGGGAGAAGATGCTGACGGATATAAATGACAAGTGCCAAATGTCTTCATTAAATTCTCATTTCTGCAGTATTTCATTCTGTCTACCTCACTAAACTTTTAATGGCATTTTGTTGAGTCTCTGCATCTTTGTCTGTGTCATCCTCAATCATTTTCTCCATCTGCATCCCCAGAGTATATCCAAACTTTCTGAACTTTGTTTCTGTGTTCATCTTTCTGGGCACAGACCCTGTCATTGGTAAGTGGCTTTGGACAAACACTTCTTGTAAGTGTAATGTGAAATAATAAAAGGAATGTTTTCCAGGCCTTTTTCTAACACTTTACTTTCACTGGATCATTCCAATAGTACAATCAAACAAAAAGCTCTTTAAACTGTACATGGCCCAGAAATGTTTTCTATACTTCTTGACTAAAAAATCACCAAGTCACCATTATAACAATACTAAATCATTGTTGTTTTTGTTGTATTAGGCTAAATAGATAGCATGGTGCAAGACCCTTCTTTGACATGTAATCTGTCTTTTGTTGTTGTTTGTTTAGAAATATACTTGTGGGGTGTTAGTGATAGATCTCTGTGGATTGGGGTTGCTTCCCAGACACACCATTAGGTCCCATAAGATTGTTTTTTGGGGAGTTTCGAGACCAAATGAACACCTCAGACTACTTTGGTGTTCTCTGGGCTCTTCCTAAAATAATTGTTGAGAGCTGCTCCACTGCTGACCTACTGGGAGATGCAGCTACTATGGGAGAATGATGATGCCATATTTGGGGGTTGCAAATGGTCTGCAAAAAGTTTTCAGTATGGGTGCCCAGTCTTGCTCTCAAAAGTGATCACAAGAACATTGTATTTTAACAAGATGAGCCACGTTCACTCATGTTAGTGGTCATATTGCTGTGGCTGATTGGTGTATATGTTCCTTGACATATATTGATATGACATACACTATAGATTAACTTTTCATATTTTTGTATCAAGTATTCATTTATGAGGTTCTTCATTCTTATTCGTATTTATTTTAAATTAGTCCTCATTGAATCCTTCATAAGAGATTAGTAGAAGAATCAGTGATAAGTGCAGTAATGTTTTAGCAGTTTGAAGATGGTAACATTGAGTTGTGTCAAGTTCTACATCGCTTTGAGTCAAATTCATCCTGCTTCAGCATATTTTGTTGCACTTATGTAAATCCTTGCAAAAACAGATGCAAAGCCATGAGTAACTCTGCATCAAATGATTTGAGTTGGTTAATCTGATTTTCTATTTTGATCAGGATGCAGCATTTTCCACATGACAGAGCAAAGGACGATTTTAAGTTGCAGAATAACCACAGCAGTGAGCACCCCGGTTCCCCATCTTCACAAATTCTGTCACTGCCTAACACTTGCTTCTGTAACTGTTCCATTTTAATGATTTCAAGAATAAAAGTATTCTCTTTTTTCATCCTAGTTTGTTGGAATAGTGTGAAATAAAATGCTCAACAGATACACAGCCATATGTGTTCAAAGTTATATATCATTTTCATATTTTAACACATTTTGGATTCTGTTTTGCTACCATCTGCTCTGCATTTACTGTAGACTCATACAAAAAATAAGTGTGTGCAATGAGTCATTTTTCCACTCTGATTCTCCACATGGCTTATTCTTTTTTTATTCTACTTATTTAGATTGCACCACTTCTAGAAAGACCAACACAGACACCTAAGGCAATTACAGACACACAGAGGCTCACACACATGCTGGGTAATTGTCAGACCATCTTGACAAATACACTCTCCTCTTTGTATGCAATCAATTGACTAAATTAAATATCAATGCAAGGAATTAGAAACAGAATGCCAGAAATAGGAGGAATTAAGACAGGCACACATATACATACAACCATGTTTTCCACAGAACAACAAACTATACTCACTTTTAGAGTTATCTATACATGAATTTTGCTCAGTCTCATTGAACTTTACACATATTGCTACCTTAGATTCAGAATACACAAATACACATACATCATTCTTGCTAAGGAAACTGCTTACAAATGCACTCTGTCTTTCACTTACTCACACACACACACACACACACACACCCTAATGGCCTAGTTTCGAACTGCTGAATTAAAGTATTTAGTGACTTTATTTTCTCTGACACAGATAAGAGAAAAGACAATCATTAATTTCACATTGTTACAATAGTATTCCCTTTCAATTTCATGTTATTTACTCCTCTTTTCAATATTCCATCACTTCTTACACTTGACGTAATTGTAGACAGTCATATATGCATAGTTCTCCTAAGGTCCCATCATACCATTTCAATTTGATTGATGTCTGGATTCAGGGCAGTTGTAATATATATAGAGAGTTTGGTCATCTATTTGATGTGCTGGCAAACCAAATGGGCCAGGTGTAAGATGTCGGACAGATGGGCTTGTAACTAACTGCAGAATACATCTTAACTGGAAGCTAGATTAAATAAATGCTACTTAGAAATAAAGTAAAATAAAACAAGGTCAGATAACAAATAATGTTTGGTTGTTTGACTGTCAGCTGCCTGAATTCACCTGCATATAAACAATACGTGGCCCTGATTGTTCTGATTGATTGTTTTGGCACATCGGTGATGTCTGGCCTCACAATATTTGACATAGATCATTTTAAAGTCAGCTTATGATGTTTGAGTTTTATCTGGCCATTACCATCACGCACTTGGTTTAATGCAGTTTAGGCCCAGTTTTGGTGATTTGAACTGATTGAAAGAACTGCAAGTGAGGGAAATGTCAAAATTTGGGGTCAAGGGGTGGGGATACAGTTAAGTTTTTCTCTAACAGTTTGATGTGTGACAGTAGTTTATTGTGCACACTAGTATGAACTGTGAGTCTTGGTATTGTATACAGTAACAACATGCCTCAAAAGGTTGTGAGTGTGAATTGAGTTAAAATTTAAGTTTACATAGCTGCGCAAAGTGTTCTGACTAAGCTCCAAAGAAATTATGCACCTTCTGCAGAAGAGGGGGCGTTAACTAGAGTTGATTGTGGATATGAGAAGAAATTTAAAGACATGATTGAAAAGGTAGCTCTTGTAACTGATATATCTGTGGTATTTTGACCCAACTATTCATTTCATTAAGATTTCAGGATGTTTTGTCAAGTATACATAAAACAAACTGGACATATAATTCAAAATCTCAAGGAGAAACACAACCCTAACCGTGACAAGCCTGATCTGATAAAAAACTTGGTGAAGAAAATCAGGAAATGCAGTCAATGAACCATAATCTAAAACCTTGACTGAAGTAGATTCTAATGGCGGAGAATGATGAAGGCATTAAGACAAATAGTAAGTGACAAATTACAAGTAAAGGGGCTTAACATGATTCTCTTTGGACCTTCAGTAGGTGCAGGCTACACTGAGTAGTTGCAAACCAACCGTCTTGTAATTTTGATATCTAGAGTTTTTGTAATGCATCATACAGGAGATTCATGGTTCACTTAAACACAGCTTGTAATATTTGTCACACAGTATTTTATTACTTTACTTACAACATTACTTTTATTTTCTGTATTGATGCAGTAAAGCTTCCTTAAACAATAATGTCAAACGTCAATGTCTTAATTAATTATCAGAATCCTTTTTGTTCCTGTTTTCCTTTGTTGGTTTATACAGCTCATGAGATATTACATTCATGTATCCCCAAAGGATTTTCGAGGAAAATGAGTGCAACACGTTTGGCCTTTTCTTGAAACTTAGCTTTCATAATGCAAATTTGGTTTTGTGAGTTACAGAAAATTATATTTCTAAGATATGACATACAGTACTGGCATTATTTCAGTAGCTTTGTTGGTTTCATGGAGTTGAAGTTGATGGTATTAAAACAGAAACACTTTATTAATGTAATGTGTTGATGTGAAGCAAGCATTCTTTCAAAAATGCAAGACCAAATAGAAATGTTGATATATTTCCATTGCTAGTTCCAAATACAGAGCATTTGTGAGTAAAATGATCAAGATCTTATTCTTGAAGTGCAATATACACATGGCATCAAATGTAGGCTCTGATTGTAATGCTTGTGAAGCATGCAGCATATCTTCTGTAACTCTCAAAGTAAGATTGTTTAGATTTAATAAAACCAAGTAAAAAGTTCACAAAGTAAAGGATGAAATTTCTTCCTCCTATTCTGGATGGCTGTCAGCCATCTGCTTTACCTTCCCCTTCTACTTGCATGGTCTTTGATAGAGGGCAGGCAGCAACAAACAACTCTCAGCCTTTTACACTCAGAGCCTTCAAAGACTGTGAGAAAAGATTGGAAAGAGTTTTCAGTGATGGATTTGGAACAGGATGTGTTGTGACACATTATATAAAGATGCTGACGCTGAAATCCCATTTCTGGATAGACACACACACACATGCAACATCGACACAGATACACACGTGGATGTACACATTAAAAATGACAACAGCAATTTGTTGTCTCATCTTTCCTGACCATTTACAGAAAAGGGAGAGAAAACAAACCAAGTCATCTCTATATGTTCCTTTACACATATGGGCAAACCTATGAACTTGTACATGTATCTGAAACTCTCTTGTTCCCAATTTCATTCCATCAGGTTGTAACAGTATCATCCACGCAATTGTCATCTCCAAAATAAAAGCCTCCTTTTTCCTGTTTTTGATTCGTATGGATACCATCTGAGGCAGTTATATAAGGTTCTTCTGACAAGCTTTCTTTCAGCTTTTATCATTTCAATCTCACCTGCAGGCATTTACCCAAACAAAGAGCAATGTTAGCTATAAAGAGAATAACCACATCAAAAAGATTTTTTTCTCTTGTTTAAGTAAAAGAATTAGAAGTAGAGAGAGGTTTGCTTAAATTACCTTGTCCTCTTATAAGAATGATGCAGTACTCTCCTATGCATCTTTCAGAACTCCCCTATACATCTTTTAGAATATCTGGAACGTTTGGATAAATGTTGTCATTGTCTGTCGTAAAGGATTTGCAGGCAATATTTTACATTTTTTCTAAGTGTTAAAAATGACAGATTAAGACCCAAACAAGCCGCTAACTATCAATCCATTCATTTTCTGTAATGATAAAATGATCTAAGTTGATGCAGACATTCAGTGTTTTCAGAGAATTCCTGATCAGAAAGAATCCATAACATGAATCTACTCTATGCCTGTGACAGTTCCCAGTCATCCAGGTCGTGTTGATATCCAAGGCAACTGAACTGAAGAATTGTTTTTTTTTGTTTCGGACACGTTTCACTTCTCATCTGAGTAGCTTCATCAGTTCTGACAGCTAGTGGGGAATAGAGATTGTTATAGGCTGTTGACTTCTTTTGGTAAATTGCTTAGAAGCTCATTTCTTAATACTTGGCTAACGACCTAAAACTGGAACAGACTGGTTGTGTTGCTGTCTGGTGATGGTGGTTGTTAGTGGCTCATTGTTCCTGTGTGATTTGTGTGGATGTTGTGTAAGCTTCCTGGGTAGGGAGGCCAGGACAATGTTGTGGGTGGAAGAAAGAAAATGTCTCAAGCCTCCACCTCTCTTCAGAAAAGATTTCTCCATTTTCTCATAGGCTGCTTTCTTATTTCCTCCTTAAAACCACCTGTCCTTTCTGTCCAGAATGTGTACGTTGTTGTCTTCAAAGGAGTGTCCACTGTCTCTCAGAGGAAAGTGAATGGCTGAGTCTTGACCTGATGTTATGGCTCTCCTGTACTATGCAATCTTTTTGTGAGGCTGCTGTTTGGTTTCTCCAATGTACAGATCAGTGTTTTTCACTGCACTGAATGGTATAAACTCCACTGCTCTGCTTCTCCCTCTTTGTTTTGTCCTTAGGATGGACCAGTTTCTGTCTCAGTGTGGTGCTGGGTTTGAAAAAAACTGGGATGTTGTGTGTGTTACAGATTCCCCTGAGTTTTTCTGACACACCTGATACATAAGGAATGCCAATGTTGTTCCTCCTTTGTTCCGTTTCTTTCTGCTGGTCAGTCTTCTATGTGCTTCTCTTCCTAGCTTTGACCAAGATCCAACTAGAATATTCTGAAGTCTGGAGGGCTTGTAGATGTGGCTTTCCTCCCATCTGGCCCCTTCAGAACTTGTAGGAACTGTTTCTGCCCAATGCTCCAGTATGCTGATGACTCCTGGTTTATGCTGCAGAGGGTCATGAGACTCAAACAGAAGCTATTAGTCTGTGTGGGTTGGTTTCCTGTACACTTCTATGTTGACATTCCTGTCCTCTTTAATATGAGCAATCCAGAAAGGCCAGACAGTCATCTTGGGCATCTTTGTGAAGGTGATGTTTTTCCCACAATGCATTGATGTGGTCTGTGAATTTCTGCACCTCATGGGTTTTAATCCTGACCCAAGTGTCATCTACATATATGAACCAATGTGTGGGTATAGTTCCTGGGAAAGATGCCATGACTTTGGTTTCCACTCCTTCCATTTATAGGTTGGATACAGTGGGAGACACTGGTGACCCCATAGTCTGTAGAACTTGCCTTAAAACTGGAAATAAGTGGTGGTCAGACAGATGCCCAACACGTGACAGATATGCTCTGTAGTCATCTTAGTGCAGTCCCAGAGTGTAGGATCTTGTGTCAATCTTCCTCTCACCATTTTTGTAGCCTCCTTGGTGGGAATGCAGGTGAACAAGGATATGACATCTTATGAGACCATGGTGTCATCTGGGTCCAATGTGATGTGTTTCACTTTGTTGACAAAATCCTTGGTGTTGTGGATATGGACTGAGGTATTACCCACTAATGGAGATAAGATAGCAGCCAGGTGTTTGGCCACATTAGCTCCTTTTACAGTGGTGGATACCCTGTGTTTAACACTCAAATCTAGCATGTGGCCTGCACTTTTTATATTAAAATGGATCCGCCACCCGCTCCATCTCCTTCATCGGTCATTTCTTCTGATATTGGTGAAACCAGAGAGGTCAAACAAACAGACTGCGGACCATCATGTCATGTAGTACCACTCGATAATGCCTCCCAGGTCAGGAGGTGTTATCGAGTGGTACTACGACTGGTACTACTTCCCTCCCCACAATTTGGCTTCAGGCACTGGGGAGACGCACTTTGCGTTTACATTACCAACGCGTATTAAACATGCATTCATCATCCAAGGATATGGCAAAGTCTAATCTAAAAATGCCTATTTTCAGTGACCACGTTAATGCTGGTGACAATTGTGTGTCCCCCCACTAACCCATTTTTATGTTGCTACATAATAAAATGTTGAACAATCACACAACAGAAATTTTTATGAATGTGGTGTTTGACATAAATTGTGAATTTTTCTGACATCCTACCTACTTTTAAAGTAGTGGGTTTCAGTGGGAGATTAGTTTTGTATCTCCAACATGTTTAATTTGTTTTGCCAAGGGGATGGGATATGATAAGCCAAGGAAAAAAACAAAAAAAACAAACAGATCCTTGAAGGCAATATGTGATTATAACGTTATAGTTTGTTGTTAGGCGGTACATTGTTTTAACATGAGTAATAATATTTTTCTTTTTTAATCCTTAATCTACCCAGTTACATTTTAGTGCTTAACCCAAGGCACAGTTTTTTTTAACGCATTAAAGCTAGTAAAGAAAAAAGAGAACTTGAAAGCAACTAAAAAGCACAAGAATATTTTAAAGTAAAGCAAGTTTAAAAAGCAGTGGGTGTGACAGGAGTCAGAGCCTGAGTCTTTACAGTAGTGTGTTTGCCAACATCAAACCTCTCCAATCCATATCACATTTTTACCTGTGATGTGGAAAACAGTCCTTTCAGAGCAAGTTTCAGGTCTAAATGCAGCTATTTTTGTGCCCAGTAGCGATAAATAAATCAATAAATCAGCGCTTCAAAAATATAACAAATACAGGCTCTTGTAACTGACAATCTTTTGTAGGAAAAGTAATTATTACTGACAAAAACATTAGTCTCAAACCTGGGACTAATTTTGCAATAAAAATCTTCCTTCTGTTTTTGATTGATTACAAGCAAAATTTGTTGAATTGTTGTTCAGTACAAGTGTTGTTAGAAAATTGAAGAAATTGGTAACCAAACAAGAGACTTACAATAAAAGAGGACAGAAATGTGAATGTTTTTGTAATTTTCTTTCTTTTTAATAAGAATACTTTAGAGAAAAAAGTTGTGCCATGGGAGAATGGTTGAAAGCCGTAACTTGACTTCATTTAATTTTATCCTAAAATCACAGAAGTTGAGTCAATGTGGAATATGCAAATACATCTTCAGTAAAGAGACAGTAATTCTTACATTTCATTTCACTTGTATTGATTCACAGATAGACAGTATGAACTCCAGATATTTCATGTTTTTTCTTGGCACTTTCATATAATTATTATTACATGAATTATTATTACATATATTATTTAGTTTTATATTTATATATGTATATTTATATTATATTTTTTATATATTATATATTATTAGTATTATATATCAATTTTTACATTTTGTGCCTACAACATATTCTAAAAATGTTGAGCCAGGAGTGCCTTTGCTACTTTGTTGTGTGACCATGCCTTCTCACAGCACTTAATGGATTCTGGCATTGAGGATACCAAGTGATAAGGAATTTCAATTGTTATTTGGCTGTTGTTTTTGCTAAATTCTCCACAGATTGTCCATTTGTGACTGGTCAGGACTGTGGGTAGGACTAGTCAGTACCCATGCCTCTGTAATGTGTGCTGAATGTGGTTTTGCATTGTCTTGTTAAAACAATGCACGGATGTCCTTGGAAATGATGTAGTCTCAAAGGCAGACTATCTTTCTCTTAAATCTCAATCAACTTCTCTGCATGTATGCTGCAGTTGTGGAAGGGTTAATCTCCTTTGCTTAGGCATGAGGTAACTATCACAGAGCCCAACTTATGGACTTACTGCTTATATTAGTTTAGATGATCTTATTTGTCTTTGTTTAAGAATATACAGTGCTAATTTCTTTCAAAGAAGATCTGAAATACGATTAGCCTACAAACAGTATGTTTCCCCTGTGTGATGGTCCAAGACTGCATCCTAGAATCCAAGATGTCAAAACCATTGAGGCTTCTCTTTTGAAAAGTGCAACTTTAAATGGCACTTGTGAAGGTAACTCTGCATTGTTTACTATAGTAATCTCTTTTTCATACATCATGACTTAACATTCATTCCTGGCAAATGATGGTTCTTGATCCAGTGTTGTCTGAATCACCAGAAGTCACAGCACTCCAGTTTAAGTTTGGTCCTTTACCTTTATACACACTGAAATTCCTCTAGGTATATCAACACAGTTGGTTATATTACGTACTTCAGAAGAAGAAATATCCGGAATTCTCCCAGTCTGTCCTTAAGCAACCATGCTTTTAAACTTTGAAGATATGTCTGCATGCATTTGTTAACAAATGAGAGATCCTCTGCCCAACTTTGCTGTGCAAAGACAGCACATCTATAAATACAGTACAGAAGCAAATGGCTGTTCGCTGTATAAGAACAAAGTCGCCCTCCCTCTGTGTCTGGCACAGAAGTTATTTGGTCAGGCTTCTGTTTATTTAGCTTGTGATGCTGATTGTCTGTTGTCTACTGCAGCATTAACAGCCTGATCTACCAGTCAAATGTTCTCTTTAGCGTACTGTTATGTCATTGATCCTTATGCACATACACAGAAAACAGAGGGGAGAAACATGTTAGAAATAAACAAAAAAGACTATGCTTTTTGTTTCAAGTAAGGATTTTCCTTTCTTTTTTTTCCATGTTCACAGAGATGCTTATAAAAGTTACATCTCTGAAGGCCATGGGGGGATAGCAAATGTATGTGGCTGCAGCTATTGTTTTGACTTTTACATTTTTTGGGGAAATTTTGTGTTAACACAATATGTGTGTCAGGATGGCAGTGCTTTCAAGCTTCCCTGTAGAGCAGCGAAATTAAATTCTGTGAACTCCATGATTAGATGGAAAGCTGAAGTTCCCATTCTTTTTTTTTTTTTGATTAAACTAATGTAATCTCAACTCATTTAACCAGAATTACATATTTAGAAATTTTTGTCATGAAAATAAGTTCTTTATGCCTTAAAATAGCTGATATCAAACTTTACACCTTTGCTTAAATTAGTTAGCAGAGATCTATGAATATGCAAATTTCTTCCAGCCTTCATGTTCACTGCTCAGCTGCAGTGGTTGCAAACTGCTCACCTTTGACTCTGCTCAAACACTTCAAAACTACTCTACACAACTTTAAGTTGTAACTTTGAAGGAACATAGTCATAAAGCAAGATGAAGAACCACAAAAATATTAAAAGAAACAACTTATGATGCATGGCTAATGTTACATAAACTATTTCTCTGTTTGTGAACGCTGACAAGCTGCAGCCTGAAATTAGATGAATGTTTCCTGTCAAGTTTAATGTCTGTGAAGCTATGACAGTTTCATGGACCATGAATGTTTCAGGTTTTTTTTCTGTTTTATTGAGACTGTCATAATTGTAATATTTGCAACTATGTATTTCAGAGCATCAAAAATGCCATTTTTCTCAAATATTATTCTATCAATAACATAAAGATAAACCCAGAACAATATAGCACTCTGATGAAGTGTATATACTTACTGGTATAAGTCGCCCCTTTGGCTGACTTTATTATAGTTGAGAAAAAACATTCCACTTTCTTTGGGAAATATATCGTATATCATATCATTCAGAAGTATTTCTGTTTGAAATATTTTAAAGTCATTCAGAGTCCTGGCATTCAGCAGCTGCTCCATGGTGGTGCATTGTACTGCATAGCTAAAAATAAGTGAACGATAATGAAGTGAAGTTGTTACATGAAATAAAAATATTCCAGTGCAGCCCAGGGTTCCTATATCTATCCTGGAATATGATGAATTAGCATATTTAAATGGTGCTTTTACTGTGAGATTCTGTTTTAACTTGTTTTCTTACCGTTTCACTTTATATTGGAATTTATTTCTTCCATCTTAATGGCTCTGTCATTGTGTTTTGTCAATTATCCCACTTTGTTTTTGCCAACTAGCATTTTGAAAATGATAAGGAAATGCTAATAGAAATTTTATACAACTCTCTTTTTGCCTGTTTGACTAAACAAATCGGCAAGTGCCTCACATTGAAAATGTACTGCAATGATTCATATGCCTCTGCTGGACACATTCATATGCCTCTCCTGAAATGATGCCGAGAAGAGATTTTAATTTTTTTTAAAAACCCTTACAAAAGACACAGCCTATGCTCAAAGAAAAGGTGTTACTATTTCAGTAGGGTTGAAACTATTGTTCTGCATGAAGCAAAAAGAACAAAGCCAGCCCAACAACATGGGACCCCACATTGTCCTGTAATATATTAACTAATTAAAGATGTATGATTTTTGAACTGTATATTGTATTGTAATATCCCAAATAGACTGAAGTGTTGTTTCTCAGGTATGATAAAGTCAACTAAAGAAATGAGATATATGTATACCCACTTCATAATAGTGGGCCATATTATTGTGAGTTTATCTTGATGGTACAATACTGACAGAATAACATATATATTTTTTAAAAAAAAAGACATTTTGAGTGCTCTGATATACATTTATTGATTATTTGGCTAGCTGTGTACTACCTAAAAATTCTACTAGATAACATAAAAAATAACATATCATGGTTCATTTATAGTTATGATGTTGTAATGTTTTTAGTCATTTATTGGAATATGTGTAACTCCTGAACTTTAAGTAGGTATGAGGTTTTGATGCAGTGAACTAGAATCAGCCACTGGGAAATAAAGTATGGATTAGCTGATAGGCAACCCTTTTTTTTTCCCTCATATACCTCTGTATATTTAGTGAGTTTATTGGGAAAAGGATGTTAAGGTGAGACTGCCAAATAGACAGTCTAGGGGAAGACCAAAGAGGAGGTATATGGATGTAGTGAAGCAGGACATGAGGGTGGTGGTGTGAGAAAAGGATGCAATAGATAGGAGAAGATGGAGACAGATCACTTGCTGTAGCAACTCCTGAAGGGAGCAGCCGAAAGGAGAAGAAGAAGAAATTTGTTTGGTCAAGACCTCTCATCCAAGTTGCAGGAGGCAAAATTAAAGATGAGAAATTTATATATTTTTAAATATCTTTTTTAAGTTCAATAACAGATAGGGAAGGTTCTGCAGCAGAGCGCTACTCCACCTCCATTGAGCCCTTTTTGTCCAAGTGTCTGACACGTACGATCAAGGAAAGTAAGTGGGAGGGCTGCTGACAATCTGACTCAATGATCTTTATCAATCAACATGCTCATGTCCACCCACTTCATCATAGTGTGCTACAGGAAATAGGGAAAAGAACTGGAGAAAAGGTTTTACAATTTTTCTCAAAAATGTAACTAATACAGAAAATGGTTTAAAGCAGGAGGTGTCAGGACAATTGTGAACTGTACTGGTCCATACTACTCTTTGCAGATAGTGTGAGCAAGTATAAAATTTTTTTGGGGGGTTGGCGTGTGCTCTCTGTATTTACATAGTTTTTTTTCTGGTCATTGTGACTTCCTCTCACAGTCAGAAACATGCAATTTGGGCTGATTGGTGATGTTTGTTTCTTTGTGGCCCTAACCCTGTATCAACCCTGTTCTTTGTGGGTGTGATGACTTGTCCACTACACACACATACACCTGTGTATGTGTGTACATTATATACATAATGTATACACATACATACACACACACAGGTGTTTGTGTGCATTCATTTGTCAAAATATTTATTTTCTCTGCATGTATGACCTCTTGTCTTTTGCATTACAAATAAGGGCAAAATTTGCCCTCTTTCATTAATGCTTATATCAGTACTAAAAGAAATGTGCTTGTTCGCTTGTCTGTTGTCTGTGTGTGCATGTGTGACCAAGGTTGTAATTAAGCCCAAAACCCATTACATTTTAGTGGGGAGGTTTTCAGGGGGATTAGTCTCCACAGAGACGCCACTTACACCTCCTCCTTCGATCCATTTTAATTTGACAAATATGTTTATCCATTTTTCTGATAAATTGCACACAGTACACAAAAGAAAAATGTTACTAAAATTAAAGCAGTGGGTTTTAACTATTCATGACAACATCCTTGTGTGTTTCAGGCTGCCAGAACAGTTTAATGACCACCACTTAAAACAAATGAAATCTCCTCAAAAAATAACTTCCACCAATCTGACTGCTACTTACATCTCAGACATGTTGTGCTTCAAAACAGGAATAAAACATTCTCTGCACCATGTGAATTGAAATTTAAATGTAGATGTTCTTTAATTAAAGTGAAACTTCAAAAGGTGTACACACACACACACATATATATATATATATATATATATATATATATATATATATGCTATCTTTACATGAAAGTGCACACTGCACAGGACAGCAGTCCATCACACAGCTACATATGGACAAACAACCACATACACTCACTCCAATAACCAATTTAGAAACACCCGGTTTGTTTTTGGTCTTTAGATGGAAGCTGGAGTACCCAGAGCAAATCCACACAAGCACAGGGAGGACATGCAGACTCCATGCAGAAAGACTCCTGCCAGGATTCAAACCAGAAACCTTGGGCTACGTTACATGCTGAAGAGATTGCAGCAGTACCCAAATGCAGGAGACAAGAATGGCAGGAGCAGAAAATCAAAAATCCTTTAATAAAGGTAACACAAGCATGGATTCAATGAAATTCAAAAATATCTTCAGCCAAAACCAACTTAGGACAGACAGATAGGACTAGCAAGAAGCAAAGGAAAGACAAGGCAATATATACAAACAGAACTTAAGGAGACACAGGTGCAAATAATCAGGGCAGACAGGAGCAAGGGAAGTCCAACTATAACACAAGAACACAGACCTTCAAAATAAAACAGGAACTAACCTGTAATAGCAAAATATCATATAAAAAAATCAAACGCTTGTTTCACAGTCAGTTAAGGGGCCCATTTATCCACATTTTCAACTAAATGGCGCAACAGCAGAATCTCTCCCAAAGACATTGTGACATTTGGAATTAAACCAAAGCACAAAGCAGATATATCAATAAGATAGTTTTTATATACAAAAAAAAAAAAAAATATCAGGAAACTAAGGGGCCAATGTGTGAAGCAAAATAAGTAACATCTTGACAGAGTCATAGCCGTGTGGAGCAATAGTGCAAATGCCCTCATGCAGCTAGACATGTATCATGAACAACAGAAAAAAGATCAACTATTTTGACAAGAGGGTGATTTTGTCCATCCAGTATTCCTTATTTACATATGTGAATATACCCCTTTATTTTTCATGTTGCTCAATAATGCCATGGTCTTTCATCTTCTACATTTAGAAAAGTGTCCTTAGTTTTTCATTTGCTTTGAAATTCTCTAATTTTAATTTATGCTGTTGGTATCTTATACATGCATCTTCATATGGATTTATAAAATTGACTTTCTACTAATCAAGAGTGGAGTCACCAAAAGCTTTTTTCAGTTACACTGTTTGGTGTTTTGCCTCTTATTTACAAGATGCAAAGCACTTTGAGCACAGATCATGTTCTGAGTGTATTCCAATGATATGAAAAGACCAAATAAATTATTGTTCAAATTCATGTTCAAATAACTTCAGCTGTATTTAAATTTTCATGAACATTAAACATATTGCTGGGTTTGCTGTATAAATGTTGACGTAAAGTCTGTATATTCCACAGCAATGAACAAAATAAGAATTATCGAAAACTAAAATTTTCAAATAAACACATAAGTTAACATAGGCTACATAAATTAAATAAACTTGTTTCTTCCTCTATGAACCAATATTCCAGCCCTTCTTATTTTAGGTACAGAATTTACAAAACTGTGTGAGAAAAGGAAAAGAGTGTGACATTGTGATTGATGATGTTTACAGAGTATTACATGCAATATACTCTAATTCTATGGCTGAGGTCTTTTTTATTACTCGCTTCTTCATCACCAATATACCTATACAGACTTTCTAAAAGTTTTCATCCTGATACAGTGACAATCTGTGCTTGTGGAGCAGTGCACACATTTATCTGATCCAGTTAGTATTCACTGTTAACCTGGGAGCGAAGATGCTGTACAGAGGTAGCGAATGCAGGATGAAAAAAAACATAATTTTGAAAAGAAAAATTACGATGACAGAAAAGATCTGCCATGATGTCGATGGTAGCTCTGTGAGCTGGCTTCTTTGCTGTTGATGTATAACACTGTACTCTAAAGTCATATACAGTTGTCACAATAGAGAACTGGGAAGGACATTGGATGTTTATGACAATATTTGGGACGAGACCGCAGGAGCTACATTATCTAAAAATAAGCAACTATTCCTTCAAATGAAAATGAATGGGGGGAGTGAAAAATTGTGGAGTGACAGGACATTAGGGAGTTAAAGAGAGAGAGAGGTGGGGAATAACACCATCCACCTGATTATGTTGTCTGTCACTATATGAACCTAGCAGATATTCTGTCATAAAAACTAAACTACAAATAAAATCATCTCATGACTCCTGTGTTTTCAGAAATAAGGTAGCTAATTTTTGGTGGGATTTTATTTTACAAATTACAGACAAGGCACATTCACACTGGACTAATTTTAACAGATGTCATCCTCAATTATTACCAATTACCACCGGTCCACAGATTATGCTAGTTCTGTGAGAGTGGGCTGAATGAACTACAAAACTGATTACTTAAGTTTTTCTCAGAGAATCCGATTTTGCATTGAACTGTGGGATAGTGTGTGAAAAGTTTTTTTTTTGTGTTTTTTAGACACCTTGCTATGCAGCTTAATGCTAAATGTTACCATGAGGTTTGTTGTTATAAAATTTTCAGAAAATATCACATCCATCACTAGATATCTCTTATCAGTTGTGATTGCTTACACCTGATGCAGGTGAGTTTCCTTAACAAAACAGATCACATTAATTAACACTAATCTTGTTAATATTTACACATCTGAATGCCCATGGGTTGTGGCTAAATTGTAAACAAACAGGAAAATATTCAGTGGGTAGATACATATCAAGATTCTTTATTAGAGTTCAGGTTGTTTGGCTTAGGTTAGCTCTCATTTTTGTGTCCTGGGTTCTAGTAAGGATGGAGTGAAGCCCAAATCACAGTTGCTGGAACAGAGACAGATGATATTTTTGATCTTTGAGATGACAATAATTGGTTTAATAATTTATGACACATCAAAGATACCTCAGATAAACAAACAATATTTTACTCCTCTCTGCTTGGTATAACATGAGAATGGATGACTCAGAACCATATTAGCAATACTGAGAGCAAATAATTGAAAAGCTGGAAGCATTAAAAAAAATCATATATTGATGCTCTGAGCAGAATCCCCAGGATCTCCAGTGCAATGCCAGATAATGGTAATGTGTAGCACCATACCAACATTATAAGACTGCAGAGTAGAGAAAACACCTCCACTGGTAAGTGGGCAGTACAGATACTAGCTGCTCATTCACAACTGTGTAATCTCTGTTTGAGTGGACAGAAAATCTGACAAAAATGTAGGAACAACACAGAAATCAACACAATATCTAAGCGAAGACAATGGAATAGTTGTACCATTCAAGTACTGGAAATAAAAGTAAATGCTGCCCATTATAGAGAAATCTTTGAATTAATTACCCAGAAAGGAGAATGATCCATGGTTACATCTGGTATTGCTTTCACTTGTGATCATAAAGAGGAAATCAGTCCATCAAAACTCTGGTTTTTGTGGATTCTAGATGTAAACATGCATGAGCTACTTTCCAGCTACAAAGGAATCCCCAGCTAAAGCTGATGCTGTTTCTTGTTGGATTCATGCTGCAGAGATGGAATTGG
Organism: Zenarchopterus dispar; assembly: GCA_028564865.1. Taxonomy (NCBI): domain Eukaryota; kingdom Metazoa; phylum Chordata; class Actinopteri; order Beloniformes; family Zenarchopteridae; genus Zenarchopterus; species Zenarchopterus dispar. Next base: position 14,979,740 of record JAOWBL010000001.1, read on the forward strand.
TAAACATGTGCAATCCACATCAGGTATGATATTTTAAAAGACACCAAGGACGTTAAGTAGTATTTACACTTCTCATCCTCAGTTTGGTATTGCACATTACAATATGTGAAGTTTCAGCCTGTGGGTAAAATATATACATTTAAGGTTGTGAAATGTATGTTGTTCTGACCTGTTCTCAAGCTAAGACCAACCTTTTGAAGACATACTTTTCTGTCATCTTTGACCATAGACTGTATATCACAGAATGACTGCGTAATCTCTCATAAATGGAAAGTGTTGCACTTGCACCATGGTTCTCTCCATTACTATCAAAGGTATGTCTAAAGAAAGCACGAGGTTAATTAACATAAACGTGACTGATGCCTGGATGACTGAATACGATCAGTTTAAAAGAATGATCAACTATTAATGTTATGAATGTAATGAACTGTTCAAACACCAACTGCTACATGCTGGGTTTAATAATAAAAGCAATAAAAGGAGCATTATAGTGGACGGGGACTGCATCATAGACTATCATGAGTTATACTTGGTAAAGCCGTTTCAGGGTCAAAGACATTCATGTTGCACAGCAACAGCAAACTAAATTAAAGAGGATGTCTGAAAGATACACAATTCTCATATTCATCTATTATGCATTATTCATTGGGATGGCAATGCTCCCACGTACTTATTGTAAATTTGAGTTGATTAAAAGAGGACAAAACATTTTCTTTGAGGCAGTGTAAGCAATAAAACCATAATTCCCCAGGCGTGCACCACCGATCGTAAGATATCAGTAGGGAAAGGCAGTTTGCAGAAAATACTGGTACAGTTCTCTATAGACAACTGTATGCAGTTAATAGAAAGGTAGAGGGGTGACACACCTTTAAACAATTTATAACTGTTTTTTTTTTAATTTGTTAGCCAATATTGACAACTGTATCCTTTTGACAAATTACAAACAGTACTCCAACTTCAGCACATTTTAATGAGATTTTCCAGAACAGCACAGTTCTACAAAAAACAGCTTTAAGGAATCACAGTGGACATAATCACAAAACCAAGAATACAGGGTGCTGTGTTGATACACACAAATATCCAGATTGTTAGTTTGTGCAGATGCACATTGACCATCTGAATACTGATTTTGCACATCAGTCCAAAACTGTATGTGACTCGATGGCGTGAAATGACTTCTGTTTGCCTCAGACTGCACATTTCTCTCAAGCATCCCTGCCCCACCTCCAATACAGTGCTGAATGGCTGTTAAATTTCATTTATACTCCTATGTAGCAACTATACTGGACCTATGCCATATTTGGCATTTAATCTTACTTGTTGATTGTGATTGTGTCTCTCTGTAATTACACCACCAGGTGCTAGGTGGTAGTACAAGTTTTTTTCCTGTTCCTCACAGTACTGAGCTTCCTTTTGTTTAGTAATTTCAAGTGCCTCTAACATGGCACGGAACAAATTAATCATATCTTACACAAGTCTGGAACTGATAAATGTTGAGAAAATGCCAAAGTAGTTGCAGGAAATATGAAGAAGGAAATACAAACCTGCCAAGCAGACCAATCATGTGTTGTGCTCCACATCAGTCTGATGCATAGTTACTTTTCTGGGTAGGTGCAGAATTTGGTGGGGATACTAGACATGAATTATAATTTTGATAATGAAAAAAGAACACTGTCAGAAATAACATGTCAATATTAAGGTACACAAAGGGTCCCACCTTCAAAAGAAACACTGATAATGTATGGAACTTTCTTTGGTTGTAGTTACAGCTCAGTTGTACATGAAGATGGCAGAAAAGGAAGGTAGGCGTCAGAAGCTATTTCCTTAACGTTATATATCATACATAATAATTAAAGTGTGAGTCACTTGAAGAAAAAGAGTTTCTAAATTGCCAAGTCCACAGTAATGGTAAAAGTCCACTCAGTTGTTTTCCTCACTTTCATATGGATCAAACTTATGGTTCTGACAGGTGACAGAAGCAACATGTGAAGCTTAATAAACACTTTGTTAAGTTGTCAGTCGATGCAAAGAAAGCTGGAAAAAGATTGTCTTTCTATTAAAGGACTGTTGATTGTCACTTTCATGATCAAATTAATAAACATGGGAAAGATTGCCTCTGTATTTTTTTTCTTCTTTTTTGCATGTGTGTGATTTGTAATGGATAGAGAGATAAACATGTGTCTCATGTTGGGTCAAGGAAATGGGCTTTTGTTGCTTCTAGAATCTAGAACTTTGTTTAACGAACGTGTCATGAAACTTTGAAACTTTTCCAGTCAGTCCTTGTCTTCCAGTTCTAGACAGGTGAGGCCTTTGCTTTCCAGGAAGGTTTCCAACGGGGTGCTGTGTCGGTGATTTAATCCTTTTGTTGATATTTTGTTTACTTTCTCAACAACAGGGTTCATCAGCCCCACATATTTTAGGGGAAATGTTTCAATGCACAGTGCTTCATGGCATCTTCTCTGAATTTCTTGCATTTCTACATACATCCGGACTATAGTGAGACAAATTCAACAAAATGATTAAGTTGGATATATTTCTATAGCTGCCTGAAAGCATGGTTCTAAAACACTTAAAAGAAAAAAACTGTTCTACATTCTGTATTATCAAATCAAATATCAACCAATATCAACCAAAAACTGAAAGAATCATTTTATGAAATTACAAATTTTCACCATTTATTTGCATTTTGCTTGTGATCAGAGTTGAAATAATGTGAGTCAGTTCCATTCTTTTTCCATTTATTTCTATAACTTTGTGCATTAAAGGGTAATCTAACTTTTTGCTAACTTATTGCTATTTTAGAAGAGCAATTCAGCTTGGGTTTAGAATGATTTTCCCAGATGATATGGAGACTATTGAACAGAAAAGTCTGCATCATTTAATTCAGTTGGTAGTTTATTGATGGTCCCTAAATGAGACTGGCGGACAAGTAGTGAATATCTGTCAAAAATCCATCGTAAAAATAACTTCACTAAAAAACATCAGTATTTACTGATAGAGAGTAATGTCTGATATTTCTTCTGCTATATTAGAATGACTCCCCCCACAAGAATGTGCACAATTCACATGGTTAGTCTGTTCTGTATCTCACCAGCTATAATTGCAGTTACAAATGGGGGTGGGGGACAATTGGGATTTTAAAAAGTGAGTGGGACATGTTTCTCCTGGCACCAGAGGAAATTACCTCTAGGAGTGGACAGTCTTCAGAGTAGCATCGTCTGAAGTAAAGTCAGAAAGCCCTTTGTTCCTCTCATACTTGGTACCCCATCAGTAGCCACTGACACCATATGGGCAATGTTTATTTCTTCAGCTGACAATCTTGTTTGCTTCAATTGAGTCATGACAGGGGACAGAGTATGTTGAAGCTGAATTGATATCTGCAGTTTTCTGAGTAGTGATATTTGTTGTTATTCTAACTGGCCTGCCATGGACAGTCTTTACAAAGAGGCATATATTTCATTTTTTTACACAATATAATGTTTGTTTTTGAAGTCAGAGAAGAGATGCTCTGATATTTAAGGAAAACGTCTTTCATGTATTCTTTGTGAAGAGCTTCATTACTATCCCCCGAGCTACCACAAATGAGCACCAGCAGTGGAGTTGATCAACTTCTTCAAAGTGTATTTGCTCTGCTCAGATTTCTGCAGCAGTTCTGAAACTGCTCTTTTGTTTCGCTCATTTCAAGTTTGGTACATTTAAGCAAATGGTGTGTCCTTGTTCTTTCTTCGCCACGTTTTTTTGCTGTTTGCTGATTTCTCATCACACATATAACAAGCATATCGGTAACTCAGCATCATTGGCAGTGAGGGTAAATAAATTATTCCATGTAGAATTAAACTCTATTTTCATCTAAAATGTATCTTGTTTTGCATTTATCCATGGGTAGTTTACCAAGTATGGGGGTCATAAAGTCAAAATAAGCCAGTGTGGCACATTTTAGTTGACAAAATAATTGGTTATATTTCTCCAAACATCAAGATAAATAATGATCCAGTTTATAAATATATAAAACCATTTTTTAAATGTCTGTTATTTTTGGTGAAAACTAAGGAAATCCAGCACAGAAGGGCTGAGGAGCTATATGCAGCTCTACAGCTGTGCGTTGCAGACTGTAGGGCAATACAAATACCAAAGCCTCAATCAAAGATGATTAAGACTATGATGCTGATCACCAGCTGAATTTGTTGGCCCTGACTTTCTGCCTCTGACTGTGTGTCTTTCCCATAAAAAGGGACTTTCACCAAAAACATACCTATACTGTGTAATTTACTCTGGTAAAGATGACCAAATTGTTATTACGGAGGGTTGCAAATAATTTAAACGAACTATAATCACTAAGAGCAGTAACTCAAGCCTGAAAAGAATTCCTGATTGAAACATTCTGATACATTACTATTGATCTGGTTGACTGAATTAACAAGCCAATTGCATCAACAGCAGCATAACCCAGAGGCCCTGGTAACCCACGGTTACCAGAGCCAGCCCAAACCATAAGTTTTATCAAAAAGTAAAGTTCTAACCCTTATCAAAAAGATAATTTATCTCTGCACTTAACAGAATAATAAAGTTTAATCAGTGCAACAAAAAAGTGCAGGCATTTGGCAAGAAAGATTAAGTCTACTTGTGAGTTTCATGCCACTGGCTGTGGCTCCAATAAGCCAGTTTTGCAAAGCCATCTTTACAGAACAATAATAATGAAGCACTGCTTGTTCAATAGAGCAAATACAATGCAATTTTCCTGCTAGCTGTAGTCATCCAGTTTCTTCTTTAAGACATTGAATTGCTTCCAAACTTGACTGGGTTTTAATTTCTGAAAGTGTATTTTTAATTTGTTGGTCGTCATACTCTCAGCTGCTGTGGTTTTCAGACATAACACACATAATAAATAAATCCTTATCAACAAACACATGCAACTCCAAGAGCAACATACACTGTTGCCCATAAAGCTGTAATAAAACATTTTTTTACCTTTTCTCATGAAATTATTGTGAATAGAAAGAGTAATTCTTCAAAAAAAAACAAAATCATTCCAAATTTATGGGTGATAGTGTAGGCATATGTAGGCAGGTGCAGTATTATGAAATGCAGACTTTGGCTCCATATGAGCAGATACCAAGAAGAACAAATTCAAGACTTGCTGTCCCATTCTCATGTCGTTGTTTACGCTGTGGATGTGGTGCATCAGTGGGTTATTGTCCAGTCATGGTCATGTGATGCATGCATTGTGTTTCAGGAATGGTTATATATTATCCAGAAAAGAGGATTACAAAAGGAGTCAGTGTCATTACATTACTGTTAACAAATGTTTCCATTTTTGTCCACGGTAGACCACAACAGTTGCATTTACAAACTTAAATGGTGTTCTGTAGTTGATAGTTTTTTTCATTTAGACCGTTGAATTGGCCAGTGTTGTGTGAATGCCAGTTGAAACTGTAACAAAAGTTATATATCACAAACAATATCTCAAAATGTATTTATGGGCTTAATTTTTCCACTAAAGCTACTTTTAGTAATCAAACTAGGAAACAAGACAGACCTGAGCGTATCCTGGAGTGTCTGGTACCAGGACATTAGCAACAGATCATTTTGGGACCGTTAGTTTGGCTTGGGTCTAAGAGGATTGCACTCCTAGCCCACAGGCATAATAATATGCCACCAGTTTTGTGTGCAGATTTGTTACTTTAAAGGATGGGGGAACAAATTAGAGCTTTTAATCACTTTTTTTTAGGCCTTCCCAACCATTTAGGCCCACTGAGAACCTGCTAGGTGGTGCTGTTAATTTATGTGATTGTCGTCGCCATGTGTAAGAAGTGGGTGGTCAGCAAAAATGTTGGTGTAAGTAGCAAGTGTCAAAGTAACATTTATGTAAGAGAGATGCAGGTTACTCAAGGCCAAACTTTCAGTATGGCTATGTGTGTGAGTATGTGTGTAGGTGTGTGTGTCTCATTTGGATCATTTTTGTGATAATGACTGACCTTATTGGGACCAGGAGTCCTCATGGGGACCAAAGCCCAGTCCTAACGAGGCAGAATGTCATTTCTGGGGTCCTGATTAGGGTTGGAGCAAGGGTGTGAATTGCGATTAGGTCTATGTCCTCCAGAGGCAGGACATGAAAGAAATGTAATTGAAAGTCACTTTCTCTAACCTCTCTGCATCTGCTTTTAATTTATCTTTTTCTTCTGACAGTTTTTCATGGAAACTTCTTTTTCACTTTTTTTTCAGACACCAGATCTTCCTTTTCTTTCTCCCCATGACTGCAGAGGCAGATTCTTTCTCTCACCTTACACTCTTCTAGCAAAAGAGAAAGGAAGAGAGGTGTATGGATAAATCATAGAGACACTTCAATCAGTCAACATCGATGTGATCACATTTTGTATTATTTAACACTTGCTGACTTTTCTAGTGTACATATTATATATGTATGCCTTCCTATCAAGGTCAGTTCTTCAGATGAAGAGACTTTGTGGCAACACAACTCCAAACGGATTGGCTCAAAGCTTCACTGACATGCATGACGTGTCCTTCATTTTTATTCTCAGACCTGTTATCTTTATGAATGTTTATCTATAAGGGAATGTAATATATCTGATCTCTTTTTCTGGACTCTTGTTCACTTCATTTAAAGGCTTATTGTATCTACAACGCAAACTACAGCTGTCTTTACCAGCAGAAACCGTTTAAGCCCGTAGTTTAAGAGTTGTTTTACTTATTCTAAAAAAGAAGTAATGCCTTTGGGTTTTCTTTTATTTTAAATAATCCTTTTGAATTACTTCCTTTTCATCCTCCCGGCATTGTGACTTGATAGCATTATGAAGAAAGTATTGTGACTACATTTAGACTGGATGGTTCAAGTGACCCACTTCTGATAATTTCCTTCCATGTGGCCCAGATTGGATGTAACCAGTGGAAATGTAGTAAAGAAAAAAAAATCTCACAGATTCTGATATTCTCAGATCACTTTCATGCCTCATTCATATGTCAAAATACATCTGAATAGAATATATACATTGTGGTCTTCCCTTTAAGTGAACAGATCATACATTTTCTGATAATACAACTAATATGTCATTGAAAATTTGACGGTAGCGAATGATAACACCATGACCAGCATGTTGCCCATAGAAAACAGGGCTTTGTATGTTTGTACAAAAGCTCAGTATTTGCTGGTGATATGTAATCTATTAGCTAAGGTGAAACGCAAGCTTCTTGTGATCCTTAATACAGGGAAAATGACAATTACATTAGTGTAAGTGGTCCTTAGATAGAAATGCTTTGCATCATGTACTGTAATTCTATTTTCAATATAAATTAAATTTCAGTTTGCTTAATAAGACAGATTCTCTCTTTCTGATGGTTAGCTTGGTAGCTATTTATATGGCTTGCTGGATATACGAATATCCCCAGGTTTTCCAGCAAAAAAGGTTCACTTATTGCAATCTCTAAACTAAATTGTAATTGTTGCAATTTGAGAAACTCTCATTCTGTTGAAACAAATGATGTGGAACAAGTATGTATCAGTGAAAAATATCCTCAAAAGGTGGAAAAATATCTTAAATATTGGTAACTGCTGTCCTGAAAACATTTTTTAAAATCTCTTTTAAAGACACACTATGAAATGATATCACGTCGACCACTCATGTTTCAGCTCCTTGCATAAGACAAACAAAGTACTCAGGGGGAAGTGCACTGACTTCCTTTGGATTACTATCCTGTAAAGTTACCCAGTTTTCACAAAGCTTTTGCTGTTGGACAGATGGCCTCATATTTGTCTCAAAAAGGCTCTTTGAAGTTTGAAGAGGAGTTCATGGTGGATTTAAAGACCTCTTAGTGTCTAGGTCCAGTGGCTTTAAAACAACGAGAATCACCTCCCATCTACTGCTGCACACAACTATGTATGTGGTATTTCTACTGATATACTTTGTTTGATTTTCACCAAGCATGACAGTGAGCAATGTCTGTCAACTTTAGTCTCATATTAGTATACTTTCCGAGAAGCTTTTTGGTTTGTTCAGATGTATTTTTGTGGATATCAGTCATGCTTCTGTGTTTTTTAGACCAAAGAGTTATTCTCCTGGAAGCATTTCAAAACAAATTGTGCTTGATTTTCATTTCTTTAAATTTTGCTGAAATGGACTTTAACATTTAACATGCTCAGTGATGCCTGAGGCTCTGAGATGTAGGACTTTGTGTCTTTTTTGTACTTCTCTCAGTAAATTTGGATAAACTTGCTTGGACATCCATCCCAGAAAAATGGACTTCAATAAGAAGTGCTCCTCCAAGACTATTGCTTATAGTCTTCCCTCTTGGCATTGTGTTAATGTATGCATGGGTCAGTTATTGGTATCAGTATACTGTGATTTGAAGAAATCACTGTTACAAAACCATGCTTTAAAAAAATGCATTTTTTTCTCCCGTACGATAAAACTAAGTTGACAGTATCAGAAATATTTGGTTCCAAAAACATCTGGACAAACACAGCTTGGAGGAGGAAGACCATATGACCTGCAAGGCATATTTTAGAAGTTTCTTTGCCTGAAGAGGCGATACTTTGAAAATTAAAGAACATCTACACATGAACCACTCATTTCCATTACTTTACAGTAACTTCTGTAAGTATAATATTATTTAGATAACAAAACGCTCAAACCTGTTTCTTCTCCCCCATTGTGCCAAACTACTGATGATCTTTAAATATATGTAGTGAATTTGACACAGTTTTCACAGAGGCTGATGATCAGTTCATCAAGATGATAATGATTAGTATCTCTGTTCTCTCAACTAAGCTCTTAGCCTCTTAAATCCTATGAAATCTTACATTACCTAACACCCAAAATGACTTTTCCCTTTGACTTCATTTTCATTAAAATTAGTTAATAAATAAAAGTGGGAAAAACGTTAACTGTTCTTTGTTTGACCCCATTTATTTTTCAATGTTTTTACATTAAAAAACAATAACATATTGAAAGACAGGGTACAAATTTTCACAAGATTTATCATTCTCAAAATGAGGCAGACAAACTTTAAAACAAACAAACTTTGCAAAGTGAACATAGTACCTTATTGTATCTGAGCCAGAAAAATGCACCCACACATACATACAATGCACACCTCCACCCAAAACACACATACAGTCCCACACCGCCATCACCTCCCATTCCGTTTTACCTCAGCACACAGACACACACACACGTATACACACACACACACACACACACACACACACACACACACACACACACACACACACACACAAATATGCACACAGTCCCTCCAAAGCCAAATCCTCTCTGGCTTGTTTAGACAACCCACTGCTTTCCAGTAAATCCTAAATAAGTTAATCCCAGAACATCAACAAATGCAATTTTCAGCTTAGTATAAAACACATGCAAATGGAGCACAACTGCACTGTGCCCTCAATATGACATTGTGTGAGGACATAAAAATGTGCTTTTCCATGCTGCAGGTATACAGTCTTATCACAAGTTGAGGTGTTGTGTAATATGTGAATAGAAATGTAATGCTATTATTTGAAAATCATTTAAATTTGACATCCAATTGAAAATAAACATTCATGTAAGCCCATTTTGAATCTGAGGCTGGCTTTAAAACATTTCAGACAGTGCCAACAAAAGAAAATAGAATATCAACCAGGTAGCATCACAAAAGACACACACACACTTCAAGAAAAAGTATTTTGCTTAATTCCAGTAATATTCAAAACATCAAAAAAAAAAACAAAAAACCCCAAAACAAAACAAAACAAAACCCCCCCCCCCAAAAAACAAAGAGGGTGTTATCAAATGCTACTCACTATTCATAGTTTTACTGTTTATCCAAATCAAAAGTAGGGGAGATTAATGGTTCAGAGTTATAGACTAAGACAATGATTTTGAAAAATTTTGTGCAATTTATGTATCAAAATAAATAACCAAGGTACATATTTCTTTTAGTTGTTCCTAAACTCCAAACTGAGCTGGGGAAAAAGATAATTAAATACACTGCTCCCTTTGCTTGGAATCAGCTCCAAACTCAAGGATATAGTCTCATTACATGATTTTAGACATAAAATAAATATTCTACATGTATCTACTTCTGGCTGTAGATATTTTTGACTGATATCTGTCAGGCATAATTACAATGACCTTTGAAACCTTTAAAGGTCTGAAATGAATAGTAATTTTAGGTCTTTATATAGGCAGCCTTAGAGAACGTTGTTTTGTGGTGCTTTTGTACATATTTGAATGTTTATATAGTTGTTATTACATGTATCTGTAACTCTCATGCTCTTAGTTGCTGCTTGTCTTAGTCAGCGCACTCTTGAAAAGAGATTTTAAATCTCAAGAGTTTCTTTACCTGGTTAAATAAATGTTAATAATAATAATAAAAGTTAACACCAGGGTTTGATGATATAGTTAAAGATGTTTTAAATGTAAGGGATAACTTTGTAATTTTCTATGACATATTCTATTCAGCCGTTCATCATCAGGGAGTGTTTAGAACAGCGTTTTTTTTAAATAGTTTGAATTTAGTCTGAAGTCTGCATTTCGGACTTCAGCTTTCGAAGCTTTGGAATCATTCCCAGTAGATCATTTCACTGTTGGGCTGTTAATCATTCTTAGAAAAATAAAGATTTATTTACAAGAATTATTCGACTAAATCTGCCCACCACTCTATTTTTCTGACTGTGAAGACTCAGAAGATTGCAGTAGATTGGATAGATTGTATCCCCAAAGGCAATTCTTTCCCTTCCAAACTCTCAAAGATAGTTGAGATGATAAGGAGTGGGTTTGGTGACAGAAGTAGGCCTAAACTCCCATTCCAATAGAAACGTTTTCGAATTTGATTCATGTTTGTTAGGTATTTCTTTTTAAAAAAAAATATATATATATGAGGGAAAAAAGTACAACATAACAATCAATATAAGCCATCAATGATTGTATTTTTTCTTTGAACCTGGAAAGCAGCATGGTGCTTTCAATGAACAGGTGGAGGCTAAGGCAGCCTCATCTCAAGGCTACCCCTGGGCTGTATCTTATCCTCTTGTCTCTTATCACAGAGTTATGGCTGTTGTACTCATAAGTACATATTTGTATGTACTATGTACCACATTCTTGTGCCTTAAAACCGGTACAAAATTAGCGTTTACAGGACACACTGGCAAGTTTAGACATTTTTCCACGCACTTTAAAGCACAAGCAAAGCACTGAGTAATGTCAGTGTTTTTCAGTTCCTTTTCATGCTGGCTGAGATGTGATTGTGCAGCTGAGCCTGAAATTCATATAGTTAGGCTGGGAAATTGTGTTGTACCTCACATTTTCACCACAAGGTTGCAAACATCTTTGAAGAATCAAAATGTGACTTTGCTTGCATGGCTAACTGACTTGCATGGCAAGCTCACTGTATCCTGTTCCTGTTCATTGGATGTGAGGTGGAAATCACTAGTTATCTTTATTGGTAAAATAGATGGAAGGGATCAAAGGACATGGGGATAAAAGACAGGGGTTATTTTGTATTGCTTCTGGTTGCTCAAAAATGTATTACCGAAGAAAGGACTAGAGAAAACCAGTCTATTATCACGTTCTTCCTCTGAGAGAGCCTCTGTTGCTTTGCGCTTGGGTAGCCATGCTGAAAGGCTGTGATCCACCTGTGGGACTGGGACGAAGTGTCTGCAGTCACCACTTTAATTTTTCTGATTATTAGGAGAAGGGAGGCTTTGATCATTGTTGTACATTTGTTTTCAGGCCCAAAAATTTACTGATAGCAGACACTGTGCCATCAGTGTTCAATTTCAGTAGCCACAGTGACGGGAATACTGACAGACCAGGCCTTGTTGAATTTACAGATGCTGCTGTTTGGGACTGGGCACATAAAGCAGTCAGGTAAATTTACTTCTACCTGTCTAGTTTATTTCATTAGGCCTCAGGGCAGGCCATGCACAGATATTGTTATGACCAGGTGCTCAAGCCAATTGTAAATACTGTAAATTCTTTAAATTACAGTACATAATGTATTATGTCTAGAATACCACCAGTCTATTTTTTTATTCTGCAGCCACACATTCATCGAGATGTATGCTTGTAATATTCTTTTTGAAAATGTCCAGACAATTTCCTCAGTCAATCAGTTGATTGAAAATAATGCATTTGATGTTTGCAAGGAATAGAGACACACGTTTATTTGTATATAGAGCATAAATTCAAATCACACATGACACGGATATGGGTAGAGATTTTAACAGATACATATCAGTCACATAATAGCACCATGTCCATATTGGGTATGTATAGAAGTATACACACATGTATCTTTAATACTCAATGAAATGTAAATATACCAATATGAAGTCATATACATGCAGTCAACTATGCATGTATATGTATAGTTGACTGCATATACAGTATATCATTTTGTGTGTATATCCATATATCATTTTGTGTGTATATACATAGTAATTGATCAAATGAAAAAAAAGAAAAGAACAAAAAACTGTTGTCCAGTCCTAATTGGGTACTCGTTTTAACTCACAAGTGGCCACTTGTCAGTTTATTTCTCAGGACACATGCTAATGCAAGGCCTAAATAAGATCAAAGTTTACATAGTGTTTATTTGTGTAAAAATGAATGTTGAGGTAGCTGTTGCATTGGAAAAATAGATGTATCGGGACTATCAGTACCTCAGATTTAAGAATCTTCACAAAGACTTGCTGGCAAGGGGCTTTGTGGTTTAAAGTTTAATGAACTAATCATTATTTTGAAATGTGATATTTTCTTCTTTAAGCCATATATTTACATTTAATGCTTGATCTCATATTGCTTCTCACACTTTTTGTTCATCTAGGATTACTAGCTTTGGGCATCATGTTCTTGCCTGTCTCCTGCAAATTAAGAAGCTAGGGCAGGGGGATGGGTTACTGCTTGCCTGCTGATTGCAGTTTATCCATTTAGTTGCTGTGGCACATAGACGGGCATATGGGCCGGGTCTTATGTGATATCACAGAATTAGAAGTCATGATCCTTAATACACTGATTGTTGAGTCCAAAAACAATAATGTTAACTAAGGTAATGTCTGTGCCAGTCCATTTTAAAATGCAAATTTAAAAATAAAACAGATCCCCATCTCAGTGTAGTATTGAAATGAATCTCAATCACTGTCACGAAACTGTAATGAGATATCTCACATTAATTTATACTCACTGGACGTGGACTTCCGAAACAACAGCTGAAAACTCCACTAGGGAAAAAAAAAACAACAAAAAAACCCCAAAAACCTTTAGCTGTGGATTGATCATATAACATGGCATTATAGGGTTAAGTATTCAGGGTCAACAGTCCAGAGCAATGGAGAGTGTAGAAAAAAGGTCAAGGAGTGTGTGTGATAAAAGAGTATCAGCAAGAATGAAAGGAAAGGTACAGAAGACAGTGGTGAGACTTGCAATACTGTATGGTTTAGAGTCCATGGCACTGAGGAAATGGCTGGAGGCAGAGTTTGAAGTAGCTGAGTTTATAGTGTTGAGGGTCTTCTTTGGGAGTGACAAAGATGAATAGGATCAGAAATGAGTACATTGGAGGGATGGCACATGTTAGTTGTTTTAAGGAGAAACTCAGAGAGGCCACACTGAGATGGCTTGGAAATGAAGAGGGATAGTGAATATGTTGGGAGAAGGATGATGAGGTTAGAATTGCCAGGAGGGACACCTGGAGGAAGACCAAAGAGGAGATTTACAGATGTAGTGAAAGAGGACATGAAGTTAGCTGGTGTGAGAAAAAAAAAGATGCAGAGGTCAGGGTTAGATGGAGATGGAGATGGATGATTCATTGTTTGGGCTCAATATAGAGTCATAAAGATTTTGCAATTGTAAATGAATGTTTGTGCATAATTTTAAAGTTTGCACTTGTAAATAAAGTTTTATCCTTCTGTAAAAAAAATCTGTGTGAAAATTCAAGGTTGTGAGTGTGTAGAAAATGATCTGCATGGTTTAAAAATGATTTGTATTTGTGAAAAAATAGAGGTTCTTTTGTAAACATTCTGTTTACAGATGCGAAGCACAAAACTGTATGCTAGGTTGTGAAGTTGTGGTTGCGAATGTTGTCCCTGCCTTTAAACCTCTATCTGAGTGGATGGTGACAAATCAAACTGTCTACTCAAAGAGTAGACAGCTTCCTATCTCCATCTTAATCAAATGTTGCTGGTCCAATCGGTTCAAAAGAGATTTGTACACATAATTAATGTACACTTGAGAGGACTGGATGTTATTTAGAAATTCCTGTCAGCAGAGACCCCCACTGGGCAATTCCTATAGTCTGATCTGAGTACCTGGCCTACTACAGCAGTGTTTTTCACCCCTAAAGGTGCCTTAAACTACTTTTATAGGGCCACTCCTGGTAATGTAGACATGCAACAACAATCCAGCCCTGAAAAAACTACCTGGAATTCCCACTAAGGGAAATGCACATATTGTGCATCTGAATGGTTTAGCTTTGCACCTGCCTTATATGTATAGATCAAACACTGCATCACTATGGACAATTTTTTGCTTGCATGGCTAGGAAACATAAATATAAATGCCAACAGTGACATGGTTCCCTGACATTGCCTTTCTCAATATTGATGCCTAGTTTGAACTTCAGTAAGTTGTCTTGAACATGTCGACATTCCTAAATGCATTCAGTTGGTTGCCATGTAATTAGATGATTCACTATTTGTGTTAACAAGCAACTGAGCAAGGGTACTTAGGGTTGTAGCTAGTGAATGAATGAATGAATGCTAGTGAATATTATACATAGTGTGTGTGTGTGTGTGTGTGTGTAGAGAGAATCGTGTAGTGAGAAATAAAAGACACAAGTGACTGAAGTGGGACAT
>JAOWBL010000001.1:14994699-15030764 GCA_028564865.1 Zenarchopterus dispar
TATATCACAATAGACATGAATTCCATTGAACTTGAGTAATCACTGATGCTTTTGTAAGTATGAATTTGTTTGATTAAAGTTTTGAAGAAAATATATATTTTAATCTTGTTGATAAAGTAAAGGCCAGAGAAATATTGAAAGGTTTGGATTTTTCTTCTCATTTTAACAGTACCAGTCTGGGCCGGTTTCTTAGTCTGTTATACAGTTTGAAGTGATCTGAAAGGAAACAGCAGCCATCCACCATCAACTGGGTTGCATTTAAACTAATTACACCCTTAAGCAAAGAGAATCAAATAAAAAAGAGAAAGAAGAAGAGGCAGGCTCCTCTAATTTATCACTACCAGATGGTCATCAGGGTAGCAGCTTTTCCAAACATCACCAATAACTTTCTAATTTAAAAAAAGGGGGGCTTAATTGTTCAGTAGTATATTGCAGTGTTGGTGATTTAGTCTTTTTTTTTTTTTGTCTACATGCCAAAATATGCCTGAACACTGAGCTCAGGTCAGCAGTTTGAATGGCAGCTCAGTTGCCAGCATTGTGTGCCTGTTTTTGAATAAATAACATGATGGGAAGCAACAATTTTATAGCACTTTACTGAAATCATATTACTAGAGATTTTTGTACATAGCCTAATCTGTGAAACAGCTTATTATTCCATGCAAGAATTGGCCAGAAGCTTGATCATGTTTACCTTTTATGGGGCAGTCAATAAAATACCTGCAATTTTAAAATTCTGACTCTAGGTCATTAGAAAACATTAAAGGATCCTTTTTTTAACTTTGCAACTTAAAAAAAACAAAAACAAAATATATGTATCATATGATTTATGTCTACTTAAGTTACAAAATATGGTTGTTTGCATGGTAAAGGGTTAAAACACTGCTGAGAAGATTTAATCCTCTCTGGCTTTAAGTCCAAGTGGAGCAGGGAACCTCGACTTTTATTGTACAAACTCATCTCATTTTTTTTCAGTGTTCAGTTTGTTAATGTGTTGTTGCGTATTGTAGTTTTATTAAGTGATGCTTTTTAATTAGGTAAACTTTGACTTGACTTCTTACAGTATGCGGTTCACACCATTTTCATTAAGTTTTGAGGAGTATGATACACAGCCAGGAAGCTGCACTTTCTGTTTCTGTCCTGTCAAATTCAGGTCAGAGGTCTGTGGATCAGATCACGTGTGATTATTACCAGGTACAGTTATATTTTAACAGAAAAAAAATACTGTTGTGTTGCCTTCTACTATTTTATTCTCTCGTTATGGACTTTGAAATGCCTCTTAAATCTTTACAAACAAGGTCTTCCCTGGGAATTATCTTTACCTGCTTATAGTTGGCAGCCACTCAAACAAATGTATGTGTTGTATAGATGACAATCATTTTTAGTTTTATAACAAATTAAGTGCTTACAGCTTCACCTGAACAGAGCCCTGGTAGACAGAAGGTTGGCAGAGTAACTCAGTTAATGTGAGTTGTCATTCTTTAACAACAAGCAGCAGGGGGGAGGGGGGGAGGTGGGTGAAGGAAGAACTATTGTGACTGCACTAATACCAGGACAGTGGAGGAGAAAGTCCAGCTTAGGCTTGTGTAGGACAACAAGCAGACTTTGCAAAGTAGAAGAGATGCTTTCTTGAATCCTTTAAGAGCTGTTATCACCTTGGTCATTGTGAAGAAATTGTATAGAGGTTGACTAAATGAGATCAATGCAAAAAAAATCACATAATGTGTGTTTAGTTTTTTTTTTTTTTTTTTAATACTTATTGCAAACCCCACCCCCCACCCCCATTCCCCCCTCTTCATGCCAACTTGTGTGAATACAATAAATGATATTAATTGGATTTAATTAAGTCTATCCACACCCTATAACTCTTTCTGGTTTTTTTTCAATATGTGCATATTCATTTTTTGACATAAATGAAATGCATTGTGAAGGATTTGAGGATTATGTCATGCTGCCTTCAATTTTGATGTCTGTGTTTGTGTGTGTGACATAATGTAAACATGTCTCTGACTCCCAGGCTTTATTTTGTAAGCAGGGGATCCCACATGCTAACTTCCAAGATAATGTTTTTGTGCACACAGTGTAATACTACCCTCTAAAATCATGTCCCACTCTACTGCTATACAACATAACAAAGTGATCTTAAAAGATAGTTTGCAGTGTGACTGGAAGTACTCTTTCTGGGGACTCCATCTTGTGTAAGTATGAGCTACTGTTTATTTTGTTCCTTAGCCACAAAATTCAGTTTCACTTTTATTTTTACTCACTCCCAATCTCTGCCTTTCTTTTATTGTTGTGACTGGTAAAATCAACTTTTTTAAGCAAAAAAGAAAAAATAGAACTAAACAGCTAAGGTAATGGCAGCACATAAGACAACACTTGTGTCCCAACATGCATCTTGGCGTGATGTAACTTTACGTTTGCTGCTGAAGTCTCGAAATTTGGTATGCTTTGGTTCCCTATCATACAAGGAAGATTTTGAGCAGAAAGTATGTTCTATAGTCACATTGCCCATGAAAGAGATTCCTCCATTCAGAATTTTATTTCTACAATCCATACCCTTGTGTACCACTCCAATTATCTTAGGGGAATTTGTTTTTAGTTCATAAACAATACAAGGGATGGTACCATAGACTGTACAAATTACTGAACAGACAATCCATGACTCCAACTATAATTTTTTAAAGCGTTGTTTTGAAGCCTTTTTTTACTCATCCTCTGCAGCGCTGTGACAGAAATGGGTGGAACAAACAGGCCTGGGAAGATGATTAGAACATGCCCACTTTATGTTAATCAAAATTAGCTGTGGCTACCAGCTCCTTCAGCTGATCCATGCAAGAAGAGTGGAGTTGCACATTTGCACTGGAATATGCCTTTTCAGTTGCTATTTCAGTTGAAAAAGTAGAAATGACTGCTGTGTTTCGCTGGTGCTGGTTTAGTCAAAACTGCCAATTACTTTGCTATGGTTCATAGCATGATTGATGAGGACTGATGAGGATTGATGGGATTGATGAGGAAGTGATAATGACCAGTTGGCCCATATGTATGTGTGTATATATATATATATATATATATATATATATATATATATATATATATATATATATATGTATATATGTATATATGGTATGTATATATGTATATATGGTATGTATGTATATATGTGTGTGTGTGATATAGATTTAAAATCAGCATCAGTACTCCTACTTTGTATATATGTCACATGTCAAAAAAAACAAATAAAAAAAAAACATAAAGAAGTAATGTGCAATAAGTATAGAGTTTGACATGAATTTTCCCACCGGAATCAACTCAATATTCCCTGACAACCTTCTTGAGTAAATCTCCTGCTGAATAGCAGCCATGCACAGATGAGGCGCCGACGTGTATCTGGCCCTTTAAGAGATGTTTTGCCTCTGCACGTGCTTGCCATATATGGGAGCAGCAACAAACAGTGACCGTTAGTTACCTCTGCTGCTGCTCTTCTTTTCTCCGCATCGAGCAGCGCTATAAAAGCCAGACGGAGGAGAACACACAGTTTTGTCAGATACAGAGACAGACGAGGAGGGCACAGTGACAGAAGAGTGCAGTCTATTCACTATTTATAGTTTGTTTTGGACGAGGATTTCGACTTATGAGAAGCAGAAGAGTGGATATATACAGCAGAAGCAAGGTTGGTGAGTTAGAGGATTTGTTTTTAAGAGTTTCTTTGTTTGAGAGAGATGTTTCTAAATCGCATTGAATAAATAACTACATATATTTTAGCTCAATAGTCTAGATTTGGCTCTGAGGGAAAAAAAAACAGTTTGGGAGTTTATAATCAAAATTACGCGCCTAATTGGAAATCTAATCATCAGCTGTTTTTTCTCTTTTTTTTCCAAATTTAAAGAAAATGCAATACGTGGTATGGGTATTGTTTTTTAAATTTTATATGGATATTATGCCAAATGACGTTGTTTTGCTTTTGGTTTTTTTCCCCTTTTATTGTGTTCTGTACATTGAGACAGTAGTGTCGAAGTCAGACTTATCTGTGGAATTAGTATGAAGTTAGTTAGGGGCAAACTCAAGCATCCGGTCAGCTTTTAAAAATAAAAGCCCACTTGTTGAAACGTTTTCAGTTATTAAAATGTAGAATCCGTAAATTTGAAAATAAATAGTAACAGATGTATTTGTGGTATCTCGACGTTCCGAAATTTATATTGGTCGTAAAATATTGTGTTTAAGTATACGAGTATCTAATGATAAATGTTTTTAAGTTACAGCTAGATTTATTCTGAAGGGTTATTCGACTTCCTCTGATCCTTATTTTGATTAACTTGCTGCTGTTGGCCAGCATCACCAAGCTGAATGACCGATAGTAACCCAGCTGATTAGAACAATGAACGGAAAACACAGAAGTCAGTATGTCTATTGAAGACTTTTGACTTTTGACAGACTGTTCACAATCCAACGTATTTCTTTAAAGGACAATAAATTCTGGCTTCCCTCTGTTTTTTTTCTTTTTCTACAGCTTCGTATTTATTTTCCCCCTCGATGGTTGAAGTGTGATGAGTCGTTTTTAGTGTTTTCATTGACGTACGTGGCAGCAGCGTTGCAGCAGCATCGACGAAATGCAAAGCTTTGTATTATATTGGGTCGTGATTGCATGGACCAAAGATTTGTCTTTCGTGTAAAACATCGATCGTTTTATAGACCATCTTCTTTTTCCTAAGGGCGAAAATGATGTTCCCCTCTATGAGGTAGTTGTTATTTTGAATGGTTCGTCTCTTTTTCTCTGGAAATAATTAAGACAATTAAGTCGAGGGAAAAGAAATATTGAGTGTGATATAACACGTGAGCAAAGATTGCTGGTAAACAAGTACAAATGCGCTTTTCTTTCACCTGTTCACCACTAGAGGCGCACTTGCTCTGCACCATTTGGCTTGCTCATCCTCAAGCAGAGAAAAACCTGTTTTTTCTCCCTCTCCACGACTTCAAGAATTTCTGCCTCATAATTTGTCCGATTCACGACGTAAAACTTGTGGAAAATGTCAACAGGTTTTGAAAATTGGCTAATTGTATTGTTACAGATCATCACTGGTCTAACAATCGACTGTATTTGGATGAAGACAGGTCTTTTAATGATGAATAAACACAGCAAATACAGAAACAGCTTGTTCTTTTAAAGACGTTTAAAGTGCAGATGATGCATAGTTTTTCAGGGTTCTTTGTATATCCTTGTCATCCTTCTATCTGACTAAATAAATAGGGATGCCTTTACATTAGATTTTGAAACTGCATGCTTCTCTAAGGTGTTTTTAGAGAATATCTGTTTGTTTTAATAAGGTGTCTCTAGTAAGGGGCACCGTGCCATCTGTCTGTCATATTGAAATGGTAAATATATGTTGCTCCCTAACCCTGGCCTTTTAATAGCGTGACTCACGGGGAAAACAGATGTACATGGGTCACTGTGTTATTTGTTCATCCCAAAGTTTCTGTTAGCTTTAATTGCAACATTTAAAACACTCCACCTGAGTTATTTGCAAGTAAATGTTTAAAAAATTGTATTTTTAGATAAATACTGATGGTTAATATTAAAAAAAATGCTTACAGGGTGAATATAAATGATTTTTTTTAGAAACTTTATGTTAGTCAAACTCAACATCTGTATTGCATTGGATAAATGTTTTCATTTAATTGTTTTGCTATGTAACGCTAAAAGTTAGAGAATGAGTAAATGCCAAAAACCAGATTTGGCAGAAAGCTTTGACATTTTTCCACTCGGCATCTTAACAAGTGAGATAATGGTGAAATGTGATCACAGTGTGTTTTGATTGTATAATTTGGGGGATAACAGTTTTTAACTAAAGGGAACAGGATTAAGCCCTTGATTTGAATGAGGTTATCATCATATGATCAGTTGCAAATGTCATGTTTCAACATCGCTTGGTCCTTGACACTGCTATGCCCTCATTCCACTGGTCAGGAGAGCCAATCAGCTCTATTCTGTATAAAGTGCATTTGGCAAGACAAACAGAATGGCCTTGATTCGTCCACCAGAGGCAATCCAGCTTCACTCCCTATTCATTAATATGGAAGATGAATAAACTTTGGAAAGTGCTAGATTAAATCTTGTCTGTGATCTTTGCACATGCTCTTATCCGTACAAGAATTTGATAATAGGACTTGAGATTTCTTCATCACCTAAAGGTAAACCATCAAAGCAGAACCACATCAACAAAACAGCACTTGATCTATATTTTAATATGACGTAAACCAATAAAACTTAAAGAGTTGGTGCTTTTATGAAAGAATTTGTGTGATTTTTAATGCTTCTCTCAGTAAAGAGAATCACAAATTTCCTCCTGAAAACTCCAACTCTGATTTTTAGGTCTCCATAAATGTAAGAAAGTCGCACAAGGCAAATAAAGTTAATTATTAAAGTCTGCTGTTAAATCAATGTTTTTTTTGTCTAGATTAAACAAAAGTCTAAAGTAATACTGAACTGCTGCATTTACATAAAATGCTGTATTGTGTGGGGTTACGAGGGTTAGATAGATAAAATCTAAAATGATAACAGAACCACCAACAACTTTCACCAACTGAAAAGTTTGCTCCACTTGCTCATCCTCCCAGATGAATAGTTGCGTGACCTTTGAACAGATGAGTTTACATGAAGTGGACCTGAAATTGCAGGTAGCAGCCTTCCTCAGTCAGCCGCTGACTTCTGTTGCTGAGTTCTACTGTTATTTTGGTCAGTCTGCGCTTCTGAACTAACTTTTTTGTTAAACAGGAGAATTTGCTGTAATGATGTTCATTTTTTATTTATTCATTTATTTCCAGTCACTGTTTCTTTTGGTAATTTTTAGTCCTAATGATTTATTTTAGAGTCACATAAGATCCAGGCAGGTAAATGCTGCTTGATTTTGAGACAGTTGCACTTCCTTTTCTCATGATCTACTGACGTAACTTCTTTCTGTTCTGTTTTCAAATCCCTTTTCTATGTCAGTGTTTTAGACAGTAATTTTTTTGTCAACCACAGTTTTCTTTTTTTCCCAAAGGAGCACTTCTGCACTGTAGAGGGTTAGTTAGCCAGCTGTTTGTTTTTTTCTTTTAATTTTGGTCATTGGTGACTTTGTGAATGCTAGTTTTGCCTCATGTCTTTGTTGGATTTTTAGCGTGTTTGACCTTGCCTTTTTTGGATTTCAGTGAGGAGCAGGAGTGTACTCACTGAAGGTGGGAAGACGGGAACATGGCAGTCTCCACTCAGCTGGGTCTGCTGCTATGGAAGAACTTCACTTACCGCCGCAGACAGACTGTAAGTAGGAGAGCTTCTTAGTTACTGATTTACAGAAACAATGCAATTAATATCTGCAGTGATAAGCATTTTTTTTCCAAATAAGAAGTATTTTTCAGTACTCCTTTACAAAATTTGCATAAATGATTATTATTATTCTTTAACAACATTCACTTCTTTTTAGTCACTCTCAAGTCTCACTATCAAATTTCTTGCTGCTGTGGTGCCATGTTGCCTGAATTTAGTAGTGCCACTAATGCTGTTAAGCCATTAATAGATAAAGCCATCAAAAAATAAAAGGGTATTGGATCTCTTAGATGATTTCCCAAAAATTCTTTCTCTCTATCGCATTCTCAGTGGGTCAGCTTTGACTCAGGGGATTTCTCGCTATAGCCCTAAATGCATTGTAGGTTAATTTGTTTGTACATGTAGACAACCCAGATCAATAGCTATGATATGTCCTCTATGACACTGGGATCAAAAAGTGTTACATTTTAAGTTGCTTTGATTGCTTTGAGAGAATCAGTGAGTCAGTGGCGACGACTCATTTACAAACCAAGTCTTTGATCAGCTTGGGATTCTTGTGTTGGTTGAAGCCTACACATATAATGTTATGCAAATAAAATTCAGTCTGCAACTATAGTATAGTACTTCTTTATATGCGGGGGGACTCATTTGCAAACAATTAAGCCATTTGTTCATCAAGCAGAAACAGCTCCTCAAAGTAACGGCTGTGGCTGTTTGACTTTCAGTTCGATTGCTTCCAACAAAGGGATATAGTGCATTTTCTGAGACAGTGGCTTTATTCCCCCCCTCGACACAGCAAGCATGCTGTGCTGTTTCAAGCTGCGATGGAGCAGCTGAAGTACAGATGCCATAAAGCACAGATGGAAAAGCCCATTGTCCTTTAAATCCAATAGACCTTCCTCTGTCTGTCTCTTGGCTTATTAAACAATATACTTTACCCAGACTACACAATCCAATGGTGGGATTACATTTTGCAAAGGAAGCCCTTTGCAATACATTTGTATGTATATTTTATTCTTAAACACTAGAAATGATGTTAAGTGAATTGTAAATATGTATTCATCATTACATCCACTATCATTTTATGTCCTTACAATATCTAATTGACTGCTGTCATCATTTATGTCTTAGATCCAGCTGCTGATCGAGATCATCTGGCCCTTGTTCATCTTTTTTATTCTGATATCAGTTCGACTATATTATCCACCCTATGAACAACATGAATGTAAGTCTAAAATATTTCATACATTAAGGAATACGATACTCTTGCTTTTAAGTCCTTAACTCTAGAAACTGACCATCTATTATCATTTTAAGATTGCTCTTTATACTTTTTTTTTTTGTTGGGAGGGGGGTCATTTTAATTGTACTGATGATTCTTAGTCTTTCACATTAGCAGTGATTCTAATTGTTGTCTTTGTGCTGGGTTTATTGAGACAACATGTTAGTCATCCAAAGTCGATGTTATTGACTCAGATGGATCTGTTTGTCCATATCTGTTTGCACTCTGTGGATTTGTGGCATGATGTAAACTTCCTGGAAAAGGGAATTACCATACAACTCATCAATGCAGCTATTTTCACAACTTTTAGTGAAGAATATCTCAGTAAGATTGTCTCTTGGTGATTGGGTTCTTCATTTGGTCAAATGGAGTGTTTGTTCATTTGTGATTATGAATTTGGTGGTTATGTTGTCCACCAAATGAATTTTCCTATTTAAAACAGAGCTATTCATATTCAGTGACTGTGTATCAAAAGTCACCCTAGTGAACTTGAAGAAATGTGTCAATCCCTGACCTTCCTCCTGTTTTCTGTCCTTATCTTTTGAGAACAGTAGCTGGTTATTGTCATTAAATTGTTCCAGTAGCCGTAGAATTACCAGATAAAAGTTCAGCCAATTTTAAAGATAATGTCAGCACTTTTTAATCTTATCTCAGAGGCACTATTTTAGGTTGTTGTTTTTCATTACTAGCTGGAAAAGATTACTGGTTCAGTGGAAATGTTAAAAAAGAGAAAGAGAGAGAAAGAAAAACTTTCAAGTGTCAAGTGTTTTTTTTCTTTTTTCTTTTTTTTTTTTAAACTATGTAAAAATTGAATGGTGCTGGATTTTGTTTTTTGGGGTTGGTGGGGTTGAGGTGGGGGACATTTTATTGAGAAATAGAATTAAAAAAACCCCTGCTACTTCCAAAAACAGAAGTGGCAGCGTTTTCATTATTTTCCAGTTAGTTGAGTGTTTAAAGTTCATTGTTCCTTCTTCTCTTTACTGACATTTCATTCCAAAACTAAAGCTCATGAAAATTGTCTGCTTATTTTTCTAGGCCACTTCCCTAACAAAGCCATGCCCTCAGCGGGTACCCTGCCCTGGGTACAAGGCATCATTTGTAATGCCAACAACCCTTGCTTCCGCAGTCCTACACCTGGAGAGACCCCTGGCATTGTGGGAAATTTTAACGATTCTATGTGAGTATCTTGATCTGCAAATGGATTTCTAAAATGTTTCAAAGAAGTTTTTTTTTTTTAGCTGTCTTGTTTTATTACTGTAATTGATCATTTTCATTACTTATTAATTAAGTCATTTAGTTTTTCCCCTTAAAGCATACTCCCTTACAAAACTGAGAAGACATGGTCCCATTTTTTAAAAGCATTTTGAAATAACATGTCCAAATACTTTTTTCTTTTCTCTCCTCAAACATCAATAGAATTTCTCGCTTGTTTATTGATGCCAAGAAGATCCTGCACTACACTCAGAATGATAAGAGCTACGAAGGCTACAAGGGACTCCTGAGGGCCCTCAGGAAGCTTCAGAAGAACACTGCCCGTAAGCACATGTGTTCAACTATCCTCATGCTTTGTCTTTGTTTTAAGTTTTCAACTGATCCTCTCACTGGTGATTTCAGTCACCTAAACATTCTCACTGATCTCTTTTGTCATGTCCTTTTTTTCTTTTTTTTTTTTTTTACTAGCCATGGGCTAATTTTGACCAATGTAGCTTTAATCTGACACTTATGAATGAAATAGGCACATTTAGACATTAGGAACGAAAAGAAAAAAGAAATGTTGCCGGAGACTAACAAAAGTGACCAGCAGTATTTGAACATAGACAAAGTTTGCAATTGATACAGCTGATGTCAACTGTGTTAGACATCGTGACAGTCTGTTCGCTGTTGGTGGCCTATATTCCAGCACGATGTGGGCGTTACTTTTTCCTGCTTTTACGTGCTGTTTGTGGCGGTACATGATGGGAAAAGCTGAAAATTGTGCTCCACCCTGACAGTAGTTGTATAATGACAGCATAGATTTGATCATTTGTCTTCACTGGAATGTTGCTGCTTCCCGTCTTGGTCACAAAGAAATCTCTTACCAGTGAACTAAATGCTATTTTGTAAACTCATTTTTATCAGTTTATTACATTGAAATATGTGTGCAATATTATTTTCAAGCAAATGTTGCAGTGTTTAATTTTATTCATTTTCATTTCATAATATAATTTCATAAATACATGAGATTTGGTGGATGTAGTTACTATTGGCAGGTGTTTGCAAGATTTCACATAAAACCAAAATGTTATAATTCTTACATTGAACACTCTGAGTCTGTGATCAAACATTATGAAACTAAGCAAACTAGTCAAAGGTTTTTTTGTTTTGGCTACCACCAGCCCTGTTATCCTGGAGTTATATTATATAAGACAACAGTGTTTGAAAATGAATTAGATTATATGAGAACAAATGAACAAAATCTGTTCTTTCTTCTTCTTCTATTCAATCCTATTGTAAGTGAGACAATGGTTTTCTCTTTCTTCACTATAACTAGATCCCAGAAATGTGTTACTGTTTTATACAGCTTTTTTTTTTTTTTTGCCACTGTGACAGTTGCTCAGTGTCAAGTTCCTCTTAATGTCTGTCTTTAATCCACATAAGGTAATGCATTGATATCGTGCAGACACAGTCATGTGCGATTCAGCCATCAGCGAACAGCTGCTGCAGCTGCAGACTGGGGCTTTACTAATAACAGCCTGGATCAAAGAGCCGAGAGAAGGCCTCTCATGTGCCAGTTCATGATTTAGAGATTGATATGGTCAGAACAACATTTAAAATGATAAGGATGGAGCGGTGTGAAGGGTTGTTGAGAAGATAACTAGATATCTCTCTTTGGATCTCCTTGTTCCAAATCATTTCTGACGGATGTCTGAGCTAGCACTTGACAAGAGCATAGATTACAGAAAAAAAATTAAAAACAAATTTGAACATTTAAAATTATTTAGGTAACATCATTGAGATGAAAAATGTTTGATAAATAGGATAGGAACACAAGACAAAAGAAAAATCAGTGACTACAACAACTTTGTATCACGGGAGAATTGTGTTAGATTTCAGAATATGTGGTTTCACTGACCAGTTTAGCCAGTAATGAAACTGTTTTCTAATAGGTATGATGCCATCATGACTGTCAAACAGGATGCACAGGACCCGGGGCATGTACAGTCTTGTAAGAGTAAATGAAGGCTGGCTGGAGTCAGGCTGGCTCTTACATGAAAGACAAACAAAAACATAAACCAAACATAGATAAGAAGTTTTACGTTGTCTTGAGACAGAAATGTTTATATTCCAGAGAGCTCAAGAGATTTAAACCAAGTTCCGTACAAATGTAAATAACAGTCAACATTCCCTGATAAGATAAAATAAGGAAGTGAAATGCATGCATTTATACAAGCAATTATCTTTGCTGCCTCAGCAAAGTGCCACTGTTCATTCAATTTCAACTAGGCTAAGCCATCTGGTCTCTTATACCCTTAAGGCTCTTGTCAGTGCTATGGGGTATGTGACTTCCTACTGGGACACTGATTAAGTCCTATTAGTGCTCCCTGTTCGTTAACCCTGAGAGATGAGATCACATACACATACACAGAGGTGAACAGGTAGCTTTTAAGACTAGGAATTGTAACTTGCAATGCATGTTATCACATCAAAACTCATAAAAGGTGCTCACATTTTTGCACAGACCAAAGCAGGCACTAAGGAGCACAGTGCTTCTGGTGGGGGCTGACAACGCATGCATTTTTTGATCAGACAGAAACACACTGTTCTCTTTCACTTCCTCCCAGGGGATGTTCGGCTGAACCAAAGTGTTTCCTGTCTGTGTATGTCATTTGATAGCCAAATAAGCACAGTATAGAGAAATATTTATGGGCAATGTAGGGAGCAGCAGATATTTAAACAAGAATTAACATTTTTTGCTTAACACACTAATATAAGCAGAACATACAAGTGTGAAGAAAAATGATGGGAACAGTAATCTTTCCTTTGTTGTGAAACTGTTTCACCTTAATGATACAAGAGAGTAAAATAATGAATAAACCTCCTTGAACTGAGAGTTAATCAGTTAAGTTTGATACATAAGAGCAATTCTGACCCTGAAAAACTGAAAAAAAAAAACCCATTTCAATGTGTTCAAGATGGAGAGGAGACAGTATTTGGGGCAAAGTTTAGTGTCCTGGAGTAACCCCTGCAGAGTGAAAAAGGAGAAGCAAGAACTCTGTGTCTCATCTTTGGAATGCAGTCGAAGCTTGCGGCACACAGGAAAGACATCATGTGTTTTTGCATGTCTTGTTATCTGTATTCAGATATTTCAGATTTTGGGATCAGGCATTTTATCCAGTGACTATTCTTGAATTTGAGTCATTGGTTACTGATGCATCCCTCATGCTGTTTTAATGCTCACGTTTCAGCCTATGAAGTTTTCTAGACTTGAGGTAGCTGTGAAAATGCAAATATCCAGATGAGTTAGACCGGATATTATGTATACTTGATAGTAACAGCTTCCCTGTAAAGTAACGTGTGATTGATTTCATGTCATGTAAGCTGGTGATTTTGCCACATAGGCTTCTCTTACTAACACATTTTTGATTTATTTGTCAATCTTTTTATAATTTGTTGACTAAAGGTAGCTGTGTTTCTTCTCCAGGTTTCAAGTTGAAGGACTTTTTGCGAGACAATGAGACCCTTTCTCATTTTCTTCACCACAATGCATCTCTTCCTCACCATGCACTGAGACACATAGTGGAGGCTGATGTCAACTTGGAAAAGGCAAGACATTGCAAGATTTATGATGTTTTTGTTTTTAAATTATCCTGCATTTGTAGTTTACTCAGTATATATGTGTGTGTGTGTGTGTGTGTGTGTGTGTGTGTGTGTGTGTGTGTGTGTGTGTGTGTGTGTGTGTGCACGCGTGTGTGGGGGGAATGGGGGCATTGCTCCCTTCAGCCACAGTACATGTGCATAAATCTAATGACCTTGGCTTGACAGTGTTGGACCACAGGATTTTGCTGTAGCACAGCTAAGCCCTTAATACCCGGGAGAAAAATTAGCGGCTGGGGGGTGGATGGGTGTAGAGGCCATTGGGCAACAGCCCCTCACCCATCTGTCTTTTTATTGATTTTGTTTTGTGGATGGGTATTTCATTTATCAATTTTTCTTTTAACTCATTATCTCCCTTTTGTCTTTACACCACTTGGTTTAGCTGAATCTGTTTCTCAGGAATGCCCTGAACATCTTAGTTACCAAATGTACAGCGAACATACACAGAGGACCTATCCTCTTTTATCTAAGTTTATTCATTTAACCCCATTACACTGACAGGTTAGTTCCACGGGTCTACATCAACGGTAGCCCCTAGCCCACCTCATCATCAGTGCCCTGCCGTTTGAAGGCTGGAGCCACATCACTGCTCCTCTTCACCCCTCCCCTTGCCCACATTTCTGCACACGTGCAGTGACAGAAGCTTCAAGTGAAAAAAAAAAAAAACACATTACACCATCTGATCCTACGCAGCTCACCCTCTGCCCCCAGACATCTATTGATCACACAGAGTGATGTCTTCTTAAACGTGAACATTATAAAGATCATTATTTCAGCAATAGCAATTATGGGAACCATAACGCTGAGGCACACCATGCCATGTATAGTGAACGTAATTTAGTATTATTTTAAAGCAATGTAAGAGTTCAACATAGGCTGACATAAAATTTCGAACAAAAAAACTTTAGAAATGTGTTTTGAATTAATACTTCAATAATTAGTATGACTACCAAACTTCCAAACCGACGTCTTTCATCTACCATGTTTTTTCAGTGAAAAGATTATGTGTTCTGACTATGTTTACATCCATGTGTCTGTAAGCATGTGTGTGTGAGAGAGAGATGAGTCTAAAAAGCATGATAGCTTAACACAGAGTGGTCTTAGAGACAGCCATGTGAGCTCCTCTCACTCAAGCACAGATCTTGATCCTGTCACAGAAAAATAAAGCCCCTGTCCAGTCCTTGAATCCTCTGATTTGGTCACATATTGGCAAGTTGTTTTTTTGTGTGTGTGTGTGTGTGTGTGTGTGTGCATGCGTGTGTTTGGTAGTGGGTGGGGGTGTTCGAAAAGTCATGACAAACAAGAGGAAAACGACCACCAAGGGAACTCTTTTAAAAAACAATCTGTGTTACTCACCACATCTTAATGCAAAAGTCTGTTGCAAAAGCATTGCAATTAAATTGTCATGTTAAAGGAATACTATTGGCATGTTTAAAAAGTAAACTGAGTAGTTGGCTATCCTTTTAAGCATATTCGTGCAGAATCCTCTGAGCTTTTTTTGTTCTAAACAACTCAGCTTGAAGTATTGTGAATATTATTTATTAATATTTGACCCAAATGAACTTCAATATTTTTCTGTCCTCACATTGTATGTAGCACACTTCTGCGTTTTATAAAAACCTTTCTAATCATCTGAATTCTTGTTTCTGACTGTTTAGGTGCTCACTAAGGGATTTGGATTCCATCTTCGAGACCTTTGCAATACTACACCTCTAGAGGAGTTTGTCCACATTGCCGACCACAATGTTTCCCGTTTGACTCAAGACATAATCTGCAAGTCATCCAGTGACTGGCTGAACAAAGCCCAGAGCCACTTTCTCTCCAACCTGGACTTTCTCAAGCCCATTCGGGTAATTCTGAGTTGCAGATTAACAGATATATTTAACCTATCTTATTTTGATATATTTTTTAAAAAAAAAACATATTTTTTTATTTACTGAGGTACTTTGATCAAACAGCTATTGCAAAGAATGCTCTTAAAACCTTTTTCTTTTTTGTTTTTTACTTCTGAAAACAACTGTAAAAAGTTATTTTTTATAACCTAAAAATTAAGTCATATAAATGACAGTTTTTAATATTAGCTTATATAAAAATAAAATAGTGCAATGGTGAAACCACAGATTAATATAACTGATATGCAACAGAGAAATTGAAACATAAATTGTGATTTTCTGTCATCCATCTCCTGGGTGTTGAGTAACTGAAGCATTTCTATCTGTGGTGTAAATCCATTCACATAAAAAGCAAGTAAGGTATGTTGTTGAGGACGAGAATGCGTCTGAAAATCATAAATATTTCAGATCTAGATACATACAATAATGCTCAAAAAGCTAAAACCTTCATCTGTTATTTCAATTACTTTTTTATAATTTATTTCTATTCTTACTCCTAAAAAGTTCCTTGCTGATTCATATGTTGACGAATTCTGAAAAGTACAAGTTTTACACAACCTTGATGTAATCGGGGAAATTCTTTCCTACTCTGGTTAAGTCGTACAAAATGTAAGAGTTGGAATTGTTGCACAACTCAGTTTTCTCCCATCTGTATCCCATTTGTGTACATGTGGAAGCGGGAAAGAGAGAAATTGTTAGGACAAGAGAAAGTGAGACAAAAGGGGGCAAATGAGGGCAAGAGATAGAACGGACTAGACTAGAGTATCTTATTCTTTTCCTAGAGGACTGTTCTCTCTTCAGCGACACCTGTACTTTATCAAATGTCAGACATTCCAGCAGCTGACAACTCGGTGTGATAGATGAGAACACTACCAAACACACATACACACACACTCACTGGTGTACTCACATAACAGTTCAACAAACAGGAACATGGGATGTTAGAACCTAATGGACTTGTTGTTCTTTATGGAGTACCCCTCCCATTTGTAGCCCCAGAGTCGTCATTGTTTTTGTTTTTGTCCAAGTCTTCTTGACCAAAGCTTTTAAGAAAAAAAAAAGAAACTCCCAGCCTTTGCAGGAGGTTGAAAAATATGTCACGAAGTTTCAGATTAATGACTCAAATTTATAATAAAATGCATAATAATGAAAACTGAAGAACATTGTTCTGCTTAGGATGTGTTACATATACAAACTGAAAACATTCTTCAATAGTAAAAATGACACTTTTATTTGACAGAGGGACGTGAGGTCAGACCCTAAAGTTGTCCAAGAAGTTTCTGCTGCAACCAACAATCTTCTGGAGAGCTTGGGAGCGTTGGCCGTGGAGGTAAGCAAACCACACACATATCCTATGATCACCACCCACGACAGGTAGGAGCAGAACTTCAAAAGTATTTGTATCCAAAGTTCAGTCATGTTTTTAAATAAAATCAATTCTTACCAGGAATTAGGTCTCGATGAAGTCACATTCATTGCATATGTAGGTGGAAGTCCAAGATGGGGCACTTTGGGGTCAGGGCTATGATGAATATATTAACACAGGTCTGTGTGCACACTGATTTATGCAACTTCATGGAGTTTTACATCATAGAAAGGTCTGTGGGGTGCAAATCAGTGAAAAAGAGATAAAGTTAAGTGTGTGTGGAAGGGGTTTTTTTCCATGTTCAGCCTCATAGATAATGACTTTGTAACTTTGTTCTCCAACAGTGACACTGTTTTTATGTAGCTCAGAAAGATATTCTAAATATGCTTTTAGCTGGTAGCACAAGGGCCTGACTCAGTAAACAGCCAGAAGCACCATCAGCGTTTTATACATTCAAACTGCATGGGACCTCACGCGTGCACACAAACACACAAACATGCCTGACCTAAGCTAATGTAACTCGGTCTGAGCTGTTGGAATGTACTGAGAAAGGAGAGAAGCAGCAACTGGTTGTGTGCGCTCACACAAGCACAACACACTACCCCCTTTTCTCAGGGTGAAGCTCTGCTGAACTGGCAAAACATAAAGAGCCAGCTGTATATGTGTCTATTTTTGAATGAAGAATCTGAAAGCCAAAAAAACCAAAAACAAAACAAAACAAAAAAGATAGGATAAAGTTAAAGTGAATAATTGAACAAAGAGCCACTAGCAGAGAGGTGCTAGTATTGAAGCACCAGTATCTTCTTAACAACAAAATGCAGCTGACAGAATGTGGATAAGTATCAATGTAACCTCTGTTGTCTGTGTTTTCATCCAACACATTAAAATGTCAGAAAGTAAGAACAACTACACCCTTGACGTCTTTCAGAACTTCTTTTCACTTCTTACACATTGTCTGCCCCGTGACTAGCCATGGGGAATATAAAATGTTCTCTTAAAATGCAAAAGCTCACCATGGTATCTTTTATAGTCCTCCTCTCCACCCTCCCTCCTACTTCCATGAGTTGGAGAACATCAGGATGGGTCAATTTTATAAGTACTCAAAAACACTGTAAGGAACAAGCAGGCCATGAATGAAGTGTATTACAAACAAATCGAGCCCAAACAGATTTACCCATTCGATCTTAGAAAAATGAGATGTTCTGTGTCAATACTACCATAAATAACTAGATAAAGTAGACATTTTCTAGTGCAGCTTTAAATTAATCCATATTTATATTACCATGCCTAGAAAGGCTGGAGTCTTATTGTTCGCTCTAACCTTTTCATGTAAGTCAGCTCGCATGATTATTGTAACGGTTGGTAATTATAAAATATATGTAACCTTTATTAACTATCATTGCCACTAATGTCTTCACCAATTTGTCCATTTCTCAATTAACAGTCACAGTCAAATTAAATTGTTACTGTTTTTTAAATTCTAACCTTTTTTTCTGTTTGTAAGCAGATTAATTTGTTTAAGCTCCAGAGGCTGGCAGTGCAAAGATTTGAACTCTTGGGGACATGGTGCCCCTCTCATTGTTGGGCTGTTAACATTTCCACTAAATCCTTTAATATAATTGGTGGAATTTATAGTACAGAAAAAGAGGTCATGAATTTATCGTCCTTGACAAGCCTGACAAATACATGTCTTTTAGAATAATCCAATTTAACAGCCATTTTGCACATGGAAATGGAAGTACTGGAAAAGTAAGAGACTTTTTTTATTTCAGTTTGTCTTAAATAGCTTAAATCGTCCCTGGGCAGAGTGGTTAAGAATGTTTGTCAGACTAGAGAAAACAGCCTGAAACCTGAATAAAAGATGGATCAAAGTACTTCAGTAAATAGTTCACTTCACAATGTCCATACTTCATAGTAAAACTAATGTAGAACTTATATTCATAAGATATCCAACAAGTCCCCTCTTGGGTTTTTTGAGTCCCTGCACTGAACTATGTGTAGCTGCATTTTTAAAAAGAGATTTTGTATGATTGGGAACCCCCACATAAGCACATACCAGCTAATTTTGTCTGAAAGTTTTAGAATATTTGGGCCACAATTATGATACAATTGACAAATTGGCTTGAGCTGCTCTGTACTAAATAGCTGTGTACTTCAGCGAAAACTTGAACGATAGTAACTCTGATCCGGCTCTGCTGTGAGGTTACTCTAGGCCAATCTGCCTCTCCTGCCTTTCTCTCTGTGTGTATGCAAGCGCATGCACCTTCATGCATGCAAGTTTGTGTGTATTACTCACCTAGTCACCCGAGTTAACATGGGCAGTTTCCCACTCAGGAATGACACATTTACTCAGGCTCATAAAACCTTTTCATCAAAGGCAAACACTTACTTGTACAGTTCAATAATCAAAATGTTGGCAGGAGGAGTGCCTCGCAAACATGCAAACACTAATTAGAAGATTGATATGTGTATTTGATGATTTGACACTTTTAAAATGTCTTACAGAAAAAAGTTTTTGTTATGAGGAAGTTAAGAAAAACAAATCAACACTCATATATATGCACAAACACACCTACAAAGCCTGAGATCTTTTTAATGCATAAATGCACACCAACATTCATACAAGAAGACCACACAAAAGACACAACCACACAAAGATATGCACCAATTTCATCACAACACGAGCATGCACAGACAAAATGTCTCACCCAGATCTTTGCACATGAAAGGGCACAAAGGCATGTGACACTGATGTAGCTGCATGTTCAGCTGCAAAGTCATGTAATCATGTGTAGAATGATCTTGGGGACAAGAGAGCTTCAGTGTCACTTTTTCTCCTTGTTTGAAAATCATGTTGAATATTTGATTAATGTGCAAAGGGCAGAGTAAGAATATGCTTGTTGTATCCTGGGGAACGATGGTGTTTAAATCCCCTAAATGACAGAGAAAACTGTTATTTGTTCTGAAGCAGTCTAGATCTCCTGTTTGTTTGCATATAATCTTCCCTGTTTTTGTTTGCATGTTTTATGTCATTGAGTACTTTCATTTAAATGTCATTACAGTAGTGCCCCTCTTGTGAAGAAACTGAAAGTTTGCCCAAGAAGAGAATGGCCGATAGTAACCTCTTTTTGTTCTGTCTTTCCTTTGTTTTCATCCCTCATTTCCCTCTTGCTTCACAGCTACCTTTCACACAATTGTCTTCTTTCTTTCTGTCTTTCTTTGACCTGAAGACAAGTTCACATCATTTTAGGAATACGTCTGGTCCCAAATAGCTTCCTCAGCCTACATCTTTCACCCACGAAGTCCAGGATTACTGTAAACCCCAAGCACCCTCCTCCCTTCCAGCCTTGGGAAACAAAAGCTCTCCTCTAGTTCTCCCTGTCTTTGTTTTACTTGCAGAGAGTACATAACCCCTCCTTTCATTCCTTCTGTATCACGAGTTGGTTGTATAATTGCATGTTGACTTGACCAGTTTGGAAATATTAATGGGGAACTTGTGTGGACTTGTCTCTTGACCTAAAGTAACCTTCACTGTTCTATGACGTAACAATGCATATGACTGCTGGCAGGATGTCACAATACCACAGTATCACAATTCCTCTTTTCTCAAGTTTCTCTGGAGAAAAAAAAAATGATTAGAGTCGTGTGAAGCTTTGTTCTGACAGAATTCTATTCCCCTTTAAGCAACCATATTTTCTGCTTTATGATAGTCCTTCAAATGAGATATAATTAGCAATAATTTAATGAAAAAAAAGTTCAAATGCTTAATCACAGTCAGGCTTTTTCAGTTTTCTGACATAACTAAACTGAAGTCATATGTGCAATTATGAATGTATAGTGCATGTGAGATTCCATCTCCCAATCTCTTTAATAGTGACACAAACTCCCTCGCACACATGCACTCAGAGGGGCGATGATAGGACTGGGAACAGCAGTTAAATTTATCTTCGTGAGGCAGACGCCTAAGTGCTAAGTGCTTCCACCCAACAGAGCATATACGAGTTGGTAGTTCAAGCAGATATGATTTACTGGGACAAATGTTTAGCACCTTCTTAAACATCACAGGGGGCTTTTGCTTAAAAGTATGACTCCCTACTTAATGCACTTAAATCACCTCAAAGTATCACAGAAAGATGTCTCCAGCTGCATGTCCCATAGTTACGTTATTAATGATGTGAATATTTGGTTGTATGTTATTCCAAGTCAATATTTGATACCTAAACACAAATTATAACTGGTTTATTTTTACATCGTCTATAGCTCTCTGCTAGTTGCCTTTTGTGGACACTTTTTTATATGCCTCTTCTCTCTGCAGTTTGCCAATATGAAGAGTTGGAAGGATCTGCGAAAGGAGATCTTGTATCTAAGTGAGAATCCGTCAGGTTCTCCGAACCAGATGTACCAGGCTGTGTCACGTATTGTCTGTGGACACCCAGAGGGTGGCGGCCTCAAAATCAAGTCTCTCAACTGGTATGAGGACAACAACTACAAGGCCCTGTTTGGAAATCATGGCAATGACAGCGACAGCGAACCTATCTCCACTTATGACAACTCCTCCAGTAAGTTTTGCAAGGGTAACATTTTTTTGTTTTTTTATTAATTAAAATGATTCTGTGGCTCAACTCTCAAAATGACTTTGTGCATATTTTTTTAGCGCCATATTGTAACAACATGATGAGGAACCTGGAGTCCAGCCCCATTTCCAGAATGATCTGGCGAGCGCTTAAACCTCTTCTCATGGGGAAGATCTTGTACACACCAGATACTCCAGCAACCCAAAGGATCATCAGTGAGGTAGAGGAAGTCTTTCACATAATAAAATTGTATAAGAATTGAAAGGGAAAGTGTGCTTTTGCAATGGCAGCACCTAAGTTACAGAACAATTTACTGTCCCATATAAGATTCTGCAGTGAAAACCCATCTTTTTTGGTTTTAAATAAGGCTCAATGTTTTTATTATGATGGTTTTATCTGAGATGTATTCCATCATAGTTTTATATAATATTTTGTGTTATTTTATATCCTGTTATATTGTTTTTGTCAACCTTATCTGTACAGCACTTTGGTCAACTTTGGTTGTTTTTAAATGTGCTTTATAAATAAATTTGACTTGACTAAAACCCATCATCAAAATTAACTTCTAAGGAAGCATTAAATGTGAGCATGCATTTATATATTTTCAGGTTAATAGGACCTTCCAGGAGCTGGGCGTACTGCGGGATCTTGGGGGAATGTGGGAGGAGATGAAGCCCAAATTTTGGAACTTCATGGAGAACAGCGAGGAAATGGACTTAGTCAGGGTGAGTTGGTACACTGACATTATTTCTGTAGACACAACAGTGTGGCGTTCCCAACATCCTTCCTGTTTACATGGGAGGTTAACATGAGATTGTAAGTGTAATTATATGTCTCATGTGACTACGTGTCTCAAAAACAGTTGGTTCTCTTTAGACAGATAGTTCAGTGGTTAGGAACAATGATTGCAGCCCAACTATAAACCTTCATCATTAAAACATATCATAAAAGGAATAACTTGTAGAATATAAAGGTGTTGTAAGTTACTAAAAACATACAGCAAAACAAGACTTGGGTTTAGTAAACACATTATAATAAATTAGAGAGAAACAGACAGACACAAATGGTTTTATGCTTTAGATTAGTTTCTCTTTCTTGGTTATCTGACAATTTAGAGAGCACGCAGATCACAAAATGGCTTTCAAAATGTGTTTACAGGATTCACCACAACCTCTCAATTTTGAGAGCACGTAGATCACAAAATGGCTTTCAAAATGTGTTTACAGGATTAACCACAACTTCTCTTTTCCTAAGATGCATGAGCACCAACTCCATCTAGTGGTGAAATGTTATATTGTAAGATTCCTGTCACTGAGGACATTTGAAAAAAGGCTTAAATTATATCTAGTGTTGTAAATTATTGTTTCTTCAATTTTAAACTGTATCTGTTACAAAACAGATTTATGTGTCTGGG
Organism: Zenarchopterus dispar; assembly: GCA_028564865.1. NCBI lineage: Eukaryota > Metazoa > Chordata > Actinopteri > Beloniformes > Zenarchopteridae > Zenarchopterus > Zenarchopterus dispar. Next base: position 15,017,382 of record JAOWBL010000001.1, read on the forward strand.
AAATGAGAAAAAAGGAAGAGATAAACTTGACAACAGGAAAATCAGAATGAAAATGAAAGAAAATTGGGTCAAATATCACACAAAGAAGCACACACAGAAACTGTGGTGCTAATAAAGGTCACAGAACCAAGCAAGCCTGAAGGCATGCAATAATTATTCAACAGTTTGTTTTTTCACTGTTGGATGACATAAATTTTAGGCCTGAAGAGAAGATTAATAAGGATGAAGTCAGATTTTGAACTCTAAACTTCTTATGTGTTGGATAATCATTTAAATAAAGCTTGTGTGATATTTTTTTCTTTTAATAAAAAATAACATCTTTTTTGCAGACCCTGCTCCAGAATAATGCCAGTGCTGCGTTCCTTAATGCCCAGCTCAGTGAGACTGAGTGGCGGGCTTCAGACGTGGCAGACTTCCTGTCAAAGGCCTCACAGGACCAAAGACCTGTAAGGTCAACCTACACCTGGAGAAATGTCTTCAATGAAACCGACCAGGCCATACAAACCATTTCACGCTTCATGGAGGTTAGTGTGTTACTGAATTACTTAGGACATGTCACCATCAGCACAACACATAAAGATAAGCATCAAGAATATTGCCCTTAATAGCTCCTTTTTAATATTTTTTTTCAGTAGAGCATATATTGATACTTTTACTTGACTGATTCAATCTGCAAATTCAAACTTGTCAAAAAAAGAGCTCAAGGGCATGCCACATTTGCATGGGTCTTAAAGGAGTCTGCAATTTTTAGCTCAGCTGCCCCCCTTTCAATGAACAAGTTAAGTTGCTTTTACCACAATCTGCTAGATCTACCCTTGTTTGGTATCTTGCTCAATCCCTCTAGTATTGTCACATTTTCTTACATTACTATCTGAAGTCTATTAGTCACCTTTGCCATGATAAGCTTGCTTGAGCTAATAGTAGTTGCTGACCAACAATGTTGATATGTGACATAGTGCCATAAAGAAATATGCAGTTGTCATGAGAATTTAAGATAGGAGTCCAAAGTTACTTGGGTAGCCTTCGATAGACACCATAGCCTGAAAATGATCAAACCAACCCTAAAAGTTTTTAAACTAATATTTTAACATGAAAAGGGGTGCTGCTTTAAGTTCTGTCAGTAAAATATCCTTTATCATTAGATAACTGTTTATCATTAGATAAATAAAAGAAAATCTATTAGGGAAATAGGTTATATGCTAATTACCTATTTAGGTCACTGGCTTACAAACGCTTCATAGTGTCCACCGATTTTCCATTTCTAGCTATATCAGATATCTGCATGGCTATAGAAACCTTGAAATCAAATGTTCTTTCCCTTTCAAGACTTAATCAAATTGAAACTGCTGAGTGTGTCACTGCTCGTCTTCTGTGTATTTGGTTAATATGATAGAGCCAAGCGAAGAGATAAACAACCACCCCCAAACTCCCTTTTAGTGTTAATCAATGTTCTGCCCCTGTTGTTTTCTTTCTGTGTCAGGGAATTTTTTCACTGGGACATCTATTAAAGTTCATGATTAAAAACAAATATCAACCAACAACTTTGTTTTGTAAGTCTGATCTCGGGGATCTGTTAACTTATCCCATAGAGTGATGATACAGACAACTGATAATAAAGTAGTGATCTTCTAACTGTAATTTATAGTTGTAATGATTAATTCATAACTGTTCTCTGTGTTGATTTTCTCTTGTCACTGTGGGTAATGTCATGGCAAAACGATTTAAAGCTGAAGTTAGTCTTTTTTTAAAATCCATTTCACACAAATATTAAACACTCTGAATCTCCCTTGGTTGATGTTTAGTTATTTTGAAAACAAACCACTGACCTACTTACTGTATTTCAGCCTTTAACAAGATCATATAATGTGTGTAAACTGATACATCCAAACCCATAAACTATGCTGAGACCCAAGACTGCATGTAAACACCTCCCATACCAACAGTATTGCAGCTGTTTATGCTAAATTTTATAAGACAGCCTTTTCTGAACTCCTCGTCAGCTTTTGTGAGCTGAACTTGTGACAGGCAAACCTGTGGGAGTTCACAGATAAACAGCTCCAGAGTGGTTACTCAGTCTCTACCCAAGCCACATGACTTGTTTAATAGAGTAAGAGTTCATGGCGGCTGTCCACTTCTACATATTACTCATGAGAAACAACAGAATTGTTTAACAAGGAGAGTTTGACTTATTTTTAACAGATTTTTTTTTTATTGTTAAGGATTACTAAGTCAAAACAAGCTGCTGGTTGATGACAGCTTCAAAATAAACATTTATAATTACATCACAATGCTTTGTCTGCCATGCCTTTAACTTTAAATTTACTTATAACCAGATTTTTTCATCTTATTTATCCTAATGACATGTGACTAAAGCTAATTTAAAAGCACACACATTTAATGTTAAATTTAACCCAAACCCATTCCCTCTTCTTCAGTGCGTAAACTTAGATAAGCTGGAGCCAGTTGCTAACGAAGAACGTTTGGTCAACAAGTCCATGAGTCTTCTGGATAACCAGAAGTTCTGGGCTGGAATCGTGTTTCCCGACATTACCCACGGCAACAGCTCTGACCTGCCACCCAATGTCAATTACAAAATCCGCATGGACATCGATAATGTGGAGAGGACTAACAAAATTAAAGATGGGTAAGTGGCTTTGTTAATCGTACACACCTTATGCACTCAGACATGTTGATTTTCCAGTTGTTGTGTTTTCTTTAACTAACTGTTTTTTTGTGTGTGTTTTTGCAGATACTGGGACCCTGGTCCCAGGGCAGACCCTTTTGAGGACCTTCGGTACGTCTGGGGCGGGTTTTCATACCTGCAAGATGTCATAGAGCAAGGCATCATCCGAGCTGTCACAGGCACCAGTGAAAGAACAGGCATCTACATTCAGCAGATGCCTTACCCCTGCTATGTTGATGATATGTAAGTATATTCTATACAAGAAAAATAAATATAGGTTTTTATGTGCATTAAGAATAGCAGGTTAATTTATTTTCGTGTGCCTTTTTTCAGTTTCTTGAGAGTGATGAGTCGGTCAATGCCTCTCTTTATGACTTTGGCATGGATGTACTCAGTAGCCATCATCATCAAGGGTGTGGTTTACGAGAAGGAAGCACGTCTGAAGGAGACCATGAGGATCATGGGACTGAACAATGGCACCCTGTGGCTGAGCTGGTTCATCAGCAGTTTAATTCCACTGCTGATGAGTGCCGGTTTGTTGGTGATGTTACTGAAGGTTGGTGTCAGTACAGACACGTGAATGATCACGTGTATACAGATTATATCATCATGCAGGAATGTCAGTATTTTGAGAAAACAAAAGAGCCACTTACAACAAACATTGCTGATGTTTTTATTCAGCACTTAATATAATAGTGAATTTTGTCTTTTTATGACGTCTACAAGCCAAATTTAGCTGTGGAAGATAAATGGCATAATTCTTCTGTCTTTTTTTTTTCTCAGATGGGCAACCTGCTGCCATACAGTGACTCTGGTGTTGTGTTCCTTTTCCTGGGATCTTTCGGTGTAGTGACCATCATGCAGTGCTTTCTCATTAGCACCCTATTTTCTCGTGCAAACCTGGCAGCGGCCTGCGGTGGCATCATATACTTCACTCTATACTTGCCCTATGTTCTGTGTGTTGCTTGGCAAGACTACGTGGGATTTGGAGCAAAAGTTATTGTGGTGTGTGGAAGAAATTGAATATAAAAACTCATTAATATATACATCAGTACTGTCACGTCTTCAGCAACCTAGAATATCTCTAGTGTTTGTTCAGATATTCAAAAAAGAAAACAATGCATGAATAGCCACGTTGTATACTAAACTATGAATCATCTGTTTTCCTCTCAGAGTCTGCTGTCTCCTGTAGCTTTTGGTTTTGGATGTGAGTACTTTGCCTTGTTTGAGGAGCAAGGAGTGGGAATCCAGTGGTCCAATTTGCTTGCCAGCCCTCTGGAGGAGGACAGCTACAATCTGACCACCTCTATCTGCCTCATGCTGTTTGATGCAGTGTTGTATGGAATCATGACCTGGTACATTGAGTCTGTTTTCCCTGGTAAGTCAAGGGAAAACTTGACTACAAGAATATTTTTATTTTTTATATTGGCACATTAATCCATACATCCATCCATTTTCTATGCCCATTTAATCATGTACAGAATCATGGGGATGTGTTGGAGCCTATTGGCACATTAATGTTATAGATAAATATGGTGTGACCGTGAATTTTTTTTTTTTTAATATTTCAGGTCAGTATGGGATCCCCAGGCCTTGGTATTTCCCTTTCACTAGGACGTATTGGTGTGGAGAGAAAGAAAATAAAGACCTCTCCACTGCTCTATCAAAGAAGGGCAATGCTGAGGGTAAACATTATTAGTACTTGTTGATTTTTCAAATAGAAAATCATGTGATGATATGGATCATTGGAAACCAGTGCCTATGGCTAAATAACTATTGTTCTTGTTTTTGTCTTACCTACAGCTGTGTGCATTGAGGAGGAGCCAGGCCACATTGACCCAGGGGTTTATATTGAAAATCTGGTGAAGGTTTACAGTCATGGAAACAAGCTAGCTGTGGATGGGCTGTCCCTGAAATTCTATGAAGGACAAATCACCTCCTTCCTCGGTCACAATGGAGCTGGCAAAACCACAACTATGTAAGATAATATACATATTATCAACAGTAGATTTTCCATTCCATTACATTTATCAAAGCAGAAATCTGTTCACTTTAAATGGTTACTATGTCGTGTTGCTCTGCTTGGCTTCTGGTAGGTCAATCCTAACCGGATTGTTCCCACCCACCTCTGGCACTGCTTACATCCTTGGCAAGGACATCCGCAAGGAACTCAGCACCATCCGACAGAATCTGGGAGTCTGCCCGCAGCACAACGTACTTTTCAGCATGTATGTATCCAGTGACAGAAGAAAAAAAATCACCAACTTTTAGCCTCATATGTTTTGATATATGTGTGACTTGTTGCTTGGCTGTAATACAGGTTGACAGTGGAGGAACACATCTGGTTCTACGCCCGCTTGAAAGGGCTTCCAGAGGAGCAGGTGAAAGCTGAAATGGAACAAATTGTGAATGATGTTGGCCTGCCTCACAAACGACAGTCCCGCACAAGTACCCTCTCAGGTCAGTTTTTATACTTTTTAAAGTTTGTAAAGAAGTGATGCCATGTAATGGAGACAGATTTTACTTATTGATTTACATTTGAAAATCATATTTATCAGTTTATTCTGCTGTCTTTCCAGGTGGGATGCAGAGAAAGCTGTCGGTGGCCCTGGCTTTTGTTGGAGGCTCAAAGGTTGTGATTCTGGATGAACCCACAGCAGGGGTAGACCCTTATGCACGCAGAGGAATCTGGGACTTACTGCTGAAATACAGACAAGGTAAAAAAAAAAATTAAAAATATGTTAGCCCCTAATTCATAGGGTAGATATTTCTTCATTTCAATATTTGATGCAGAACTTTTTGTTGTCATGTATGTCAATATTTTGTGCTATCTTTCTCAGGCCGCACCATCATCCTGTCCACTCATCACATGGACGAAGCTGACATCCTGGGTGATCGCATTGCCATCATATCCCACGGGAAGCTGTGCTGTGTGGGCTCCTCGCTCTTTCTGAAGACACAGCTTGGCACAGGTTACTACCTGACCCTGGTCAAGAGAGACTATGACCTGACACTACAGTCCTGCAGGAATTCTGCCAGCACAGTCTCCTACATCAAGAAAACAGAGAAGGTATGTTAAATGTAAATCTAAACATTGAAAACCCTGTCACAGTTTCAAAACTTGTAGTTACTGATTTAGTAAGCCTCCTTTTTTTTTCAGGAGGATAGTGTATCAGAAAGCAGTTCAGACGGTGGCCTAGGCAGTGAACCAGAGAGTGAAACCACCACTATTGGTAAGAATTGAAAGTAAACAGGTTACATTTCATTAAACCTTTCATATTACTAGCTTTGGGAGTCTTCTAAAATAAGCATGTTCATCAACCATTTACTATTTCTATTTTTCCTTTCCAACAGATGTCTCCCTCATCTCCAATGTGATTTTCAAGCACGTGTCAGAGGCACGCCTGGTAGAGGATCTCGGCCATGAACTCACTTACATCTTGCCCTATCAGTCAGCTAAAGATGGAGCTTTCGTGGAGCTCTTCCATGAGCTTGATGACCGTCTTACTGACCTGGGAATATCAAGTTATGGAATATCTGATACCACCCTGGAAGAGGTAAAGAGACCTTTAAATCTGTAGTATGTTGTGTGTTTTACTTACTAGTCTAATCTATCTGTAGATAGAAACCATCTGATTTCAGTGCAAATGTTATTTTAATTGCTTTTCTTTTTACTCTGTAGATTTTCTTAAAAGTGGCTGAGGACAGCGGAGTGGATGCTGTTGAGCTTTCAGGTGAGAGTTATGACATTTTGAGTATAGTAACGACTCACAGAAGGTCACTAGCATTTTGTTTGCACTAATGTACCTTTTTTTTTTTAATGACCACCTATATATGTTAAAACTGGAAGCTCTTTCATGAGTGACCACAGGCAACTTAGAGGAATGATGCTGAGCCATGACACACAGACAGTTTAAATTAATCTGAAGGCTTTCAATGGTTGCAGATGGAGTTGTACCCACCAGGACTCGTCGCCGTCATGCATTTGGAGACCACCAGAGCTGCCTTAAGCCCTTCACTGAGGACGACCTGGACTTTAATGACTCTGAAGGTGACCCAGGTAGAACTGCATTACCCACCATGCAGTGCAATGATAGCAACAATATTGTTTCTGTCATTCATAAGATGAGTTCACCTCATCTTATGTATGTATGTGTAGGACAATTTGTATTTCACAAGTATCAAGTGATAAGAAATGTCACATTGAGACTCGGGAAATCAAGTGCTTCTTCAAATGCAGTTGTTACAACCCAAGAAACTGCAATTGTAATCATTTCTTGGTACTGTTACCTAATGTCAAAAACACTAATCATATTGCAAATTTGCTCAATTTGTAATGTTTCCAGAATCTCGTGAGACGGACTGGCTCAGTGGAACAGATGGCAAAGGGTCATACCAGGTCAAAGGCTGGAGTCTGAAGAGACAGCAATTTGTTGCGTTGCTCTGGAAACGGTTCCTCTATGCTCGCCGCTCCAGGAAAGGCTTTTTTGCTCAGGTATGGTATTGCTGATTTGTGTGCATGGATTTTATATAAAATAGTATCCTGTGTATTCATGTTCTTGCCTTGCATCAACCAGCCAATGGTTTGTCTAAGAGTCGTTTATTTTTTTGCATAGGGTTGTTGAAATATATTGAAATATACGGTTGTGTTTTCCAGATTGTTCTTCCGGCAGTATTTGTGTGCATTGCCCTCGTGTTCAGCCTGATTGTTCCTCCATTTGGAAAGTACCCCAGTTTGGCTCTGCATCCCAGCATGTACGGAGAACAGTTTACCTTTATCAGGTGAGATAGAAAATAAACATTTACTTCTATTTCATCCTTTTATCTCTAATTGTTATTCATTTTTTAACCTTCTTTGTGTCAATTCAGAAAGATGGTCATAAACTTAAATTAACCCATGACAAAACTGTTTTCAATAAACTGACTTTTCCTAAAACAACACGCATTAAAGAGGTTAAAAAAAGGTAGATAAACGTAGCAAGGACTGCACATCACTTTTTATTCATTCACTTATTCATTCATTCATTAGACTGACTTGAATGATAAAGCTTTTATTTTGTTCGTCAGTAATCACATTTTAGCCAAAAGCACTCAGAATTTAAAAGTACAGGGCAGATTAGACAGAGTAATTCTGTTGAAGTGGGTCAGGAACTTACACAACTCATTGAAAACAGGAAGTGTGCTTAACCTTTAATCAAAATATATTAATGTTACACATTTCCATGAAAGGCTGCAGGTGTGCCTTATAACATAACCACTGTAAAAACAACATTAACATTTTCTTCTCTGCTTTTCTTTTTTTTTCTTTTTTTTTTTTTAATCAAGATTAGCATTCCATTTCATCTTTCATTCTGAAGCTTACTCTACTACAGAGTTGTTAAGTGAAGCTTTGTAAACACAACATTCACACTTATATTCAGAGTAACAGCAGCTTCAAGGTTAAATATTAAAGCTAAGAGATATTAGGCGCTATTGTGGACACTCAAGAGGGTTCCTCAGTTTAGCATCAGACTAAATATAACTACCTGTTGAAGTGCATTAATTTTTGAATTCTTGATTTTTATTACTTAATTCCCATTAAAGACAATGTCAAAAATAAAAATAAAATACAAAAGCTAATCATTACTAAAGACAGTGGCCTATTTGTGTCTTTCTAGTAATGACTCACCTGAAGACCCTCACACCAACAAACTATTGGGAGCTCTGACAGAAAAACCAGGATTTGGAACACGCTGCATGAAAGGAGAACCCATACCGTGAGTATTTTAGGAGAAAGTTGGCTTAAATTCAAGAAAAAGGATATTAATATATACATTAAAATTTTTTCATTTATTCAATTTTTTTGAGAAACTGCAGTAATGAGATTTTTAAATGTAAACTCTTCTCTGTGTTTCAGAGACATGCCGTGTACTGCTGTTGATGATGAGTGGTCAATCCCTGAAGTGCCTCAGAGTGTAACAGACATGTTCGACAACGGCAACTGGACCATGGAGAATCCCTCTCCCTTGTGTGAGTGCAGCTGCGAGAGGCGTAAGAGAATGCTGCCTGAGTGCCCCCCCGGAGCTGGTGGACTTCCTCCACCACAGGTCAGTGTGCAACAGAAACAAAACTGAAATATATTTTCAATATCATTTTACAAAGAACAGACACAGATAAGCACTCATAAATGAACTATTTTGTCTTCTTTTGTATCCAGGTGAAAATCAGTGACAAAGACACTCTGCAGAACTTAACTGGGAGAAATGTGTCAGACTATCTGGTTAAAACCTATGCTCAGATCATTGGCAAGAGGTAATACTCAACTAACGTGTGATAGTTTTTATATCCTTACACTTGCAACAAGACTTCTTTTCATTTATGGTATTAGAAAGAATTGAATCAAATGTTTTCTTCTCTTACAGCCTGAGGAACAAGATTTGGGTCAACGAATTTAGGTACATTATGATGCACCTTTTCTTTATTTGTTTATGAATGTCAGTGATCTGAGTGCTCCTTTGCTGTGATCATCACCGATATTAAAATGTCTGTTCTTTATGACAGATACGGCGGATTCTCATTGGGTGCCAGGAGTAATCAGTTTCTGTCCCACAAAGATGAAATCGACGATGCGATTGCTCAGCTGAGGAGACGCTTCCATCTGGAAAGAGTAAGAGATTTCATGATATTATCATGCTCCATGACAGTGGTAGTCATTTACACCAAGACGTTACCAACTGTTGTGCAAGACTATTCATGGTAGACACAAAGACACATGCAGGCTTTCTGCATATTTTGGTGTGTATAGTTGCCGTAAATCTGGTTTACCAGTTTACTTACAAAGACTCTCCCTCTCTTTCTCTTTCTCTTTCTGCCCCGCCTTACCCTCCAGGGAACTGCATCTGATCGCTTTTTTCTCAGTCTCTCCAGTTTTATCCAAGGACTGGACACCAAGAATAACGTCAAGGTCAGCATGAATTCACAGACTTATTGGCTCTGTGGTCAACAAACCTTTCACAATTATGGTTTGACACAGATAATAAATTGTCACAGCTTCAACTCCACATTTATGATAATCTTTTTGGCTTCTTGTTTTTTTCCAGTATTATCGATTACTTGTACATGTACAATACTGTATTAATAACAACTTCTTATAAAGAACAGTTTTTTTTTTAATTTAAATACTTTGTTTACCTAATGTATGTCTTTTAAAAAAATAAATTAAAAAAAAAATAAAAGTGTTGAAAGAACATTTTTCTAGGTTCCCTGTTGGGACTATTAAAGTAATGTTGATTAAAACTGAATAGAATGAAGGAGTCAAAAAGGAGTGTGAAGCATATATTCAGAACAAAACTTCATGAGGTTCTTCACATGCATTCATTCTGTTGCATTTTTGGTTTAGCTTCCGTTTTACACTTAATTGTTTTCCAAAGAAGTGTTTTGCCCCCAAGCTCCTCTGGTATTCCTCTGATGTTACTCATACTGACATCTAACACCTGTTTCTGTTACCTGCAGATCTGGTTTAACAACAAGGGCTGGCACAGCATCGGATCTTTCCTTAACGTGTTAAATAATGGCATCCTGCGTGCCAGTCTGCCAACTGGAAAAGACCCCACAAAGTTTGGCATCACTGCCTATAATCACCCACTGAACCTCACCAAGGAGCAGCTGTCTCAAGTTGCATTGTGAGTATTTCAGTAAATGTGGGAGATGGTTTCAAATTCACAACATCACTTAAACATTTTAACTTAACGTATGCCCTGTCTCGTTCTTTTTCCCAGGATGACAACATCAGTGGATGTACTGGTGTCCATTTGCGTCATTTTCGCCATGTCCTTTGTTCCTGCCAGTTTTGTGGTCTTTCTCATCCAAGAAAGAGTGAACAAGGCTAAGCACATGCAGTTCATCAGTGGAGTGCAACCCTTCCTCTACTGGCTGGCAAACTTTGTTTGGGATATGGTGAGACATCACACAGAGCTTCACTCCACAGGAAAAAAAAACAATTGTTCTTGTCCATAATCTTAATAATGATATGGAACAACAAAATGTACAGTTACTTTTTTTCATCTTCCTGTCCTTCCTTTCCCTCTCTCTCTTGCAGTGCAACTATATTGTTCCGGCCACACTGGTGATCATTATATTTGTGTGTTTCCAACAAGAAGCCTATGTCTCATCCACCAATCTGCCAGTTCTGGCCCTGCTGCTTTTGCTTTATGGGTAACTTGAACAAAAACTACATATATTCTTCTCTCTCCATGTTTTGTTCATCTTTATCAAGGCTATTTTAATCTTATTTTGTGTTTGGGTCTTTTTGCAGATGGTCTATCACCCCTCTGATGTACCCAGCCTCCTTCTTCTTTAAGATCCCCAGCACTGCTTATGTGGTTCTAACCAGCGTCAACATACTGATAGGAATCAATGGCAGCGTATCCACATTTGTCCTGGAACTGTTTGGAAGCAATGTAAGTAGTTTTTAGAAACAGGAGATTATTATTTTGGCAGGCTTTTATTTGCAAGAAATGATTAAAACTAAGTGTTCAAATGACAGAATATTGACATCCTTCCTCTTTTAGGAGATTGGCGGTATTAACGACATCTTGAAGAATGTGTTCCTCATCTTCCCTCACTTCTGCCTTGGTAGAGGACTAATTGACATGGTGAAGAATCAGGCCATGGCTGATGCACTGGAGAGATTTGGTAAGTACACAGACACACACACACACACACAAAAAAAAACTATTATCACCGGCCATAAATGTAATTTTAGCATTATTAAGGTGCGAAAAATGTCTGGTCTGTTATAGGTGAAAACCGATTCCGCTCTCCTCTGGCTTGGGACATGGTTGGAAAGAACCTGTTTGCAATGGCCATAGAGGGCGTTGTCTTCTTCTGCATCACTGTCCTCATTCAGTACCACTTCTGCTTCAAGGCCAGGTTGGTGGAATATGTTTTAATTCAGAAAAGTTAGGGGATTTGTATGTAAAATTCAATCTGAAGAAAAGGATTCTTGTGTAAAATGTTCTGCAGGTCCGTGTGAAATCTGAACTCTCCTCTGTCATCCTCCAGGTCATCCACCAGCCACCTCAAGCCTATTGGGGAAGAAGATGAGGATGTGGCCAGAGAGCGGCAGCGAATTCTGAGTGGTGGGGGTCAGTCAGACATCCTGGAGCTCAGGCAGCTCACCAAGATTTACAAGCGAAAACAGAAGCCCGCAGTGGACCGGCTCTGTGTTGGCATCCCTCCTGGAGAGGTACACACATCTCATCTTCCACCTGTTACACCTGTGTTATACACTGCTATATTTAAATAATATTAACAGATTAATATACTTTACAGTGAGGGAAGAGAAAGTCCCCCTTCAGTTTAAAATCAGCAGCTATCACAATAAATGTGTTATAAGTATGCAAATCTATTTTACTCTTTCCGGTAGTGTTTTGGTTTGCTCGGAGTGAACGGAGCAGGAAAGACAAGCACCTTCAAAATGCTGACAGGAGACTCTGTGGTCACCAGTGGTGAGGCCTACTTGGCTGGCAAGAGGTGAGAGACAAAACAATCTTGTCAAATTTACTGTAGAAATTACACTAAATCATATTTAAAATGTAGTTTTTCCTCCCTATAAAATAAATGAATGCTTGTGTGTGTTGTCTTATTCCAGTGTAACTACTGAGATAGATGAGGTGCACCAGAACATGGGTTACTGTCCCCAGTTTGATGCTATTAATGACCTGTTGACCGGCAGAGAGCACCTTGAATTCTATGCTATTCTGAGAGGAGTACCTGAGAAGGAAGTCTGTGAGGTAAGCACACACATGCTAGTCTTTTTTTTATATATATAATCTAGACTCAAAATATCTAAATTAAACACAAAATACCAAAACAAGATTATAAAGGTAAAATTAAGGCTTATGAAAACTCTGTCCCTCCACTAGGTGGCAGAGTGGGGCATCCGGAAACTGGGTTTGGTCAAATATGTGGACAAGGCAGCTGGCAGCTACAGTGGAGGAAACATGAGGAAGCTCTCTACTGCTATTGCCCTCATCGGAGGACCCCCTGTTGTGTTTCTGGTCAGTGAGGAGATTAGTTTTAATCAAGTGTGACACACTTAACTGTGTTTCATAGCAGGAGCTGAGTTTCTGATATTGCCTGTTTACAGGATGAACCAACAACAGGCATGGACCCTAAGGCACGTCGTGCCCTGTGGAACGCCATCCTGAGCATCATCAAAGAGGGACGATCTGTAGTCCTCACGTCTCACAGGTCAGACACACTAAACCATACTGTTACACATCTGTTTAACCATACACATGTTTAAACACACTTATTTTACTGTTTCTACATTCTGTATTTATGCCATGGTGGATAATGTTTTCCCTATATGCTGTGGTGTTTTTGCAGCATGGAGGAGTGTGAAGCGCTGTGCACCAGGATGGCCATCATGGTCAACGGCAGGTTCCGCTGTCTGGGCAGCGTACAGCACCTCAAAAACAGGTAGGTTCCCACCACAGAACATTCCATGATACAGTAGCTCCCACAAACCTTTCATCATTAAATTGTAAGCCTTGTAAAAATGTTTTTTGTAGTGTTGCACTTGTAAACACCTTGATTTTATTTATTCATGTTATTTTTTTATTTTGGTCTTCTGTCATATCCTGTCATATCCTGCACTGTGCCATAGCCAACATTTATTGTAAATTGTCTACTTCATAATATCTTGTTTGATTGCG